>VYXB01000733.1:635940-751539 GCA_013397135.1 Pachyramphus minor | reverse complement strand
GAGGAGGGGAACCAAACAAATCACAAAATTATAAGAGGGAAGATGTGTACTGTAGCCCAAGCTGAAATCTCATGGTATGAATGTACTTTATCACATTGTTCCATGAGTCTTGGCACTATATACGAAAGACCTATATTGTAACTTTCCTTGTTTGACTCTGTCTTCAGATGAAATTATTTTCAGGAAAATGGAGGAATTCAGAGTAATAGAGAATTATCTACCGTAAAAATCTCAAATAGCTATGAAAACAAGAAAGTATTTGTTCTTTAATATGTAGCTAAATCAGTTTCAGGCTATTTGCTTTTTCCATAATTTAAACCTCTCCCTCAGTTTTATCTGAGGACACTTAGTTTGACTCAGTGGTGCAGTTGTGTGAAACCATATGCTTAGAAGACTGAGGGCTGCTTAAGCCTGTCAACAGTCAGACATATCACTGCTGACATCTGCACCAAGTTGTCAAACCAATGACTATGAATGTCAGTGGTCATTAGACTTATTTTCAGTCATCCAGTTACAGTGACATGGCCTGTAACTCTCTTCTGCTTCGGCGGGATGCAAGGACCAATAGTCTGACTCATCTAATTTGAGAAATAGTAGAATGTAGATAATATCCTCAGTTGCTATGACAGCATTCCAGGTAGCATGTGATCCCAGCTCCACAAAGCCTGATAACAGGACAATCAAGGTCCAAGCTCTAAAGTTTAATGAAGATGCTCTTTTTTAACTTTTTATACACATTTCTAAATAGGAATAGAGGATAAGCTGTAGAAGCCTAGTACTAACCCCTCTTCATAAAATGTACTTTCTCCTATGGTGATTTCTCATGAATGCAAGGGAAAAAGTCAGGATGGTATGGACAGCTGGAGAACCAAAGAGCAACCCCCAGCCCTTGTGTTCACAGATCTACTGTTGTGATCATTCCTGGAAGAAGCAAGGGAAACATTGTCTTGCCCTATTTTCTAAATATCATGTGGATAGTGTCAAAAAATCCAGTCAAAAGTCTTGTATGATCAAGTATTACTTTACAATCATAATATGAAATGCAATCTAAATTGTAAACATGATACTACGTCTTCTGTTCTGCAAACAGTGTCCAAAACTTACTAAGAACACTTGGCAATAACTGAGTGGGAGCATTTCTCCTTTTCCACAAACACCATATGTTGTATTTGAACCTTTCTTTTCAATGCTAAATCACTAATCTTGTGAGTTCACTGTTTCTTAAAATAAAACTTGTTTATTTATTCCAAAAATGTAGCAATTTCTATCCTAGCACTTGCTAGAAATTTCTTTTGCCTCAATAGAAATATACAAATATTACTACAATGGTTTACCTAAATATATATCGATATACTAAATCGTTAATATAAACATAAATTATTACATGTATTTATACAGCAGCACCTACATATACATTTCTTTATTCAAAGAAAACTTCATGCTTAAATGTCTGTTTCAACAGTCCTTTCCTAATGTTAACACTACAAGTGATACCAGCTAATCAGTGCAGATGACACCCTCCAAAGGGAAACGGACCTTATATATGAGCATTTATTTCTACTGCGGTCATGAGGCCACTGCTTAACAGTTTGTGGCACAGTAATCTGCAGCATGACTATTCATCTAATTACCTCTGAAACTGTGATATTAATCTACTCATAAAGGGCAAGTTAAGGGTCAATTGCCAGCAGTGGAAAATACTTGGTATGGATAATGTGTTACAGACCTGGTTTCATCTGCTCTTACTGATTTCAGCAGTCTGCATGATTTGACTTCATTTCTGAGTGGATAGAAACACAGAACCCAAAACTGGGTCAAATCACACCTGCATATTACCTGTGATGAATATCTTCATCACCACTAAAGGCATGAGACAGTCACTGACCTATCCATTATATTCCAGCAACGCAGACTCCCAGACTGACACATCACTGCGTGACACACGACTCTGCAAACGAATCACTCTTGCCCAGGACCTCACTCAATACTTCACGTTCCCGGAAGCATCTGATCTCCCCTAGGGTTCAACATTTATAATTTATATGATAATTTTGGTGCACAATTTAAATCCGTGGCGACTGTTTGACAAGCAGTAATAAACCATTTGCTGGGGAACTTTTGAAACATGCACACAAACACATGCATACACTTACTCTTGGAAGATACAGGTCCTTAGGAAAAAAATGAAAACCACAGGTTTTTGGTGGGGTAGGGAAACATCTTTGAGACAAGGTAGCACCAGAAAGCTTGATTTCCACTCTGTTTTTTATAAAGCCACAATTCTGGTCTGGCACTTACCATGCAGAAAATACACATTTGTAAAAATAAGCCACAACTAAGTTCATCCACTCCTTATCATATATTTATACTGCCTGCTCCTTAGATCCCAAATGGGAATCTGGCAAAGAATGACCAACTGCCTCAGCTAGTATCACTTTTACTTCTCTCCTTCTACTTGAAAAAGGCCAACAGATCTTTCTGAACTGCTCAGTCTGCTTCACTTCATAGAAAGTTATAATCCATACTTTCACAAAAGTTAACACTGTTTATACAATCCACTGACATTCACAATGAATAGTTGTATTCCCCTAAACATGTTAGCAAGAAACTTTTGAGCTTCTCTATGAATAATACAAGAAAAATATTACAAGAATTGTAGAAAAATCATGTCCCCCACAGAAGTCAGTCCTGTTAACTACATTTGTTGAGGTGTAGTTTTCAACATTCATTGTTATCCAACAAGTAATGTCACTTTAAACGCAATCCAAAAGCACTAATTATTTTTCTGAACTATACCTGTATTAGTAAGATTTTGCTTAAACTTAAGTGACATTAATCTTCCCTTAAAGACTTAACACAAAACAGAATTGAAAAGTTAAAATTTTGATTGAACAATTTTGCTACAATTGCATGGTAATAAGATTGTGTGCAATAAGGTATTAACCTAATTATCTTTCCTAAGATGCATACTGGGGAGACATTTGACTGCTGTTCCTACACAGTCATAAATCATGGGAATTGGTATTTAAGATTTCCATTCTCTGCTCTTTCCAAATTCTGCATCTTCACAATTTTAGATACGTAGTTACCTTTTATTATGCGCACTGTTAAATTAAAACATCAGAAAAAGTACTGTTAACTTTTCTAGTTGTGTACCAGCTCAAACAATCATTTTTATTTTGTGGTTGCACATTGACTTTCTAAGTTATTTCTATTATTCTTCTTCCCTTTTACTTCAAAGTATTTTTTGACAATTTCACATCTGCCCAATTGTAAGAAGAACATTGCAATAAATAATGTCATAATTCATAGGCTTTCCAAGTTTCTTTATAAATTACAGTGTATTTTTACTTCTTGAATCAGCAAATAAGCAGCTTTATGATTTATTAGCAAAGGGCAGGGAGAGGAGAATCCACTTCATTTTCAGAAAAAAATCACTTGTATTGATTTTATTGATATCTATTAACAAAAACTTCCCTTGCAAAGACTTTTATTCTCCTCTACTTTCTCAGTCTGCACTTCAGAGGTTTCCTCTCCCCTAAACATACTGAGTTAACAACCATGTCTTATCTTCTCAAAGACTGAGCTTTGGTCAAGAGTACAGAAGACAGAACCAGACAAAAGGGAGCTTTAATTAAGAAAAATTACATCATACAGAAAAAACTGCAAATAAGCAAATTAAATTGTTACAATTTATCACATTCACAAGCATTGCTCCACTTTAATATTTTTATTATTTCTAAGATATGAGATCACAGCAACGATGTTTTACATTTTTACAAGCTAAGCTACTTTATTGACCATTCATTAATTCCATAATTAGCTATTTTGCTTTCAAATATATTTTGGACTTAGTTCTGTTTTCTTATCAAACTTATAAACAAAACCTATTACAGTTGATGCAAAATACCATAATCCTTTTCTAAACACATCACTGGAGAAAAAAATAACAAGTATAAACTTACTTCTTGATATTGCAAGTTATAATTAGTAGCTCTGAAATATTAGCTTTTCCTCTAGATTGATTGGCTAGGCTTTATTTTAAGGAGTGTCCTGCCCTAGAAACTAGGGGAGTGTTTAGATATCAACTGCCTTATATACTCCTTTAGTTTAGGTAACTAACATGTGTTTGACGGGTGTAAATTATTAGGAAAAACCTTATATTATTGTATGAAGTCGTTATCCAGTGAAAAATTAATGGAGGCCAGGATTGTGTAAAATGACCCACAGAAATGTAAAATAAACAGGTGAAACTGATACAAAACCAAATTGAAGTATTGGGCACCTCAGTGATGAAAACGAGCATTGCTCCATGATTTACAACTGAGTAACTATGAGTGCTTGGAAGTACACAACAATATGGTGTTTTATTTATTTTGTCTTCATGAGTATTTTAAGGCACAATATCTTAACTGGGAAGCAATTCCTAAAGAAAAATCATCAATAATTTTATAGATGCACTTTCAACTTTTATTAGGTAGGAAAACAGCCTTTTCTTTCCAGAAAGATTCTGCATAACTATAACTAATTTACAATAATATGATTTGAGAGGTTATCTACTTGCTTGTTTGCTGCACTACTCCTATAAAGACTTCAGCTATAAATGTCAATTTTCTTAAGATATCATTTACTACATTCAGGTATATTGCTTCAGATAGCAAGAATATTTTGTTAATGTTACACCATTGCCTAAAGTACAGATTTTGTGTGCAGTTTTGTAGATGGCATAGAGCTGTACAATATATTAGCTGCTGCCTATAAATGATCTGATTTTCACCTCTATATATTGTACTTTACCATTCCACTGACAATATTTTCAAGCTCCACTCAGCTTCATTGCTCTACATTTCTTTTCTGCTTTGGTTCCACGTTCTTTCATTAGAAATATTTTTGCTATCATTTACTTCCCTGCTCATGAAGCAAGCTTCTGTTTTCTACTTCTGCTCTCGGCACACCCCAAAGTATTATGATGCCTATAGTGGATCTCAAAGTTGAGGTTTTCCTTAGTTATGTATTCTGGGGTGGATTTTTTCGCTACTATCACTAGGCAGGGACACTGAGCTTCTTATTAGCATCTGTCTTGTGGTGTAAATAATCTCAAAATGCAGATATGTTCAAAAGTGGCACTCCTTTTGGTTTTATATTGCAGTTATTTCTGCTCATTTCTTGCACAATCATTAAAAACTGAGTGTGTTGAGACCAGAAAGCAGCATGTACTTCATCTCAGTAATTATATAAATTACACAGCACTCTCAGGACACATGGAACATCTGAGTCTTGAATACCTCTAGAGATTGTCCAATAGAATCTCCCACTCCAAGCAGGATACTCAGGGTCACAGGTTTTGAATATCTGCAAGCCTGGAGACTCCAGAAGCCCTCAGAGCAACCTGTGTCAGACTTTGACCACCGTCCCACTAAAAAAAACTTTCCGCTTACTTTTATGTAGAATTGTGCCCATCATTCTGTCACTGGACAAGATCATCCTGAGTTTTCACCAGGATGAGCTACCCCCAACTCTCTCAGCCCCTTCTCATCTGCTCTGGTTCCTTAATCACCTTCAGGGCCTTTTCTGGACACATGCACTCTGTGTCCACGTATCACATGCTGGGAGTCCAGCACCGGGCACAGCAACCCTGGCATGTCTGCACCCACAGAGTGAGAGGGGAACCATCACCTCCCTCATCTTGCTGACAATACCTTTTGACATCATCACAATCACCATAAAAATCATTCCTAAACAGACAGAAAATCTGTTTTATTGTTCTTATATTTCATTAAATATTTTTTAAATATACCACATATGGTCTAGTTGATAATTTTCTAAGATGGAGAATTAAATATTATATTCATTTAGTTCTAGAGTTTTATCATTGTTTAGAATGTAAGCACGATAGTAATAATAGTTAATTCCCAAGAACTGAAACCCAGGAGCATATGCAGGCTCTATATTCTACAATCCAGCAATTTAAACCCAAAGGCAAACAAATGTAAACATTTTCTATAAAATACAATTAATTGAAAATATTATTGATTAATCTACACCTTTGAATTTAGCCCTTTGCTTGTTTATTTAAATATAAACCCAAGCAAAAATACTTTTCTAAATAAAGAAATTTTTTTTAGGGAAAATATTGAAGCAAAACTAGCATTCTTCTACATTTTTCAAAACAAAATTGAAATTGTTCATCAGGTAAATTACGACCACAACTAAATGACACTTCTAAAACAATAACTTTGTGCCTGTAGATTTAAAAGCAACTGTTATCCCTGGATTTTCATTTATTCTCGGTAAAACTAAAATCAAATATTTAAGAATCTGTCTCTCATCTGGCACAAATTAGCAAAATTTCATGGGAATTAATATAAATGCAAAGGCAAGGTAACAATAACTTAGAATTTAGCCATTAACTTTGATTAAAACTGCTCTGTTTGGCAGTGTATCATCCAGCAATTATCAGGAAAATTAATTACTTCCTGAAAATCATATTGGAGATCCTTTGATATAAAATATAAAAATTGACAGAACTATTTTATCTCCCTTCTGCAGTACACATCACTTGAATTAATATCTATTTTTAAATCCATTCTTGTCACTTTACAGATTTTGTCATTTCTCACATCTGAAGGAATCCTGGTATTTGGTGCTTCTGATTCAAACCCAGTCTTTAAAAACACTACCTTTATTTTGCAGAGCACATACTTTAGTTTTTAAAAGGAAAACAGAAAGCAAATACTCTGTCCATCCTATCCAGGCATTCAAGCAAGAAATATGACAAACCAGACAACAGAAGAAAAAAAACCACAATAGAGTAAAAAGCTACTTAACTCATTTAGGACCAGATTTTATTACTTTTGCCCATGTGTTTTCAATTATTCAATTACCATCAGTGCTTAAAAGAGAATTAAAATTACTGTTTATAATAGTAATACAATAAAATGCCTTTAAAGCTCAGGGTTGCTTAATAAATGTAAAAAAAAAATCTATAAATATAGTCTTGACATCTCCTTAAAGGTGTTATTCACATTTATAGTGTGAAGGAATAATGAATAGCTTGAGGAGTAACCTGATTTTCACAGGAGCTCAGAACAGACCACAGTTGTAGTACAGATGGTTAGCATCTTTGAAGATCCATCTGAACACATACTAGTTTTCTGAAGATTAAAAAGGGGAACCACCACCAGTAAAGAAAAGAGCTTGTTTAGATTTGCTACTAAATCAGTACAGTAATTGAACCATATATTATAGCAATAATAAAAAACACAAGGCATCAAATTCAAGAAATTCTTACTCATCGAGAACGCAAATTGCTTTTTAATTTTCTGACCTTATAGTGTAAGAGGGTGATTAACATATCATAATCTCAGGGAATTAGAGAGGTTAAATACCCAATTACAAACATTCAGCACAGCAAAAGGCAATAGAATAAACATACTGAGTATTCTGTAAGAAGGAAACTGACTTTTTAAACACAGCAAAAAGAGAAATTATAAAATTCTGGATTACAAAGCTACTGGAAAACTAATAAATAAAATGTATACATCTCTTAAGCAAAATTACTTCCTGACATCCAATATCTACCTGGTGAAAATTACACTAATCTTCAATTACAATAAAATGTATGCAAGTTACAAACCCCCCTCTCTTTATTCTGAAGGTGTTTTCAAACAGCCTTCTTTTATACACCCCAGGTGTGTATGTCTGAGGGCAACTATGCACCAAGAAGAAAACAACTCATAAGCACCCCTGCACTGGGTCTGCCTAGGACAGGTAGCAGCCCATACAGTGCTGTGTTTGGAATTTGTGACTAAGGCAGCACTGACAACACACCCGTGTTTCAGCTACTGCTAAGCACTGCAAGCACTGAATAAACTCTTTCCTCCCCTTTCCCCACCAGCAAGCAGGCTGGGGCTGCACAAGGAGTGCAAGGGGACACAGCTGGGACAGCTGACCTCGACTGACCACAGGGATATTCCAGAACACATAATGTGAAGGACTGGGCAGGGGGTGTTGGTCTGGAAGGTAGCCATTATATTTACTGTATTTGCAATTGAGCTCGAGCTACTAGTGTATAGCTAAAATAAATAGAAAAATAAACTTTGTAACATATGCAAATATGCATAGAAATCCTATCAAATTAATTCAGTGGGGGGTTAAGACAGATATACATGCATGTATATTTTAATACACATCATAAATATGAAAATATGCATATATATATATCTCCTCCCACTCACATCCCTGTGGAAGACTAAATCATTTATTCTAATGACTGTTACAGGAGAGATGACTAGCATTTAAATCCCCTTGCTTCTATTTTTTGATCTTACATGAGGGTTCTTCCACCTTAGGTCTAATGTCTGTCCTTCAAAATCATGTATTAAATGAGCTTAATTCATATGAAAAAACCAAAACATACATTACACCAAAGGTGCAGGCTGGCTCTATAACTCAATGGCATACTTCTGGGAGTCTCAAAGTCTTAAAGTAGTGGTCCAATGCTAAATATAGCATCTCTGCTTTGTGTAAGTAACACTCTATTGGAAGAACGATGGGACCAAGGTTGTCTGTGTAGCTCCGCATAGTCTCAAAGTATCATTTACTTTGTTATGATGCTTTTTGGGTTCATTTTTGTCATATACCTGTTGCTTCTGATACTATATTTATACTGAAAACTCCATCTTCAGTACTTTTAAAGTACTCACACCTGTGGTGACCTGGCTCACAAGCAGAGTTACTTCTATTGATTCTGTACAGACATACAGCATAACTGTAAAATCCTATAGATGGAAATATGCTTTAAGGTATCAGTAAGAGCTGACACATATCAGTTACTTACACAATTGTAATATACCTTTTAAGTTTTCAAAAGTTTTTGGTATTATTTTGAAACTATATACTTATATGTTATATATAAGTGTAGATTTGACTAAGAAATACATTTAAAATCAAGAAGGCAGACTGTGAAAGAAAGAGCAAACACAGTTTAAAAGAAAAGAAATTATTTGTAACCCTGTTACTGGGAATACAAGGAAAATAAAAGGTTATGAAACAGATAAGCATTGAATATCCAGCTGGAACATAAATGTTGTGTTGGCTTTCCATCATGTGCAGTCCTCTTCTATTGCCCCTCCACATTACTCCACACACTGCTTATTCAGTGTTTCACTTGCACCAGTTCCCGTGAGCCAAAGATGCTGCAAATAACCTTAATCCTTTCCAGCACAATCTATACATAGTTATGTCTTAAAAGAAATTCAGAGTATCACTGTTATCCATGTTCATGTACACAGCAGTTTTCCTTCTGTCTTTGACCAATGAAACAGAAAGTATGGTTTAAAGAAAGTAAAGCAAATCTGTGACTACAAAAGTTTATTTTAAAAGAGTCAATATTAGTAGAATTACTTTCTGAATGCAGCCAATCACTGTGCTTGTATGGTAGGTGAACAGATGTAAAGAGAGCAGTCAGCAGAAAGTATAAATGGGTCCTGACGCTAATTACAGAAAATATCCAAGTATCCAGTCATAACAGTTAGATCCTGGATGAAATTAATATTGGCTGCTGTTTTTCGCAGGTGCAAGAAAGATGATATCTGTTAATAATCATTCCTTCTAGAAGATCTCCCCTAAGCACCAAGTCCAGACTCATGGGAAGCAGACCGTCAGGCTGTCAGCAAAGGATCTCCTCCCACATCCCCATCCTTACTGAGCCACTGGCTGGGGTGAGGAAATTATTATTACTATTATATCGCATGAGAGAACACATGTCCCAGCAGATAAGAAGAGATGCAGCCTCAGAACCCATGGCCTCAAAGTCCTGCTTTCTGAGGGAAGTGAGGTCTTCAAAGGAACATGACAGCAAGGAATAGAAGGAGGGCTTGCATTAATAGATGTAGATGGGGAAAAAGTACTTAACAAATGGAATTTGGGGAAACAGCTGGAGAAGAAAAGGCTCTGGGGAGACCTTGTAGCAGTCTTCCAGTACCGAAAAGAGAGCTGGAAAGGAACTTTTTATAAGGACAATGGGTAGTGGCTTTAAACCAAAAGAGGTTAGAGTTAGACTAGATATTAGGAATAAATTCTTTACTGTGAGGGTGGTAAGGCACTGGCACAGATTGTGGATGCCCCATCCCCGGAAGTGTTCAAGGCCAGGTTGGATGGGACTCTGAGCAACCTGGTCTAGTGGAAGGTGCACCTGCCCATGGCAGGGGAGTTGGAACTAAATGATCTTTAGGGTCCCTCCCAATCCAAACCATTCTGTGATTCTATGAAATTACGCAGAAATGGCTATTCATAGAAAACTTTCATATTTCAAATTTTACTTTTATCTTAGACCAAGACAAAATGTTGAAATTCAGAAACAGGGAATTAACTTTCATAGTTTAATTAAGCAAAGTCAATTTTTTTTACATTAGCAATTAAGAAGATTTCTCCTGCTTGGTAATGCAGAGTCTTGGTAGTGTAGGNAGGTTGGATGGGACTCTGAGCAACCTGGTCTAGTGGAAGGTGCACCTGCCCATGGCAGGGGAGTTGGAACTAAATGATCTTTAGGGTCCCTCCCAATCCAAACCGTTCTGTGATTCTACAAAATTACGCAGAAATGGCTATTCTTAGAAAACTTTCATATTTCAAATTTTACTTTTATCTTAGACCAAGACAAAATGTTGAAATTCAGAAACAGGGAATTAACTTTCATAGTTTAATTAAGCAAAGTCAATTTTTTTTACATTAGCAATTAAGAAGATTTCTCCTGCTTGGTAATGCAGAGTCTTGGTAGTGTAGGGTGTTGGGCTTTTTTGTTTGTTTCAGAAAAGAAAAACAAAATTCAACATATGTGAGGATTAAATAGTATATCCTTAGGGTGTCATGATTCCTCATAAGAGTATCTGCTAATTTTGGATACTGATTTTGAGATGGATAGGATGTGTTATTTACTATTATATATCACTTCATACTCCCAAATAAGAGTACTCCTTAATAAATTTAGTTAAACTTAGAGGGCTCAAGGACTGAGCCACAAAGATTACCTTGTACCCCATCCTCTTACATACCTCATCCTATTCCCACTAGTCAAAATTGCTAAGACTTCTTTGCCCAGCTGTCACTGTTTTCCCTCGTGAGCTACTCTTGCTCTAAGTGTCCAATGTCCCTTCTCCAGCCTGTAACTTTCACATCTTGTCATTAATGGACTTCTGAATTCCCAAATCTGTCTTATCAATGTCTAATGTAATTCTCTTTCCTCTGTCCTACCTTCCTTTTGTCAGCCACCTCCATTCTTTTTCCTGCATTTCCAGTCCCCCATGAGACATCTTCCTTCTCCCTGCAGGACTGATACCGGTCTTTTATCATTTTCCCTAATCTCTTGTAAAATGTGTGCATTAATCAAAGTTTTCACTTATTTTTCATGGGTATTAAATGTTATTATGAAATATGTTAAACATAACAGGCAAGAATTGACAATTGCCATTTTCCTTACATTTCAGCACAGGAAAATCAAATTACTAACATGGGGCATTATGTACTAAAGACATCACATAGATATCTGCGGACTTAGAGGACTAATGTCTTCATTAACTGCTTGTTTAAAATACCTATGCTTCTCAAATAATCAAGAGAAAGCCTCCCTATATCATCAATATTTGTAACAGACTTTATTTCCCCCAAGCTTTATGGGAAATATATCTAGATGTGCAAATAGCCCCATTTGTAAGCATATTGAGGCAATCAGGAGTTATGCATTACTTGCTGGCCAGCAAAGTAGTAATAAAACAAAGATAAACATACTTTCAAAGTAAATATTCCAACAGCTAAGTACAAACTGTGAGTTACAACAGCAAAATCAACCATTAAAGAAAGTCTTACATCAAAGACAAAGCCTGCAAAGCTGGGGGTTTTTTTTTCACAAGTACATTCAAGTAGAAAGTGCTATTAGTTTATGCAGAACTCAGACAACTCTATACCACAACCCTAATACAAAAATAAGGCACATGGCCTAGAATAAATCCCACAGTTTGATTGCCACCATCATAGTGAAAGCCAAGACCATGGTAAACAACCCCTTAAACTTAAGTTCATCAGCCTGTTCTAATTCCAGACAGTCGCTAAGTACCACGAGAGATTCTTACTGTAGTAATGAGAAACTAACACAAGTTATTCCGCACACCAAGTCCTCTTTTCCAGTATTTCAAGACGAGCACTGAAAATTGCTGAAAGTGTTTGTTCCTTCTTATGGACTAATCTAAGGACTCAACCAACTTTGAAGACCATACCCTCTAATTTAGACTATAGGGATCCAAACCACAGAGGGTGACATTTCATACACCGTGCTGGCACTACCACAGTAATGTAGTTATAACCCCAAAGCTCCTAGAGACACCTCTACAATGCTTCTTTTCCTTTATGAAGATAGACTGCTAATTTATGCTAAATCTATGTTTTATAGTCTTCTTCTTCATAGGATAACATTATTCTATTTTCTCTAGCCATAATGATAATACAACTCTTACTATGAGAAAAACAAAAAGCAAATAAACCCAAGCTATAGTTTACCAGTACAGATCATAAAGTAAGTAACAAGAAGTCTTTACCTGACTTTAGAGAACAGTTCAAAACCATTTCTGAAGGTTTGACAATGACTTATCAGAATCCTCACATCTAAGAAGAGTAGTCCTAAATCAGTCTAAATCAGAAAAGCCTGTTCTCATCTTTCCCTTCACATTCCTATACCAAAAGGCAAGCTCACAGCTCAAGCTCACAACCTAGTTTTGGAACTAGGTAGTTGATTGAGTACCCAACTTGCCTGTACATGATTACTGCAGATGACCTCCAAAAAACAACCCAACCCCCAAAACCCAACATTAAAGACCCAGAAGCAGAAGCATCTGGTGCTGCAGCAGTTCTGTCACAATGGCCTGTCTTGCATCACCCCACAGGTGAGATTATTCAGTATCATAAAATGATGCTGGAGAAAAATATGTGTCTATAAAAACTAAGGGTCGAATTTTGATCCTATTTGCAATAATGTATGTCTACTAGACTGAGTAAGAGCAAAGCAGAGGTAGAAATGTTACCTTGTTATCTGTAAAAGTAAATAATCTTGAACCAACTGAAGGTGATCTACACTTTTGACTAAAATCATCTCTGTCTCACCCAATCTTTGTCCGCATTACCCAATTTGTGATTTTAAAAGCTATTCATACTTTAGGAATATTTTTTTTGTATTAATTAAAATCACATCTTGGAATAGTTATTTTACAATATTGATTATCAGAATAAAGGTGACAAAATGAGCCTGAATTGTAAAGAATTGCTTAAACAGAGCTGCTAAAATGCTTTCCATTCCTACTCTCTTCACATCTGCATCATATGAGCAGATGCCTAATTTACTGGTACGATTAACTTTCTCCTTCTGTGCTAGAGATTTTACTAGTAATATATATAGAAAGGAAAATTAATATATGTACTATATTTTCCCTACTCTAAAAATACCGTCATATTTAAATAAACAGTCTGAAATGCACAATTTTACCAGGAACTCTATATTCAGCACTATAAAAAATCAGGCCAACACTTTCAGCGTCCTATATTTTTAGGTTTAGCTTTGCATATTTTAAATTATTCACTTTTATTTCATTAATGGGGATAAGTACTAAAAATCCAGCAAAACCAAACCATAGAGTTTTTAACAATTACCCCCATGTATTCACCTTCATCATTCTAAAACAAAGACAATCCAATGTAGGCAACACATAATGTATTTTGTTAAACGTTTTGTACTCGTTCACATGCAGATAGACAAGTTATTCATCAAGAACAGGGAAATATCAGTTTGTTGTCCACTGAGGATGCTTCATACCTTGTCACGAATTGGGAGTTCTCGTTTTCTGAAGCTGCTATGCTTTGTAATGTAAATGCACCAATCAAAGGAAGGACTCAAGACTGCAGATGAATTGCATTACATGAGTGAAAATTACTGCTGTTCTAACAAATGAATTTGGTGACTTCAGCACAATTTATATAATGACAAATATAAGCAGCTGGTGCAGGTGTTCTCAAGACAGTAGAACATATTTCTTTACTATTTCAATTTTACTAATTTCTCTGTATAATGTCTCGTATTGTCATGTACAATGAGAAGATATGAGTAAGAATGCAGGTTCTGAAGAAGCTAACTGAT
Organism: Pachyramphus minor; assembly: GCA_013397135.1. Classification (NCBI taxonomy): domain Eukaryota; kingdom Metazoa; phylum Chordata; class Aves; order Passeriformes; family Tyrannidae; genus Pachyramphus; species Pachyramphus minor. Next base: position 737,363 of record VYXB01000733.1, on the reverse strand, counting down.
ATGAAACATATCTTGTAAGTTATAGCAATATTATAGGATTTTTTCACTGAAACATTATGATTTGCTTTTATTATTAACATTATTAATATTATTATAGAAATTGAGAAATTATGAGACTTTGAGGTGACGAGAATAAAAGATATACCTTTAGAAATATAAACATTGATTATGTGAATGGGAAAAAGGAAACTCTAAGAAACAAATTCCTACACCAAGAAATAATAATGATGACATTGTTTAAGTACTAGGGTGGCTCAAGACTGGTGCTGTTTGCTCGTTTAAATACAGCAATATCTGGAGAATCAGTTTATATAAATGGGGAAAATAAAACCAGAAAACAAAACAAATTCTACACTCCTAAAATTATCTACAACTGAATTTTTAAAGCATTTTACTTATGTGTGCATGAAGTTTAGAACCACAGTTTTTTTAATATTTGATATCCTTACACCATTAGAAAGAGACAGGGATCTATAATCAGTCACTGATAAAGAGAAATGTCCAATAACATCTTCCTCCCTTTTTCATATTAAAGGCCTCCAATGGCATTCACATGAAAAGAATGTACAAGCCCAGTGATTTTCAAGATAATAACTTTAAGTCTTAATTATACTTTATCACAGCCTAAGTCAGAATCTAACTTTAATATTCCATTCAAGACAACAGATATATTTTTTTGCATTGTTAAAAGTGCCAGATAAATTATGAGCTCAGCTCTACACACAGCAGAAAGAGTCTGTTTTCTAGAGCATTCTCTGTAGATTCATTTCTATTTACTACAAAGGAATACAACTTTATTTTTATCTGTTTCAGACTACTTCAGTGTGCAGTCATGGAAGCACTACTCTACTTTTCTATCCCCACTTAGCAGAATTCATATATCTGTATGGAATGATTTTCTGTTTTCATTTCCTTTGTCCCGCTTACCAAATATATTTTCTATCATCTTATATTTTTTCTTCTATTGCAAAATGTCATCATAGATCCCACATGTCTACCTATATTTAGACATCTGCAGGCAAAATACAATGAAGTATTTTTTTCACTGGGAATTTGTAATCCTTGATAATAGGAATGTTTCAGAGAGACTGCTTGTTTTTGACATAGCCTTGACAACTGCAAATGCTTCTGATGAAAGCCTGCTTGGTTTCCTTCAAGCTCATGTGCTGGACTTTTGGTACATCACTTTATAAGCATTAGTTTCCACTGGGAACTGAAAGGAAAATATACAAGATACACAGAGGATAAGAAGGAAGGAACATGGGTGGAAGGCTGGTTATGGGCAAGTGGCAGTGCAATACAGCCAGTGAAGGAAGAGAGACAAAGAGAAAGAAATGGAGAAAATAGTGCTCAGGCATGAAGGCAACAAACTTCACTTTCTGTTTGTAAATGTAAGGTGACATCCAAGACAGAGGAAGAAGAGTGATACAACTTTGGCAAAGGTGCAATTATTTCACAGAAGATATGAAACAGTTGTTACCACTGCATTTGAACCTGGGGTTTGAAACTTCTAAACTCAGACCTGAGCCTGTCCAAATTAACAGTTAGCTCTGAGATAAAACAAAACATGATATAATAACACATACAAACTAAGTTTTAGGAAGCCTGGAAGCTGGTCCAAATTAATCTCCACAGATGTTTATTTTTTAAATGCATCTTTTTTTAATATGAGAATGTCTGATTGTTTATTATATTTATTTGATGTATACCTTCATTATTGTCTTGTTAGAATTTCCGCTAATGAAAAATGAAGTCAATATGATTTTCATCTAAAACAAAATTATTCTATTTATCTAATTTTTAATTGTATGAGAAGACATTACTGTGCTTGATTATCCATACATGATGGCAATTTACTCTTTTAAAATAATTTCTTTTTATATTGTCACCTTTTTTCACTTACTCAAAGGAAAGGCAGGGATGTAGGAGCATGGATACTAATGCTCCTGATATTTTTCTCTTTCACCACTTTTTATGGGCAATTCTCATTTATACATTCAACATTTTTATTGAAAGCATTTCTCTCTGATTTTGCAAGTAGTGAAAAGAGTGGAGTGCAAATAATTCGATTGTCACTATATTTTTTAAAGTCACATAAAAATTTTTTCTTTCCAACATTCTTTGAGAGTGGGAAAGAATTTTTTTTATTATCATTATTTTTTTTTAAGTGTTGTTTTTTCAGTTTTGTTATTTATCAAACTCCATGTAGATAACAGCCTTGTAAACTGCAGTTACAATCTCGGTGAAATGGAGAGGGAGAATGGTTTCCTATCTTTTGAAGTAAAAAACTTTTTTTCTTAGGATTTTGAGGGTTTGTTTGCTGATTGTTTTGGTGTTGTTTTTTTTACTTCACACATATAAATGTTAAATTACCTAATGTAGAAGCACTCTAACTTTGCTGCTTTTTGTTCCTAAGAGTTAATGGGTATATTCAGCTACTCTATTCAGTAATTAGATTTGGAATCCACCAATTTAGTCACTGCAGTAATCTCTCTGTAGGAATTTATGCAGCGCTGTTACATTAAATCCGTGGATATTGTGCATGTAAATATTTCAATGAGATCAGATTGCACTTTAACAAGAGCCTCAGGAGGTAAGGTTAGCTATTGGAGTATGAAAAAACTATGAGAATTAACAAACCTTTAATATATTTAATTTTTAATTAATAAGCATTGTTTGCACCCTCGATTTAATTCTGTTCCACAAAACTAATCCTATTATGTAGTCAGCAGTACTTCCAAATGAAATGTTTTGTTCTACAGAGAGTTTACAATCACCACATCTATCCCCAGCAGAAGGTAATTCAAGATACGATGAATTTACATTTTTTAAAAATATAGGTGATTTTGACATGTTATGCTACACCTAGAACAAATACATTTTAGAATCAACTGTGCCCAGTTCACTGCCAGCCCAAAATCTTTGATTACAGTTATATATGGACCCAATCAAGAGTCATGAATGGATAGAAATTTTACTGTTTATAGGTGTGGGGTTTTTAAGTCTTGCAACTCCCGCTGCACAATAAAAGTTTGGAGGAAACACTCAGTGTGGCTAGAGAGGGACTTAGACTTGGAGGACCTAAAAATAAAATCCAACAGACAGCTATAAAATCATTTAGCACACTAGAGAACCCAGATTCTCTGAATGAATACAGCCCAAAGTATAAGATGTGCAGAAACATGCGACCCTTGTCTAAAAAGCAAAAACAATTAAAAGAAGAGGAGAAAGAGCTTTCTGATTACTTTGGAGTGTGATTGCACAGTGCAGATTAAGTGAACCACACTTCAGGCTTCCGCTGAAAGGGCTGGTTGCACTCTTTCCTGCCATCGTGGCATTATAGTTCCTCTGTCTCAACTTGAATCCAGCAATGCTGAAGCTGCTGATTCAACCAACTGAAACTGCACGGGTAAAAAAAAAGATTAAAATTATTTAACACAGGCAAGTACAAGAACCAAAAATGATAGGAGGGAGAGCTTGGGAACATACTGCTGGAGAGGAGGACAGCAAAGGACTGCTCCTTTTGGCAGCATTCTGTGTTACAGCAGACTGAATGTACTGCAAAATCTCACCTTTGGAGTTAGCAGAACAAACATGGTGTTTTTCTTTCTGGTTTTTATTCATCTTTTGTAAACATTTGCAACTGTTTTCTATTTGGATGCTGTGAACACTTTACATTTCACTATAATCTAAAACCAATCTCTTCCCCCATGTTTTTCTCTTCTTCTCCAGCACATAAGGCTATACCTCACCCAGTTTGACAGCCCCACTGTCATTTTTCTTAGCAGCCTACCAAGGATCAAGTTCAGGTTGTCACTATCACAGCCAAAGTTTAACAAAATCTCTATGCATCACCACTTAACTACATTGTTAAATCTTTTGCTATCTTTTGGTATCCTCTGTCAATGTTTCTATATCTGTTTGGATAGTGGCTTACTATTTGAAAAAACTCTTCTGCCTCAGACCAGTTTCACTTGTTTTGCTGTACAAATACCTGAAGGGAGGTTGTAAGGATGCGGGAGTCGGTGTCTTTCCTTGAGTAACAAGTGATAGGATAGGATAAACTGCCTTCCATTGTGCCAGGGGAATTTCAGATTAGATATTAGGAACAATTTCTTCATCAAGGAGCTTGTCATGCTCTGGAACAGGCTTGCCCAGGGATCAATCCAGGGATCAAGTCACCACCCTTGGAGCTATTTAAAAGACATGGTAGATGTGGCCCTTAGGGACATGGTTTAGTGGTTGACTTGGCCGTGCTGAGTTAACAGCTGGACTCGATATCATAAAGGTCTTTTCCAACATAAATGATTCTATGATTCACAAATTCAACCACAAAAGTCCTTTTCTGTTAACATTTAAAGGCTTCCAAAGGCCTCTCCCATCCATATTTTCTTAAAACAGTATTTGTGTTTGACACTTCCCCTAGCCTGCCAGAAGGCAGGAAGCATTTTGAGGTTCCTGAATACTTGGATAACATTTATCACATTGTGGATTCCACCTTCAGCTAAAGAAATGACAGAATAAAATCTCCCCAGTTTCCCACATGCAGAATGTCTACTACAATGTGCTAGGAAGTAACTTACAATTATTTTCTACTGGAATCTCTTACTATATTATTCAGCACACATTATTTGCAGTTTCCAGTATGTTTCACTACACATCATATGCATAGTGCAAGGATGCATATGCATAGTTCTATAATGAAGCCTGCATTAGCCAGCTAAGGCATAGTGGACACTTTGCTGTTGATATTCTTTTAATAGAAATGTTCAAGAACTTTAGTCCAGCAATTAATTTAGAAAATGCCTGCACTACTTCACTTCTGGAGTTAACTGAGAATCATCACAGGGCTGAAAAACTTTTCCTTACTGTGGCATTTTCGTGGCATTTTCATGGCCTCGGTAGTTGAGTACTGGTGGCCCATAAAGAGCATTCCTTAGCCCCATGTAACAGAGACTACTTTAAAGGTCATTTATGTCTCTTACGGCCAGCTGAAACCTTATCTGTTACTCCCTAACTTCTTTTCAGTCCTTCAGCTCTATTTGTTTCCCCTTCTCTACAAATCACTCTAATCAGTTTGACATTTTCAGCAAGAACTACAAAACCCGCAGTATAAAAGTCTATGAAGCATCTCACAATACACATTTTAAATATATCCTGTAGCCATGTTTTCCCTGGCTGTCCAAGCTATTGTTCTGCTAAATACTAGCTGTACTTGGCATACATTCCTACCAAGATGTTTGTCTAACTCTTCATTTTGCAGGAATGTAATAAGGAAAACATGCCTTTATACATTACTTAAAGATCCTAAAGGAAGTTTAAATATATGCCTTAATTAACAGGACTTTAACATACTGGACTAGCAATATAAATTGTTCAGGCTTGTTATTTTTTTTTTGTTGTTGTTTGGTTAGGTTTTTTGGGTAAGCAGTTTTTCCCCTGCTTTTAATTTTAGTCACAAAGCAAGAGAATCTGAGCACAGGTACTGAGTTCCAGTTTTCAGACACTGTCTTCAAGGAATCCCAGCTAGCCCTCCAGCTGTTGCTCTAAAAAGTCTCTCACTCGTAATCTCCTTCCATCTACCAGCCCTGTGTGGTTGCCTCAGACACTCAAAGGTATAGCAGTAAGTGCCAGCTTTTGGAGAAATTAATTTACCCTTTGATGATAACTTTCTAAAAGGTTGAATAAGTGAAGCCTTGAGAGCCAAAGAGTCCTTTGAGAGTCAATTGAAAAAGATTCATGGAGTGTAATTTTTATTATAACTCATGTTGAAACAATCAAATATCATAAAGAGCCCTAAATATAGGAATTTTAAGGAGCCTTCACCACTATTACATCAAAAGATTTGGGCTCCATTTCACCCATATATGTAGTGCTGTGTATGTGTTTCCATACGCTCAGATGAGACACGCAGGCACACAAACTTTCTTTTAACAAAGAGGAAGTGTTGCACCACAGATGTCTATGTTGGTTACAGATACAATGGAAGAATACACAGCACAGATCCCAGATTTCTTGGCTTCCCTTGATTTCACGGCATGCCACCTTTCTTTTCCAGACCACTTGTGTAGGTTTTATAAATCCACCATAATCATCAATTGCTCTGATCTTTGGTGGAATATCCAGGTCATGACAATGAAAGAATAGGGATTACCACACAAGTAATTCTGCCAAGGTATTTCTCTGAATGACAAATCCTTCAAGTGACATCATTATGGTTCTCTGTCAAAGAACCAATAAAACCACTGAAAAGAAGATGGGGAAAAAAATAAACTTAAAGCTTCACAATGTCAAGTCCTTCTTTAAAGTTGTCCAGGTAAGAACCTTGTAAATAACTAGGTGTGGCCTCCTTGTTAGTAATTCTAGCTATAAAAATACTGCTTCAGCTTTCTTCTTTTCTTAAAAGGGGTACAGGTTAATCTCTACTGAGTTACCAGTGAGCAGGGGAAGGGATCGTGGAAGTTACCCTACATAATACAAAAGGTTAATACACAGTGCAGTGTATTCAGAGTGTATTCTTATTTGGAGCTTTTTCAGTAATAAGATATTCTCCCTCACTTCTCTGTGCCACAGGCTTGGCATCTCAACTACAGTTAAGACACTAAGTGATTTATATGAATGGTGTGTGTTGTCCAGACCAATGAATAATTATTTGTCCCTTGAAGGGTTTGGGCAGCAACAGTGTCAACACTGAGGCTTCCAAGGCAGTAAGACTCTCTACTGAAATGTACCATTAGACATTTACTGAAACATTACAGAATAAATTTTTATTAGAAAAGGCTCAACATTATGAAAATCTAATCATCCTAAACAAAGCATAATTGGCTAGATCCTCTGGGCCACTGCATAGGTGTTGTGAGGTTTTATGTACAAGCTTAAAATTTTGGGGTTTGTCTGAGACAGGTTTCTGAAATGGTCTTTTAAAGCATACCCCTCACTATCCAAATAAATTGCTTTTCTTGATTCTGAATTAGGTTTCTAATTCTCAAACAAAATATTATATTATTGTTGTAGTAAAATGACTGAGATAAAAAAGGTAAAATTTTTATAAATACACCCTTAATTATTTTTTCCCAGAAAATACTTTCATTACAGAAATATCATAACATCAACTCAGTAGAAAAAAATACAAAAAATATTCATAACAGAATTTATGATGCTATTAATTAGTTCCATCACAATGCTACCTCCTTTTTCAAGTAAAACATTGCCTTTGAACTACTGATACTCAGCTTTTATCCTGTTCTTTCAGTTATTGCTTTAGAATCTTATGCAGTTGACCTAAGCTCTGCATTTTCTGTTATAAAAACCATGCTCTGAATATTTTTAGGGTTTAAGTCAGTTAATTTGAATATAATTAATTCCGGTATATGACTGTTCATGTAATTTGATATTTTAAATGAGGTTTCAATTGAATTGCAGGTTCCATTGGGAAGGTGGACTTTAGAATGGTTATTTTCAGGATATCTGTATTGTGAAAACATTCTTGAACTTGAAAAAAGTTAAGAGTCTGTACTGGTGGAAGAAAATGCAAAAACTTCAGTACAACACAAATACTCTGTTTCATTGTTTTATTAATAGCATGTCTTTACTAGCCATGAAAGATAGGTAAAAAAATCCTTAAACACAATAATTCCATCATCTGTAAAATATAAGTAACTATGTGCTTGCATTAATTAAATCCACATCTAAATATTTATAGGGGAATCTTTTCTTCTAAAGTCACCTTTCCAAATAAATAATTCCATAATTAAACTATAAACAGTCAATGCTGCTAAAGAATATAATTAACTGCAGAAAAAAATCTGGAAATATGTTTAAGTAACATTAAGTAACCAGCTTCATCTCTTTCACCAAACTCACTGCAAATTTCGTTGCATACACCAGAAATGAAAGTTTCTTCTATTATGCCTCTGAAACTGAAAAAGTATGGGAAGCCTTATTGTCCTAGATTGGCACACTGACCTGAATATACCTGAGAAAAACACAAGGGACCTAGTGACAGCAAAATACCACATAAATGGAAATGACAAGTTGTCACATAGAAATCTAAGAAAAAAAGTATGAACATTTCACCTTTCCCTGTAATCCCTTAGAACTAATATAAGTATGATTTTTCCCCTAAGCATTACTGAATTAGAGAATATGAGGTAAAATCTCACCCACTAAAATTAACTCTTTTAGCCACAAAAATTTGAGACAATGAAATTAAGTAGCATACCACTTAAATACTCGTTTATTTTGATTTAACCCAAATGATGTTCCAAATAGTGAATCTTTTGATTGGAAGACCAATATCCTCCTCCTGTAACTATTACAGTGGATGGGAAAAAAAAACTATAAGGAGAAATGTTGGAATCTTCAGTTTGAAAACATGCTTCCTCATTAATCATAAAAACATAGAGTCATTTAGATTGGAGAGGACCTCTAAGATGAGTCCAACCATTAACCCAGCACTGCCAAGTCCACCAATAAACCATGTCCTTAAGAACCATGTCTCTGTGTCTTAAATAGGATAGGGGACAGTGATGAAACCACTTCTAGTACAGAAGGGAACAACTTGGGGCCCGCATCAATTGTTGGTCAGACTTTCTCTGCTGAGACCTGAATCCTCTGCCCCTTTGGATTTCATGCCAGAAGTTCCAGAGACATTGTCAGAGCAAGAGATGATGGATCTTGAATTAGCACAAATGACACACCAGAGTATCTGTTGAGGGCCTGTGATGAAATTCTTGCAGATGTTCACATAAATACTGTTATCAGTACCACGTTTGTGTTTCTCTGTTAGTTGGACTGGAATGATACCTCATCTCACTGGGCACTGTTTCTTCTCCACAGTGTGACAGAGAAAACTAGTCCTCATAGCAAAGGCTCATTTTCTTTATGAATTTGGACAGAGCTATTTTGCTAAGTGCCCTGACACCTATGCCAAAGGTTGCTTTTTAAAATCTCGCAAGTGAACAACAGTAATCTTTAATAAGGAACACAGGATTATTTCAAACACTGATACTGTTACAAATGATGCACTTTACAAAAAAAAGTTGAGCCATGCTCTTGAAAAAAAAAAAATCATATATCAGATTTTAATAAGAATAAAAGCCTGTTTCAAATGTCTGGGAATCAGCTGGTTTTCTTAATGTAAAATCACTGATAATTGAAAACTGGATCATAACACAAGCCAAGGAAAAATGGAGAAAAAAATTCAAGGTCTGTGCCTCACACTGCTTAAGCTTAGGAAGGTTTTTACTCTTAAGTAAAGAAATAAGTTTGATTAAAAAAATACTCAGGTATGCTACTCTGCTGTATAAATTAAATCCATAGTAAAGGAACCAGAACTATACCAGAACTATGTCCATTCTCATGTATATGAGACTAAGATTAAGACTGTAAAGAAAAAATTTTAATATAATAAAAAGAATTAAAAATATACATTAAAAATAGGCATTACTAACAGTAATTTGAAAAGTATATGCAGAGAAATATATTTATACCAGTATAGTATACTGCACATTTAATGGATATTAAAAATCCCAAGGAGAGCACCTTCATTTACCAAAGCTATGTCCCCAGATACATTATTTTATATTGACTGTGGATAAAAAGATAAAGCACTATCCTGAACCTCATTATGTGTGTTAAAATGACCTTCAATATACGAGTACTATATCTTTCATGTACATCTTTCTTTATTGCTAGTGAAAAAACCCTAAAGTTAATCAATCTGTTAATATATTTTATTGTTTATGGCTCTGTTCTTTTTAAGACAATACAGTGGAGATCTTGCCAGTTCATTGACTAAAAGCATTTGCAAAGGTATCATATAACTTTCAGTTGTGTGACATATTTTTCTACATATTTTATTTGGAAATTTCTGTAGGACCAATGAACTGCCAGATGTCAGATTTTTAATGATAGGCTGATACACTAACATGATAAATTTGAAGTCTATGTCTTACTCATTTTTGTCTGAAATGGAATAAATTAAGGAGTTATGCTCTGAACAGTCTTCAGCTTGCGAGCCCTTGAGACAAATGTCAGCATGGAAGCTACACCAGTACTCAAAAACCTGACAGTTTGAGGTGTCATTCTGAATTCTAGTTTGAGTTGACTACAGGGTCAAAAGATACTGCAAGGAAAAAATTATTTTAACAGAATAGCTAATGATATAACTTCTGACTGATGACTTATGCCTGTATCTCTGGAGGTTTACTGAGAAATCTATATGGGCAAACTGTGACAAGTCAGTCAGCAAGTCAACAGTGATTCTACTTGATACCATTGCAGGCAAAAATTTGATGTCGAAGGTTGACTCTTTGTAACACTTTGCATTTCTTTAAGTATCGTCTGTTCCTCAAAGTACCTTTTGGCACTTCTCAGACTACAGACTATTTTCTCTCCAGAGGTGATTAAATACAGGGGAGAAATAGCACATGTTCTGAGCCACCCAGACTGTCCAGAATGTAAGAAAGCTTTATTTTCCCCCTCGCTTTCTGAAGTTACATTCCTTAAAATATAATAGCCTTACTGGGAGGAAATCCCTGATAATTAAATCCTACTTATTCAGTTGGAAAAAAAACAACAACCAAACAACAAAATCAAATGTCTTTTAAATGCCATCTTTCGTTGTATTTATTGGTTTCTATTTTCTAGCTTTTCTTAGTGTGTATATATTTCGATCCCCATCTACCAAGCAATTTACCTTTGCAATAAAATTGTATTCTTGTAAAACAAAACAAAATTTAAAAAAAGTCCTGTGAAATACCATTCAGCATAGGTAGAAGGAATAGAAAGCAACACTGGTGTAACAGTGAACTTATTTTCAATACCATTTCTTTATTCATGTTTTGTAGCTTGGGGATTTACAAAGCCCCTGTTAGTAAATAATTCATGATTCTTATTATCATCTTTCTGTATTTTTATACTGTAGACAAAAATATAATTTGCAGTTTGCAAACAATGGATAAATATCAAGTTTATACCAATGTTGTCACCTTCTTTGGGTTTTTTTGTATTTTTGGGGTATAAGTGTATCAAAGGTAACACTGGCCGTTCCCTGAAAGAACTTATTGTTGAGCTTTCTTTAATAACAGCCATACAAAATGCCAGTATAGGACATGCCATTGTGTATTTCTAGGTATCCAGAAAACCGTCTATTTCCATTTAATGTAGTACACATTTTCATAAAAGAAATTGGCTTCTGATGCTAATAATATAATAAGACTTCGGAAAGATCTTAATACTAAGGATGTGGGTACGTAGAAAATGATGCAAGAATCAGCATGGGGCTAATAAAGGTAGTTTATAGCAATTATACTGACATAATATTTTTTGTGTAATCAGATAATGCTCTTCTAGAGAAAAGAAAGGCAGTAGATTTCACTTACCTGTGGTCCTAGAGAAATTATTGTGTTGTGCCACCAGAAACCAACAGTATGTGCATTGGGGAAATTTGGATTAGTGCACTAGGACTGATAAAAATTGAAAAGTGTAGCAGGCTTATCCTTTATTTGTTTCAAGATCAAAATTGAAATAGTAATGATTAGATACTTTCCTTAATGACTGCCCAAGTAATAGCAGTACCCTGATGAAATGTATTTGACACTAAGTTGTTACAAACAGAAAGGAGTTAGGATGCCTGTCTTGAAAAAACTGCCCAATCTAGATCATCAAAGTCACAAAAATAGGACTTACAGTAAAATGTGACCACACTGCAATTTCTGTCATAATTACAAAACTGAATTAAAAATAAGCAGAACAAAGCTTATCTGCATATGGACAATGAACCATTTTCAGTCCTGAGTATACAGCAAAAAAATTCAACAAAACACTTCCTTGTTCTGAGGGGGAAAAAGTTAATAATAGTACTGATAATATATTCATTGAGACAAAATTGAATGCAACTTATATTGCTACTGCTTGTAAATTTTGAACTAAAGCAATAGCTTATTCTAAATGAATAAGCAGAGTCAATCAGTTTTATGAAAAGCTACTGCTTTCCTGCCTTGCTCAAAGATTTACATATAGCTTAAACATATGTCATGGAAAACTGGGCTGTACTTGTATATTTAATAATGTATGGTTTATCACCAACTGGATTTTATGTGTGTATGCAGTTGTCTTTTTCCTACCTGTGACCATCAATACACTTTATCTGGTGCTTTTTGCAAAAGGTAGAAGCAGACTATTAAATTTTATAGTGGGTTTGTTTTTTGGTTTGTTTGGGGTTTTGGTTTTGTTTTTTTTTAATACAGCAAAATATCCATCCACATAAAAATATTCAGGATTGGATAGATACAAAAGATATCTGTATCCCTTAGACATGACAGATTTTTTTTTATTATTATTATTTTACTGTGAAGAAAAGCAATATAAACAGGATAAAAAACACCAAAACACAAACCTCCACATTAACCAAGAAAGTTATCCTGGTGGAAATATTGTAAAAGGTACTAATACAAATATGTGCTTAGAACCTGCTGAAAGCAGTGACATAGAAAATGTGTGTGGACAGAACTATGAGGAAGGACACAATAAGGACCAGGGGCTGCATGTACATATTTTCTTGGAGACTCCAGAAGCTCATCATCCATAAAGATGCCACAGCCCAATCTTAGGACACCTATGGTGTTCATACCTCCCTTGCCTTCAATGTGCGTGTGGAACCTTCTGAAATCATGACACAAAATAGCGTGATGTCTTCTTAGTATGTAACTTGCACAAAGTTGTAAGTTACACAAATTTGTAATATTGATGCGGAAATCCTTAGACTATGATTAATAAGGCTTTAGAATAGAACAACCCATGGGGTTAATGAATTAGTGAGGTTATTCAACAAATCTTTCAGAGTAGTAACCATATGGTAGTGAAATAAAAATATAGCCAACACTGTTACTACTTTACAGTGTCCATATTATTGATTTCTGACCAATGTCAACATTTCCACAGGCTGCCAACAGAATTAATTAGACAAAGCATACACTGAAAAGAGGATGAAAATCTTACTGTCAGACTGGGCAGGATGACAAAAGCACATGTTTGGATTAGAGGAGGGAGGTTCTCTCACTAAAGGAATTTTGCATGAAGTAAATATTCTAAGTCAAATTGCAGAAGGAAAAGGTTAAAAAAAATGAGACTAGACCAGTAATGATTTTAGAGGATTCTTAGTCCATGATATTGCTTAAAAATAGCTCTAATGAGGGAAAATAATTATGCCTTGACTAAAACTTTTCCTCTTCATTATTGCTTGGTAAGTACTTAGTAAAAACGCTGCTCAAGCTGAATGCTATATACCAATTTCATTATTTTTAAAAATATTGAAATAGCTCTGCATCAAGTGAAACTCACGGTTCTGTACTCTTCTGTGTTCTGAACAAAAGAGAAAGAGACAAGAAAAAGGAGAGAGGAAAAAATGATAAGTAGGAAAAAGATGAAATGAAGATTCAGTTTGCCTTTTCATTTTGATGAACCTGTACACTGGAGCTGAAATGCTCTGCTAGAATTTATAGAGGTTTGAATGATGGATGGATCTTTGCACTTTACTCAGCTGAAATACTGTACCCAGTTTCAAACACTCTGCCTCAAGAAAGATGAAGTGCTGTAATCCAAGTGAAGAGGATGCAGAAAAGAAGAAGAGAAAGGTCAGAGATCTGGAAAACATGACCCATGTCCTACAAAACAAGAGAGGAAGAACTAGGTTCAAGTACATAAAGGGCCATTGCAAAAAGGATAGGAATAATTTGCATAAAACAATAACAGACTTTTAAATGAGGCAAGAAAGATTCATGTTAGGTATTAGGAAAAACTTTCAACCCCTGAAGTAGCAAAGCTGTAAAACTGATTGAAAAAGCTGAGACCTGCTCAAAAAAAAAATATAAAAGTCTGTGAATGCAGGTTTAGTGATGGTGTTTCAAGGAGTAAAAGAATTGGATTAACTTACAAGATCCCATCCAGCTCCAAGGATTTTATAAGTTTTAGGCATGTTAAGAGGCATCAAGGGCAATTAATCAAATTCAACAAATAAGAAAGCTTCACTGTAACTGAAAAACTTGAGTGCATACAAAATGTTCAAGATACAATTAACCATTTTAAACCACTCTTATACCTCTATCAACGCAAACCCAATGCCCTCACAATAATGAAAAGGAAATACGAATCAATGCCAATTTTATTTTATTGTATATAATTGACTACACTAAGTCAGTATTAATTTAATTTTTTTGCATCTTTTAATAAAAAAAGGCTGGAATAGTCCCAATTTGTTACAATTTATTTGGATAGTTTTTAGAATTTTATCTTTGAAATGAGTCTACAATTTTTTTTTGTGCCATTAATTGCTATAGGGATAATTGACAATAACTATAAATCCTTGAAAAAAGTCATGAACTTTATCATGCTAGCTAAACTATCCCTTCTTTACTGTATGTATTTACTAAAAATTCCAACTTCAGAGCCAGAGAGAAAATATCAATTTATATATTGAAATTATCAATTTATATATTTTCCTAAAATATTTACTTTATCACTAAACCTAAAATCATTATTATATATTTGACCCTCACTTTTCAGTTACCTACAGAAAAGCTTCAATAGACATTTGTCAATAATTCCAACTTGAGGACCAGATTTTATCAGAAGCATCATAAATCCAAATTTGCATCTTCTAAAAAGCATTGATTTACTTCTCCAGAATCATGAAAGGTGCCATTTTTAGATATGTATTTTCAAAGATAATAATTTTACTGTTCAACTAACCCACACGAAAAAGGAACAGGTGCTGCTCTGAGCCTACATCACTACCCTGGGACATGAAACACTGCCTCGTCCTCCTATTTTTCTCTGCTGTGATGAAACGACGTTGATATAAAGCTTCAGTTCCCATCTTTCTGGGGTTTCTGGTTTCTACACAAAATAAACCGTGTAACACTCACCATAATGGGTTCCATTTCTCAATCAATCACCTACTGTAGGCAATTGTGGATTAAGATTTGGGACACTCACTAAGAACTGCATCAGCTCCAAAACAGAAATACAGTAACCACTGACTGGCAGAATATAAAAGCATGGGTAACAATATAAGAAAATAATAAATATTCACATATTATTTCCAGCTATCAGTTGCACTGTCCTCTTCTTATTAAAATTTGTGAATTTTTATTATGTATAATGTTGCAAACTCCTAAATCCTCATTCTAGTCCATTTTCTCCATTGAGATCTGTATAGAAACTCCTTATACGCTCACATGTTCCACAGCAGGATAAGGTTGTTACAATTACAAAAATCACTGACCTAACTCACATTAAAATCCTGTATTTTTATTTTTTTTAGGTACTTATGCCAAAGAAGCTGAACATTCTCTTGTCTCTTGCAGGCCTGTTTTGTTGCTGCTTCTACCTTTTAAAGAAGCATTAAAAAACACAGTCTACAAAAATTTTCCCTTTACTGTTCAAAGTCTGAACCATGATTACCCTTGCCTTTGAAGTACAAGACACATTTACAATGAAAGACAAGAAGACATTAAAGAAAAAATTCTCTTTTTAAGGTAAAAAAGAAAATACTACCACCTCTCTCTGTTAGCATCCATTCTTTCTGTCAAGTGCTTGCATTTGTCGAGTACTTTCAAGATGTTGTGGAGTTCCAGAGAGGGGTTTAAGTATTATTTCTGTTTTAATCATGAGGAAAAGTGGAAGTGCGGAAGTAAACTGACTTGTTTTAGACTACACAGCAAAGGTTTGGGGGCTTTTTTTAGGGGGGGGTGTTTGGGGTTTTTTTATTCCTTATTCAACAAAACCAGAAATATTAAGTCTCAAATTCTCACCAAAGAAGAAAATTATTTGTGCAATGTTTGTAGCCAGCAGATGATGTGACTTTAGGGCTACATACTTTTAAGCAGGTGAACATGAGTCCATATTTTTTGGTTACAGAAAGCAACAAGCAAGGCTTTCATTTGAGGTGGCTTTTTGAAGCACTCGGTTTCTTTGGTTTCTTGTGTGCTTGCCTCATTCCATGAGCTGGCTGCTATGACAGTCTAAGAATATTGGTGAGACAAAGCTTAAAAAAAAATTATTATCTTATAACACTAACCAATTTGGAAAAAATGTAATATACTCTTTGGAACACAAAAAGTACAAAGGTAGGTCATCCCAAAGCCTTCTCTTTCCCAGGCTGAACAATCTCCTAACCCTTCTTTATGAATACTTCACATGTCCTAGTGTTTCAATTCTATAGCAAAATTGGACTTTAGCTATACTAAGATAATGGCAAGTATACTACATTTGAACTGCAGTTCCTTTTAGCTAAGAAGGAATTTTGAAAACGGATTTTAAGAGGTAATGGTTGCAGTACAATCATTAATTTGGCAGCCACATTTCTTCAGTCAAAACATTCTGATAAGGATTTACAGTTTTAAGTCACATCAGGTAAATGTTCACAGACAAAATGGTTAAATTCTAAAAGAGAAGTGCCACGAATCTCCTGGATCAGCTCAGAACAAGCACTGCAAAGACAAACAGGATATAAACAACACTGATAAAGAAGGTTGCCTAAAGTTGCTGTGTTTTCTGTATCAGGACTTGAAAAGTTGATACCTCGGAAAATAACTGTGGTTTACATATCAAAAATATGCAAAAAATTTCTTAGAACTTTCTCTTTGCATAAAGATGCTTGATTGGATATAAAAATCCATAAGCATTTTAATGCAGTCACTACAATATAAAGTGGCATTAAAACAAAGCACAAAGACTATTTTTAGTAATCTACTCTTTATTAATAAAGAGACAGCTATTTGGGGGGAAAAAAACCAAACCAAACCAAACAAAAAACAAACAAAAACACCCCAAACAAACAAAAAACACCAAAACAAAACAAAAATGTTTGAGGAAAGACAAAAGAGAGATGTGGATGTTTAAAGACATGACTATGGGAGTGAGATATTCATGCATATAACACATCTTCATGCATATATAATGAGACTAATACTATAACTGAGTGCATCAGCAGCACATCAACAGGAGTAAACTCTAACTGTGCATTCCCTCTGCCATTTCTAGTTTTTCAAGCCTCGCCTGAAGCACATAACTTTCTAGCATACCTTGTGCAGTTAGCAGTATCCACATTCCATTTTATTATGTCTTTGACTTCTTACTGTTTCCAGAATGTGGTCAATATTTTTCTAAAATAAAACATATCTATATGCATAGATACATTCTAAATAGACATTTAACTTCCCTCAAGATGGGCCTAGGATTTTTAAAGGTTTTGTTTATGATTAATTTTTGTTATGTGGAAATGTCCCAGTATTCAAAAACCAGGATTTATCCAAGCAAACAGGTCTACTCTTGAGGTTCATGGAGACAGGTTTTGGCACATGGAAGATTTAAATATTTTGAATTTTTAAATAGGTCTTCATAGCTCCTGTTGTGCATATGTTCTTTTTGCAAAACAAACCTTTAAAGCCATCTGAATAGGTACTTTCAAAGGTCCCCCTAGTGGAGGTAAAACACTGTTGTTATGATCTGCTTTTCAAAGTCAAACCTTTGTACAAGAACAAAACTAACCTACAAGGTCAGTTGAAAGTCAATATAAATGCTGAACATATGGGTTATATAGATACATGTCTTTCAAGAGAGATATATTATTTCCACACATATACTCACAATAGAAGGAGGATGGAAGTATTTGAGTACTAGAGGATGAATAATTTTAGATGTGTATCAGTGTTCTGATGATTTGGAAGTTAAAATTATATATGGTGTTGGCACATTTCAATTCTAATCAATATGGTACTTCGGTATCATTCTATTCAATTTTATGTAAAGAACAAACAAAAGTATTTATTGTTTTAAATTTTTGCCTGATCAGTTCTTAATAAATAATTTCAAAGAACATCCTCCCCTTCTACAAGCGAAAGCTGTGTAGACTCCAAAGACAAAGATTTATATTAAAATAATTGGGCCTAATTCTCTGTTTAATACCTCTGATCAAACCATTGGCAAGAAGGCATGATATTATTCACAGTGTTGTTCTTGCTAATACCAATGTTGACAGCAAAAAAGATTGTCTTTCACTATAAAGTTAGTCATTAGACATGTTGGACCAGTTTCTGACCAGTTACTAATGTGGAGCAAAGTAAGCAGCTTTACAAAAGTAAATATCTCTAGGTTTATCTGAATTTACTAAAATGCAAGCATTCTTCATGACAAATAAAAATATTAGAAAAAAAACCTGGTAAGATATAAAACCTTTCCTCAGAGAACCATTAAATATAAACTATGCAAAGTTATCTCCATCATAAATTAACTGGCAAATTCTACAAATTTTCTTAATCTCAATTATCTTTTTTAAATGTACATCAGAGGTTTCTTAGGTCTAATGAATGTTCTAAATTTTATACTATGATCTGCCAACGTGTGTGATTTTGAATTCTGGGTATACACCTCAAATACCTTTTACCACAGCTTTGACCTCTGGTCTGCAGTTCTGCTTCAATTAAATGTAGGTTAAGCAATAATTTTGCCTCTATATCATAATTAATGCATTGCTAGCTATAAAATGACTTGTAAGAATGCTAAGTCATAAATGAAATAAAAAATAAACTGCTACATGTTTCAAAACGAAGAAGAAATTACTGTATCAGAAACGAAAAATGAATGTAGAACTACAGAATAGTTGTCTGGGTTTTGGGGTTTTGTTGATTTGTTTGTTTTCCTTTTTAACTCTAGAGTGTTTCAGAATTCTGTTATTACAAAAACTATATTACATTGCTTATAGTTGGCCCATATGCCAAAGTTGAATGAGAACTGACCCAAGACTACAAGAAATAGGAAACAAAGATGAATCTTACAAGAAAACAATACTGAAGAAAGAATACATTTAGGGCTGTGTGAGGTATGACCCAAAACTACAAGAAATAGGAAACAAAGATGAATCTTACAAGAAAACAATACTGAAGAAAGAATACATTTAGAGTTGTATGAGGTATGACACTGTGGTTATAAAATTTTTTGTTTTGGTTTGGTTTAGTTTTTTAGTTTGCATTGAAGATTACAGTGGTTCTTCCATGAAATATAAGGTATTGCAATAAAGACTGCACAAGACAACAGTATTACAGTTTCAAACTTGATTTGCTTTTTTTCTATGAAATCTAGTTTGCTTCATTGAAACTTTGGCTTAGGTATGCTAAGAATATCAGACATGAAGTAAAAATGCCTACTGTCTCCTTTTGTTCCGTGACGAATGACACCATGTCACTCTTTCCCAGTGGAAAGAAACATAAATCATAACATAACAGAGAACTAGTTCTTGCTCTGTGCACTGGACCTGAAGATAAACTTCCCAGGAGTTGACTGAAATCTGAATTAAATCTACAGCATTAACGTGCGGTCTTAGGTGGTTTTTACTACTTTTTCCACTTTAGGAAGGAAAAGGAAATTTCATATGCTGTATATCATGCCAGTGAGTCATTTTTTGTCAAAAATACTATTGAGAGGGGAAAAAAAATTCTTACCTACTCACCTTGAAATGTCACTTAGAATTTAAAAATATAGAACATAAATGAGTAATTCCAAATGACTTCAGACGGTAAGATTAATAATAATAATCATAGTATCTCCCTGCAAAATATGGAGTCATTACTGAAGAGGATTATGAACTTCTTACTTTAATACGTGGATACCATGGTTTCAACTTCACTATAATTTACTTAGTCAGTCATCAGAACTCAAGACTATCCTTTCAGCACATCCTCTCTCTTTCCACTTATTAAAGAAAATGAGAGTCTCCATAAAGAGCAACCTGATCTGCAAAGGCTTGGTTTTCCATTTCTTACTCCAGGCAAATGCAACTCATAAGTGACCTTCCTTTATATTCGTATGTTACCTTAGAGAGATGGACATGTGAGCTACTTATCTAATTTGACTGCATATTAACAAAATTACAAACACCACTTGTAATACCAAACTTATAAATTACTATATTTATTAACCTAAATTAGCTCTCTGTCATGCTGCAGAATGAATACCATATATCCTTCAAAAAAACCCCAAACAAAACAAACAATAACTTCCCTAAAAGTCAAACTATGACCTTTGTCAGTCTTCGATAGAAAACCAGATTTCTTCTGGATCTCCAAACTGGTTGTTGGATTGAACAATTAGATATCAGAATCAAAATCCAGCCTGTTTCAGGACAAGAAAAGTTATTTAACACCCAGTGCTGAATAGTCCAAGGAAGAATCTTGCATGTCAATTTTTTTTCCCTGAGTTGACCTCTGCACAAGCCTGCCCTCCCAGGTCTTTTGAACTCAGGGTGGGGAATGGCTGAAAAGAACTTAACTTTGTTTTCCCTCCTTTTCAGGAGGAAGCCAGGATTTATCTATCCCAATGCAGCATCATGATTTACATTATTCAGGGGAGGTGACATTTTTTAGTTACCAGGTCAATAAATGCTGGTCCACTATACAGGAAACTGTTGCCTACTATATGCACGGCCATACACACTAAAAAACGTTTAAGGTCAACTGCAACTTGGCCTTAACTTAATCAGTAAATACATTAATGTGAAGTATAGCCCTAAAATTAAAAAAAAAAAAAAAAATCACTCAGAAGGTCATCCAGTCCAACCTCCCACTGAAAGCAGAATCCAACTAAAGTGGACAAAACTACTTTGAATTTCTGAAAATTCAAAGCCCCTATATGATTAAGGTTAGAAATCTAATGAAAAGCAACCCTTTTTTTCACATATGTATTTTTGTTTCAAAACATCCCTTTCTCCCACACTTCTTTTAATTTTTTTTATTTTTTTTTTTTTAAAATCTTGCTTTGAAATTGCCTCAGAATTGGGACTTCATTTCTCAAGGTGTATAAGGAAGGGATGAATTATTAATTTATTATATAATCAGCAATGATTCCATTTGAAGGATTCAGATGATGCAATATTGGATAAGGCAGAATCACCAGTTTTAATGTATAATTCCATAGTGTGGAAATAAATATATTTCCCATATATTTTCTCACGGATATGTGGATAGACATCACCCATCATTAAAGGGTATGAAACAGAAGTATTAAGAGAGAAAGGACCAATTACCTTCAATGATAACAGGTTTGCATTTTTGTAGAACTTTTGAGTATTTGTAGAAAGGTGCCTGAAAGACTACTCGTTACTTCCTCTGGACCACTAGCTGATGAGAATCAGTTTGTTGGCTGGACTTTGTTGGCTGGCGTCTTTTAACATATATTTTAAAAGAGTCAATTATAAAAATGGACTGTATAAACTAAAGGCATTTTTAAAACTTTGGATTTTATGCAGTCAGCATGATATACCTTGTAACCACGTTTAAAAGATAAGAAACTTCCACTACAAAAACAGAAGAAAGGAAAAAGGAAAAAAAAATCAAAATGTTATGTAACATCAATGGCTTCAAGTAAGTAAGTTTGGTATTAAAACCTTAAACCTTATGTGGAGTAGATAAAAGAACCCAGTCAGAGAGTATTGGAATCTTGACAACCCTGCAAAGGCATTTGCCTTGAGGAAAAATAAAGTGGCCCTTCAAAGTAAACCACGAATTGAAGACATTAATGAAAGACATCATTCCCTCTTAAACACAAATTTCGTGAAAGCACATCAGAAAACCAAACAAATCATCCTTTCCCTGGCACAACACACCAACAGAGAAGGGAAGAAAGCTAATAGAGAGAAAACTCAGGTAAGGCATATTTAGAGCAGCCCCGAGGAGAAGGTGGTGTTGCTGGACTAAAAGCTCAACATAACCCAGAAACATGTGCTCACAGCCCAGATGCCAACCATGTCCTGGGCTGCATCAGAAGCAGCGTGGGCAACAGGTCAAGGGAGGGGATTCTACCCTGCTGCTCCACTTTCATGAGAGTACTGCAGTACCTGCAGTACTGCATCCAGCTCTGGGGTCTCCAACATAAGAAGGACGTGGACCTGCTGAAACAAGTCAGAGGAGGGTCACAAAGATGATCAGTGTTGGAGCACCTCTCCTATGAAGACAGGCTGAGAGAGTTGGGGAGACCTTATAGCACCTTCCCGTACTCTTAAAGAGAGGCTACAAGAAAGACAGAGAGGGACTTTTTACAAGGGCATGTGGCGACAGGACAAGGTGTAATGGCTTCAGCCTGAAGGAGGATATGTTTAGATTAAATATAAATAAGAAAATTTTTACTGCAAGGGTGGTGAAGCACCGAGAAGTGTTGTAAAGCATTGGATTAGACTACCCAGAGAAGTGGTAGAGTCACCATCACTGGAAGCACTCAAAAAATATGTGGATACAGCACTTGAGGACCTGGTTAAATGGCGGAAATGATGGTGCTACTAGGCTGATGGTTGGACCTGATGATGTTAAAGCTCTCTTCCAAACTCAACAATTCTATGATTCTATGATTTTGAGGTCTCTTCCAACCCAAATCATTCCATGGTTCTAACATGCAGAGTGGCATACTGAATTTTGCCAACACCTCCAAGTAAGGTACATAGGTGCCTGCATTCAGATGACAGCAGTTTCTCAGGTTCACAAGTTTAATGAAACATGAGCCTCTAGTTACAGTAAACAATAGAACTTAAAAATATGAATTCCATGTGTTTTACATAACACTAGCTTCTGCTCTACTGTGAGGGTAGTGGAAAAAAATTATCAACATTTTATCCAAAACAGTTGAGCGTCACTCACTCTGTGCAGAGTAGACATGCTAATTCAGAAAAGAAAAACGCTATACTAACTTGAAAGGATACATTTTGAGATGATAATCAGAACCAAATAGCTTAATATGATATAGGCAGCTTTCTCACAGTTTTAAGTTTTAATATGTCACAAACTAGTTTGTTTAAAAATTAAAGGACATGAAAGAATCCTGAATCAAAAAAGATGCATATGATATTAAAAAAATTTAAAAACATGAAATGCATTTCACAGTACCACACAGAGTAATGCTACCATTGTTGTCAATGCCATAAAAATCTTGCTGATCTTCTCTAATCCTTCTTGAAAGCCTTTGACATATTCTTGTAATGCCACAGGCTAAATCTTTGATCTTTGTAAAAAATTTGAACAATACCATATTAACAGGCTACTACAAAACAAAACTCATTTATCACACAAAAATGTTTTTTACCAATTCACTAAATCCATGTTCCAGGATTATTTTTTTAAGTTTGGTGATAACATAACTTACTATTTCAAATGTTACACAATGATCCATATTTATTTATGTGAATGCTACTACAATACTCCAGTTACAAGCTTGAAGCCACCCTTCATTCTCCTGTTACATCCTCATGGGAACTCAAAAAATCAATTCTATTTAATATTTCTGCTCCTAGTTTGATTCAAGATTTACTGACAAGCACAAAAATAAAACCAACAGAGGGTATTTTTCAATACAGAATATGATTGTCAAAAGGAAAATGGTACACATTGTTATTTAAATTTCCACCAATCTGCAGATCTTGATGGACAAGTCCTTGTTTTACCTTGCCTTTTCTGCACAGTTTTCATTTATTCCTTACAGAATGGCATCTGACAAACATCATGAAGCTAGAAATAAATTACATTAATAAGGCAGGTTATAAAGATGATATGGGATAGGTGATTTGGTAAAACAAAAACATAGAAGACTCTTCCAGCAACCAATCCCAATATGACAGATATATGGTAGGATAAGACTGGCCTCAAATGCTTAATCTTAATTTTTATGAACTATACAAATCATTCCATTTCACAGGCTTCTAAAGTTCAATTGGAAATTAATGTCTGATAACATAGCTCTGAAAACTGAAGCTAATTTTCTGCTTCACTCTTTCACAGAGTAAACTTTATCAGTGGATAGAGGGATTAGGCAAAGTGCTTGGATTTTTTGTGTGGATCCATTCAGAATTCATAGCAAAGAATTTTTTATGTTTGGGTTCGTTTTAGTTTCTTCTGGTCTGTCTTATAATTACCAAAAGTTCGTTCTTGAGAAATCATTCATCAGAAAAAAAAAACAAAAAAAACAAAAACACCAAACTACCTGCAGAAAATAGCAAGGACAAATTTTAGCCATCAAATGCCTCAACAAATATGTTCATTATCTTTTTATTATTAATCATCCTTTCTTGTGAATGCTAATTAATATATACAGTTGTTTTGCTCCTGTATGCACATCTTGGTATTTTGTTTTAAAAGTAGAGAAAGTATATACAATGTTGTAGCAGATGGAAATATACTCTTGTTCCCTGAAATTCAAATTTTTCCTACCTTCAGCATCTCTGGGGATGTTTCATTTTGATACACAGTCCAGAAGGGAAATTAAAGAACCCAGAGAAATAACAACACAATTTTTGTTTACTTTAACCTGCTGCATGAAGGATTATATTATTAAGCAATTGTACTATTATTACCTATTCTATTGTTGAGCATTAGCTCAAGACAAGGAGCATTCTTATTTTAAGAATCATGAGAGAGGTTTTATTGTTTATTAAAGTAATATTCTATTCTATTACCCTTTTCAACAGACACTATGAAATTCCTTTATCTATGCAGAGAATGTAGTGATGAATGTTGCTAATAAAACAACAGAAGAAGAGGAGAACCACTTCACAATGATGGTACCTTAAACAAGTAAATTGTTCCTCATTGTTCAACAGTACTCATGCTCACGAAGTCCCACAAGCATATTGTCCTTTCAGAGAATAACTTGATTGAGAGAGCAGCTAGTGAGAAGCAGCTGACCTGAGAAGACTAGTACACATGGTATTTGAGGCTGCTCCTCCAGGCTTCTGAAAAAGCCCACAGATCTTGGGGAATACCCTGTTCTAGGAAGGTGAGTACAAGCTATTGCAAGACACCCTTCACCCCACTCCCTTATGTCAGCACTAGTACTCCTACAGCCACGTGGATGAAAAATCTTCTCCTGGTTAAGTTTTCAGACAGATTTAATAAAAGATTAATTTTCATCTGGGAAATTAATTGCAGTTTGCTAAGGCTACTCATCATATAGCAGTGAGCAGAGTACTTTCAGCACAAAGGAAGGGGTGGGATCGTCGCTTTCAATAGCAGCCCACATTTCTGGCTGTCTAAAGGGACTGTGGTGCTGCAGCACTCCACATCTCTCAAGGCAGATTAAATGCACTTTTGCATTCAGTGGGAATAACAAACTGCTGTTTCCCCACTGAGATCAGTGCCTGACTAAACGAGCATTCCTCTTCTCTGCCACCCGTTGCAAAGCAAATAGGTAATTCCGAAGGTTTAAACTAATCAGTCTGATTTCACGCTGGAAAAGGAGAGGAGTGCTATGGCTGGAGCTGAGAGGCTGCACCAAGCAGAAGGTTCGATGCTTGTCACCTTACCAGGCAAGGTGCCCGGGGCACATTACAGAGGAAGATCAGCAAGTCACAGCCCCTAGTAGGGGCCTACGAGAAGAAAAGCACAGAATAGGTTTTTTGGGTTTTTTTCTCTTCTCTTTTCTCAACAATAGAATCAAGAATAGATTTCTGGAAAGGAGAAAGACTGTTGCTATTCCACATAGGGATTCTGTGGAGGTTAAATTCCCACTGCAAAAGGTGATTTTCCCTCCTGCTGGTGTGATGAATTTCAGAAATTCATAATATCCAGTATAGTTAGCCGTTGCATGGAAGAGCCTAAGGGGTTCTGACTTACCACACTTCAAACACTAGCATTAAGGTATATCCTTCGGTTGCTGCTTCCTATAGAGCGCATTTCTACTTCACACCTTAAGGTGTGAAGTTTTTCCAACAGGAAAATAAGGAACCATAAGTGTCCGCAATGGGATTCAGGCAGGGATTTTTATATTGAAGTTAAATGCCTGAGAGAGTGTAGCATCAATAGGGAACTAAAGTGATACACATTTGTACATGTCATAAGTTATTAGTAAGATAAGTGGTATAAAGTCTCTCCTGGGGGACAGCTAGGAAAAGGTATTCTCTCGGGCTTTTTCTGTTGCAGGCAGAGTATAGGCTGCCTTCAGGAAAGACATGGGGTTTTTTGTTTGTTACACATTTGGAAAAATAGTATCAGCACAGTTAAAATCTCCTCTTGAGGGTGAGCTCAGCTGGAAAGTTGCCAGTGTCACTAAAGTCTCAAAAGCTATATCTGTTATAAATAAGTATTAATAAGTGTAGTGTAATTTATCTGCTGGTTGTTTAAATTGCAGTGAAAAATCTCACAAAATCGTACACATGGCTCTACTGAGATGTTAGTAACCTTCAAGATCCATATGATCTGTTAAAATAGTTATGGGTGTCATCTTAAATCCCTTTACTCTTCTCTACAGTCATCTTCTCAGACTACGTCTTCCTTCAAACATTATTTCAACTTTGAGCACACACAACTGCACGTTCCTCTTGATTTATTTTTTTCATTTTATCAGGATATCATCTTTTCCTCAAACTAGAAAACACCAAATCCTTACCTAAATTACTTCTCTTAATCTCACCAGGCAGAAAGGAATCTTTCTCTGCCTTCTAGGTCATTTCTTACATAACCTTAGGATAGCTTGCTAGCTAGAATAATCCTCCCCTCAAACCTTGCTGTGAAATATTTCTTTGGACTCTGGGGCTTTTATTCTCCTTATTCCTCCTCCTGTTCTTCCTCCCCCCCCCACCCACTCACTCACACATATTGACCAACTCTGTTTTAGTTCCTGCTTTTCCTTCTTTCCCTAGAGATCAGCCCATGTGGTGTAGTCTGTGTATGTTATGCACACATATCTTGATATATGCCAGGATTTTAGACCCTTCTCTATGCCTTTAAGCACCCTGCTGATCTATTCTAAACTTCAGTAAAATGACCAAGTTAACATTAAGCACAATCCAAAACCTTAAGTTCATCAGCATCTATATCCCATACTAACATGATCTAAAACTAATAAAAAGCAGCTTATCTTTTATGAGGGTCTATGAAACAGATGGTAGTAGTGTTTGCTACTGCAAAACTTACTGGGCATGTACTATGTATTATACTGCTTTAAAATGCAAGACAAGCTGGGCAGTATGGAAGAAGTCCTGCATGGGGCTGGCTACAGCACTGTACATCCACTGTGGAGGAAAAGATCTGACTGCTTGATTCCCCAGAGGATCTCAGTCTGCACTGTGAATTGAAACTTCAGGGCACACAGCAGGGCAAACAAGAGACAACCAACACCAAAACCAACTCTAAGAGAGTAAACTGCAAGCCTTGGAGGGGAATAGGGTTGTGCTGTCAGCAGTGAGCAGGTTTCTTTTCAGCCCAAAGATGATGGGGGAAAAGAAAGCTTCCTAAGAACCCTGAGGGATATTTTAGAGTTCATTCAACTGAGAAGACACTGAAAGTCATGGAACCCATGGGGAAGGATGCAGAAAAGGACCAACACACAACCACAGTAACCAAAGAGCAGATTTTCTTTCAGATACTCTTGTTTCATCTGTCTCAGTAGATCTGACTTTTCTCTCTTTAACAGCCACCTTATTCTAGCTTATTAGTTTGTGCTCTAATACACTTAGCTTTAAAGACTGGGAGTTGTTTGATGTCTTTTGTTATATTCACTTCAAAGGGAAAGGTGGGGGTAGCTTCCGTACAAGGCTCTGGGCAACTCAAGGTTCTATCAGGGGTGAAAAGAAGCAGCTAGGCAGATGTTAATATTAGATGCATTTTTGATGCACCAGAGCTAATAGGTTCAGTCCTCCAGCTGGAGAAAGGCAGAAAGAATCAGTAAAAAGAAAAGCTAATCCCATCCCTTGTAAATTGGAGCATAAATACTGCAGCAGCTTAAATAGAAACGACTTGAAAGACCAAGTAGCAGTAATGATACAACAGCTTTATTCAAGCCATTAAAGGGAGAATTTCTTTTCTGTTCAGTCATTTACTTGTAACTTTTAGATGGGTGCCATAAGCAGCAACTTAGGCAGAGTCACCCGAACAATAGTGGAACATAACTTCTAGGTGACAAAGCATAAGCAAAATACTGCAAGATTTGGCTTGATATGCTTATGCAAGACAGATGTAAGCTGCACAGTGGTTGACTTCCTTTAGGTTGATGGATACAGTAGGACTTTAGAAATCCCCTCTTCTCAATTCCCTAACAGTCCTGTGAATTAGCAGTTGTTTCTGGCATTTTACCATAACACTCATGTATCTCTCCTTTCTTTCCTTAACTCTCAATACACTTTCAGACTACCTCTTTCCAGGAATACCTTCTCCATACATAAGGTTAACTTTGCACAGCCTTCAGAGGTAGATATCTACCTCCCCTTGGTTTACCATATTGCCTCCTTTCTTTATCCCCTCTGACACAATGGACATCAAGAAAGTGTTTACATCTTCTTCTTTTTTTTTTGGAATATGCATTTATTTCCCTTAATTCTACACCACAAAACACAATCTAAAATCTTTATTTCATTGACACCTATTTTCCATCCTTCCTTGTCTTACACCACACTAATAATTCAGGAATCCAGCCTACTTCTTACTGCACCACCCACATTCTTTCAGCTGTTCTTCCTTACTCATTTTTTCCCACCTCAGTTGCCTCTTGCAGATACATCTTCCTTGAGAGTGGAAGCAAAAATCAGGCATGCAAGCATCTCTGAGAGACAAGAAAGGCACACTTACATTAATTACAGTCTTCACGCTACATTTTGCAGAGACATGTATCTCTTACCAATCCCTTTCTAAATTTTCCAGTTGTACAAAATTCTATCGAGCTTATTGAAATCATCTAGACGGGGATCCCTGTGCTCCAGCCCTTTAAATATCTGATTGCCTCTCCACAGCTTCCTCATTCTCTTTGCCTGGCTACAGCCCAGTATTACAGGAAAATGCTGTATAATGGGCGAGAGAGGTTTTAAATAAAAACATGCAAATCATGCACAATTTGTCTAAATATGCTTATGCAGGCCAGATGCAATCTGCAGCTGCAGCACAATCCTGTTTGTATTCTTGACGGGTAGAGTTTACAGTCAAAAAGTTCAGCAGTATTCTCAAAACGTAACACAGGCCTCACTATGTCCTCATCAACAATCCCTTCACAGCCCACATAGCTCTCTTGTGTAGAAATAGTAAACAATTTTAAATGAAATACAAATGTTCCATTTCACAGATCAGTGTGCTCCGAGTCAATATGAAACTAAGCATGCTTTATTTAGCAGCTATTTACACATAAGGTTTAAACAATAAAATGGTCTCCCAAAGGTAAGGGGCTAAAGAAACTGTTCCTGTCTGCCTGGTATTCTCCAGACTACATGATAAGCACCCATGAAGCTCCTTTGAGGAGGGCATTACCTCTCTTGGAATGACAAAGATGGCACAAGACAGCTCAGAAAAGGGACATTTTGCCCTGGTAATCTGTTGAATATCTATTTAGCTCCACAGTGTTAAGACTGTCTTTCCAAGATAAAATATGGGATGCCTTCCACCTAAGCCATCGGCAGGGACAGGAGTCTCAGAGGATCCATCCTTGGTTCATCACCAGTCAACGACCTGGAAGGCAGAACATTATAAGCCCTCCACATCTCTTCCTCCAGTGTGATGCCACTCTGTCCTCAGCCTCCTGGAGTTTCAGACAGCTCTTTTAAGGTTCTTTCTTGTCACAGATTTTCCCTATATGCTGTAGCAGTTCTTGCATTTTCTGCCAGTCCCACTCTGCCCTCCTCAGGCTTCCTTAAATCTGACTTTGCTGGGGTCTGTTTCTCTAATTATGTATATTTTTAAGAAGTAGTATACTTTGCTTCTTCTTGAGTCACACCACTCACTCACTCCTGTTCATATACATATTTAAGTTCAACCGAAATGATTTAAAATACTCGGGGAAACTTTTAGCATGCTGCATGGGAAAATTCATATTTCACTTAAATAATGGAATTATGATTTATTAAGGTAGCATTATGAAACCAGATCAAATAAAAATTACTGTACCTAAGGGTCTTTATTTATTTTCATACTATGTGTTAGAAAAAAAATCAGGAAGCTAAACCTTTTTATTGATGTTGAAGAGAAAGGTCTCTGGAAACTGGTTGAGAGTACTCTGGCAAGATCAATAGCTTTAAGTAACTGTGTGATATTCAGTGGAAAAAAAAATTACACTGAACATGAGATCAAGAAACAAGGGATTTGATTCCTTCTATGGTCTAAACGTGAAGAAATTCTAGACTTCATATCGTTGATTGAGGCTTTTTTTCCCCTTTTACAACAATGAATGGACTAAAACAAAGTGCACACCAGTTAAGCACAATTTCTAACTTTGAAGATGCTTAAGAAATAAAAATCAAAGTAACTGTTTAATCAATCGAGTCATGAGATTAGCATTTTAGGCCTTTTCCCTGACAAAATAAAATCAATTAGATGCTTAGAAAATTTGGAAATATACTTTTTCGAGGGTTTTTTGGACAAACTATACATTCATAAAGCATGTGAACAAGACTGGTAGATATATTTCATTGAAGTCTGGAATGAAAAGCCTCATTAAAATCTTAAAGAATCTTTTGCTTAGAGATCAGAAACTATCATCTAGAAATGAATTCCTATTAAAGAAATATATAATTCTGTTTTTCTAAAAAGATTACTTACAGTGGCATGTGCACCATCTGTGACAGCTTATTTCTACATTACAGCAGGGAACCAGGAGACTAAATTGAACATCATCTTTCCAAAACGAAAAATTGACATGGCCAGCAGGTTACCCTACTTAGTGTCATAAAAAGAATACAATCAATACAGGGAGCAGGAGGCAATGGAAAACGTAAGGCAGCACCGGATGAAGTGTTTCAGTAATAAAGGGGTTAGGGAGTATATGCATTAAAACAAATTCTAGTATGCTCTTTTTACTAAAACTGGGTCGTTGTCAAAAAATTGCTGATGTTAGGATTTCTTGTCATGAATAATAAGAGCAACTCTGCCAGAATGTGCAAGTCATAATAGACCAGGCACATAGAAAATCTTATGAATGACGGTAACATTTGAAGCTCACTGTAATGTTACTAGATATGCCCTCTAACTGATGCTATATTTAGTATCAGTTAAACTTCCCTGGCATCAAACCCACTGGTTCTCATGAAACTAGAAAGCAGAGGTGTTTTAAGTTCAGCAGAGCACGTTACTGCTGAGATTCCATGGCTCTTCCGATTCCCTGTAAGGTTCTAGGGTGAACAAACAATCTCAAAATATGGTCAAGAGTCTGTATGACCAATTTTTTCCATGGTTCTCAAAGTTAGTTAATATACATAATTAACCAAAATAATAAAGTCAGTGGAATCAAGTACTCTAGCTCATAACTACTTAAATGAGAAAAAAACCCCAAATATAATCACAGATTTAAAAAAAACAGTGAATGGTTATCTATAAGGATTACATTTGTTATAACCATATAGCTTAAAAAGTGGAAGAGGGAGAAATGCATAAGGTTTCACTAATGTTAAATCTGTAAGTAAAATATATATAAGAGTTCTATCTATAAATACCATTTGACATAAGGATGTCTGATAAAATCTCCTTGGCTTTACATTTCCTTAACTCATGTTAAATTTATAGTTTTATACAATTCTTTAGCTCCCTCACAAAATCTCCAAGACCTTTTAATCTTCATAAAATAAACACAACAAAGGGCAGACTACAGTTTACCAGATAACATATTGTAGAAGGAGACAACACAAGGAAAAGCATGTATCTGCTACTTCAGCTTTGCATCTGTCCTGTAACTCTGTCAAGAATAATGCTCCAGGTCAAGAGAAACCTCAGATCTGCTTCCTGTCTTCTCTCACCTTGCTGTTTTCATTGCATTCCTAAAGCAATGCAGTTTGTATATAAGAACTAAAATTTTCACCTAATTTAAATAATCAACACCTTTCAGGCAGGCTGATTGTGACTATAAATGTAATAAGACATTGTAGATATTAACACATCACTCCTCTTGGCCTCTTCTCTAATATTCCACAGAAAAAAATTAAAAAGTATAATCTATAACCTCTTACTAGTTATACATTATAAGTTTTGGAGAGTAGCTTCTTTCTGCTAAAAAAAAGTGCTATCATATCATAAGTCTAAAAAGGATGAAATAAGGTAACATTAATTTGCATATGTAATTTCTGACACAGATTTTATCTTCTTCCATTCTACTGGAGAGAAAGTATATGGTCTCCAAACAGAATATCTGTACTTCTGTAGGCAGTGTCAAGGACACCAAAAGCTCAGATTTAGCTGTTTAAGGATTTCTAATGAGATTTATGAGTGATTCAGCCTCTACAGGAATCCTTTTGATGTGTGTGTTCATCTTCACTTCCAGAAGCAACAAAAAGCTAATCTGTGGATGGACAGGAAGGTATGAGGCTTCAAGATGGCAGTTCCTCCCATTTATAGCCGTGTTATATCTAAGGGAAGTGACGAAAAAGGACAGGGCAATATGAGGAAAAGAGAACAATGTTTTCTAAATGTCATTTTCTGAAATGAATAAAGGAGAGCAGAAAAAGGGCTTTTTCCATTGTGGTTGCATTCTGAGGTTCCATTCTTAGTTGGGCACAGAAACTTAACAGAGGTTTCCTCTGTGGCTCCTTGCAACAACAGTGACTGTCAGAGGGTGGGCGACAGACACTGCTTTTGTGCAATTGAGGTAGATGCTGAAACTGGGTGATTTAAAGCTGCATCAGGCTGGTCATGGACATCCATAAAGACAGTTGGGGCAGCTAACTTCAAGGTTGTCTACAATGCAGTTGATATGAGCAACTAGTAAAAACTTCAGTGATTGCTTCACAGTTCACACCGGATGTATATTACGGTGGTTACTGTTCTGCAATTGACCAGACCAATGTTACAACATCAGCTACATTATAACCACAACTTTTATCACAACACAGGTAGCAAAAGGCCTTGACCTCTTTACAATTTCATCAAGGCAGATATATTAGAATTTTAGTACATTGTTGAAACCAGGAGCAAAATCTGTAAGGCAAAGAAGTGGACATATGTTATATCACTAGTTACAACCTTCTTGTGGCATCCAAAGTAATTCCATTTATGTTCTTTTCTGCTGTTTTGTGGGAAAAATACATTTGAAAAGAATTAGAGATTGAGAATAATGTATACTACCATTTTAATATAGTTGAAAAGTCTGATGACTACCATATGCCTCTGCAAAACTAGAGTCCAGGACTCAGATTTTACCTGAAGACTTACAAGGCTGCCATTTGGATGTACAGACAGGCTAATCCTGCACGTGTGTCCCACTACTGCCACATAAAATGCAAGCTACATTAAACACTGGCAAAAATGGGGGCTTAACCCATAAGTTTTCTCAGAGTATGCCTAACACAAACTGATAGAATTGGGTTTCTTGCAAAAAGTAATTATGGCTGCCATTTTCTCCTAAAAACAGGGGCTTCCCTTACTATGTTATAGCTTAGAGATTAAGTTACATTCATCCAAGAAGTGAGAGACTGAGCTTGAGCTCCTTCTTCTGCCAGAGGCAATGCAAATCTACATTACTGCCTACACAGAAGTTAGACTGAAAAAGCATTGCTTTGCAAAAGGCATGATCATTTATTAAACCACTCTAACTTGATCAAATTCATCACATACTCAATGTCCATCAATGAAATTGCAACAGCATGCTTACCAGTGTACTTAACATAATGTGAATGTGTTTTACTGCTTTCTGCACAATATAATTTCTCATTCTGTCCTCACATGGAGCTTTGAGTAAATAGTCAGCATTTTGGAAGACTAGGCTGGAAAATAAGAATCTATGAAAAAACACATCAGGAAAACACTATTTGCCCATAAATAATTTCAGCTAATTTTACAGCCATTATGCTGTCCATAAGTATAGAAATGTAAAAATGTGTGCTCATCTGTTTTATCAAACTTTGGGCCAGAACCAAAAGCAGAGAAGAAAATAAAGAGATACCATTAAGCAGGAAAACAAGGAGATGAAAATGTCAGTAACCTCCAGTCTGGAGGTTGAACAGATCAAGAGCAGCCCTGCTGAGAATGACTTGGGGGTGCTGGTGGGTGAGAGGCCAAATACGAGCCAGCAATGTGAGCTCACAGACGAATTAGCCAAGTGTGTCCTGGGCTGCATCAAGAGAAATATGGGCAGCAGGTCAAGGGAGGGGATTCTGTCCTCTGCTCCACTATGGTGAGACTCCACTTGCAGTGCTGCATCCAGCTTTGGGGTCCCCAGCACGGGAAGGACATGGATCTCTTGGAGCAAGTCCAGAGGAGGCCACCAAGATGATCAGAGCAGCTCTCCCACAAGGAAAGGCTGAGAGAATTGGGATTGTTCAGCCTGGAGAAGGCTGATGGGTGACCTACTTGCTGTCTTCTAGTAACTGAAGAGAGTCTACAGGAAAGATGGACAGAAACTTTTTACATGGTCATGTAGTGACAAGACGAGGGAATGGCTTCAAACTGCAAGAGAGTAGGTTTAGATTAGATATTAGAAAAAAATCTTTACTGTGAGGGTGGTGAGGCACTGGAACAGGGATGCCGCATCCCTACAAGTGTTCAAGGCCAGGTTGAATGCATCTGAGAAACCTGCTTTAGTGAAAGGTGTTCCTACCTGTGGCAGGGGAGTTGGAACCAGAGGATCTCTAAGATCCATTCCAACCCAAATAATTCTGTGATTCTATGAAGTGACCTAAAGACTGATTTTTGGTCTTTTGCTAACAAAACTAAGAAGCATTAGACAATATAATTTTAAACTGACATAAAGCAATGTCTCACTAAGTCACTAAAACATTGACTGCTGGATGATGAGGAGCTATACCTGGGAAGTATTGGCTATTCCAGGTTAATTTCTGTTATTCCTTACTGGAAACCTACTAGTGTTCATATCATCAGAACTGATGAACCTGAAAAAAGTTGTGCCTAAAAGTTGTTCTAGTCTTGCCACAACCTGTTATTACCACGGAGAAATAATCAAATAGTTACTAAGCTAAAAATAATTTTGAAAAGCCTACCACATGCAGGTAGATAAAGTGAATGTTGATATGAAAAAGACATATTCTTTGAATAATGAATAAAATGTAAAAAATGCTATTATGCAAAATGTTAATTTCTGTTGATAACTGATGTCTGATAACTACATATCTGTGATGGGTTGACCATGACTGGGTGGTAGGTGCCCATCAAAGTCACTCTATTTTTTACCTCCCCAGCTGGGCAGGTGAGAGAAAATATAATGAAAGACTCATGGGTTGAGATAAGGACAGGGAGAGATCACTCAGCAGTTACTGTCATGGGCAAAACCAACTCAGTTTGGGGAAATTACCTTAATTTATTACCAATCAAAATAGAAGGGGTAATGAGAAATAAAGCCAAAACTTGAAAAACATCTTCCCCCCACACTTACCTTCTTCCTGGGCTCAACTTTACTCTCAATTTCTCTAACTTCTCCCTCACCAGCAGTGCAGGGGGACAAGTAATGGGGACTGTGATCAGTTTATCACATGTCACTACTGCTCCTTTCTCCTCAGAGGGAAGACTCTCCACACTCTTCCCCTGCTCCAGTGTAGGTCCTTCCCATAGGATGCAGTCTACCAGGATCAGTCTGCTCCAGCGTGGGTGAAGACTCTCCACACTCGTCCTGCCAGCAAACCTGCTCCAACCTGCTCTCTCCATGGGGCCACAGTTCCTGCCAGGAGCCTACTCCAGTGTGGGCTTCCCGTGGGATCACAGCCTCCTTTGAGCATCTACCTGCTCCACTGTGGGGTCCTCTCCACAGGCTGCAGGCAGATAACTGCTCCATCCATCATGGACCTCCATAGACAGTAGGGAGACAACCTTCCTTACCATGGCCTTCACCACTGCTTGCATGGGAATCTCTGCACTGATGCCTGGAACACCTCCTCCGCCTCCTTCCTCACTTACCTTGGTGCCAGTATACTTGTTTTTCTCACATATTGTCACCTCTGTCTGTCAGCTGCTCTTGCACAGCATTTTTAGCACCTCTGCTTCCTAAATCTGTTATCCTAGAGGAGCTACCACTGCCCTGGGTGGCTCAGACTTGAGCAGTAGCAGGTCCGTCTTGGAGCTGCCTGTCTTCGGCTCTGCCGGACATGGGGAGCTTCTGGCAACTTCTCAGAGAAGCCACTCCTGTAGCCCCCATGCTACCAAAACCCTGCCACACAAAGCCAATATAATATCTTTATTAAAAATTATGCTATTTAACACAGGAATGTTAGGCTAAACCCATGTCACTGTTACTGTGCCTAAATGCTACCTGCGTGGGAGCTGCACTGGGACACTGTCTGACAGGATGATCTGAATCCATTCCCCAATTCCCACATACCATCAAAAAGTTGCTTGTGATCCACACAGGCTAATGTATTTCCCACTTAACTCTTAGCTCCATAGAAGGGAGCATCCTGAGACGTAATTATTCCATGTTTGTCCAAACCTTTGAGACGACGAGAAAGCACTGGGCTTTGGGATGCTGCTGGAGAGAGGCTGAGTGCTGGACAGCTCCCCTGCTCTGCCCGCACGGGCCCGAGGAAGGCGTGGGCGTTTAATCTCAGACAACCTGCGAGGCCAGTCACGGTACCCAACCTTTTTGCCATTTCACCTTTAATATTCTGCAAAGGCACAGTTCTATTTCTTTCACTTATTAAAAAAAAAAAAAGAAGAAGAAGAATCACTCGGTCTTTACCCACTTTTACATGACTAGAAGGAAGCGCTGAACCTCCTCAGCAATTCATAAAGATTGGTAATGTGAATGAAGTGCACTAGCTACAGGTAACATCTCTACCTTCCTTCAAGCCTATTTTTGATAAAAATTACTATTTTCATGTGCGAGCAAGGTATGATCTCTTCTCTATGTCTGTTATTTGAGATTTTCTGAGATCATTGCAAGCAAAAAAAAAAAGAAAAACCAAAAAGAACCAGTTAAACAATTTCTCAAACAGCAAAGATCTTAATTCTAAGCTTGTAAAAGAGTTTAAAATTACTGACAGTTGTGACTGAAGGAAATATACATTTTAGTGCTTTTCAAACTTAAATTGATGTGTAGTCCTGAAACAGTCCTATATATCAAATGGCAGGTTGGAGACAGAGACTTGACTGTAAAATCAACATCTCAGTGCAGTTCCAGTAAGTGCTAACAATATTTTCAGAAAGATGCACAAACATATATATACATTCACAGAGAAATTATATATAGGCATTTTAAAGATGACACTGCATATTTCAAATATCTATTAAAACTAGCATCTGATTAAAATCACCTTTACATGCTCTGTCATTAAATACAAAAACTATATGAACATGCATAGATATCCACATGGAAATAGATAGATATACAAATGCATTTACTAATATTTCTGTTCATATAAAGAATGACAATTATAAC
This sequence comes from Pachyramphus minor, assembly GCA_013397135.1. Classification (NCBI taxonomy): domain Eukaryota; kingdom Metazoa; phylum Chordata; class Aves; order Passeriformes; family Tyrannidae; genus Pachyramphus; species Pachyramphus minor. The sequence goes on along the minus strand of VYXB01000733.1, from coordinate 700,043 downwards.
AGAATATTTAAAAGGAAGGATATGGTCTGTTATCAGAGGGGGAAAACTGCAGTATTCCATCACCATGCTATTTAACCAGCCAGTACATAGAAAAAGGAAAAATTAGTGCAAGCAGAGTACTATAGATATTCCTCTAACACCCCTTAGGTCTAGACTCTAGCTTTCCTAATTTGTTTAATAAAATACTATGTTTAAGATTTAAAATTATCTTAGCAACTCTTCTGGTTTGTGTCTTCACTTAAAAAAAGTTATTCTTATCCTCAGGAATACTTGTTAAAATCTATTCAAACATACTTCAAACTAAATAATTTATGACCTAACAGTTTGTTTTCTCAACTTTTATAAGAGGACAAATATCCATCATGAAGAATGCAAAGCACTCCCTCACAAGACCAAAGCAACAGTGCATGAAATTGAACTCAAAAAAGAGCCTCCATTCTGTGGGACTTCTTGGCTGACACAATTTAGATATTTATAGCTTTACGAATATGCCACTGGAGAAGAACTTGAAGCTTTTTCTAGCCAGGAAGGATTAATGAACATGTGCACCTGGTAATTACAGCACTCCATCTTTCTCAAAGCCCTCACATTGCCTCAATGGCAGAAACTGTAATGAAAAACCATTGAAAATATCAATCTGCAATTCCACAAGTCATTTAATTATTAAAATGTATAATCTCTGTTCATACTTTCTATGAACTATGCTAACGGTGGTATGCAAAAAATCATACATTGATACTTTCTGCTTCATGTTATTACCTGGAACACCTAATTTAATATGTAAATTCATTTGATAGGAACTCAGGCTTTAACTTACTCTAGACTCAGATTAGAAAATGCATGGCAGTGACTGTTAAATACTTCCATAAGAAACAGCAGAAAGAAAATACCAGCCTGGGGTAACATAAGCAATTCCACACTACATTTCAGAAGAAGTTTACTAGCAAATAAATGTTTAAAGATTTGGGGGGAAAAAAAATCTGTACTTTTTTCTTTAAAAAGGTTTTCAGAGTTATTGTTGGGTGGAAACTTTTTGCTGCCTCAAACATTTGTCTAATATGCATACCACTAAAAATCTACAGGAGCGGGGGTGCTGTTTGTTTGTTAAAACACTACCGGAATTAACTTGAAAAACACTGTGCACTTCATATTCTATTTCGAGATTAAAAAATACTGAAAAAACTTGGAAAATATTGCAAAACATAAACCCCACTTCATCATCAAACTAGTAAAAACCGAACTGGTCTGTGAGCATCAATATTCGAATTTTCTCATGATATTCTGACATTTGTAACCTGAAGCAGACAGATACATAAAGAGATGAAGCAGACCATTCAGAAGTAAAACCAGCATTACTATACAGCCTATTTTAAGCAAAAAGCCTCAACTGCTTTACAAGTGAAAGTAAATTTTAAAATATGTTTTAGTAAAGTCCTTAGCTATTACAGCATTTGAATGAAAGTCAATTATAACCTAAAGGCACAGACATCTATATGGCTCTAAAAGTAGTCTTACAAAAGATATTTAAGCACAGTATGAGATTTGAGCATTAAAAATGGCCTTTTATTGTTAAAACATACAGTTTCTTGGTGGATTATAGAAAAAGAAAAGGTTCCAATAGCGATAAGTGTGCATGAAATGCTCTCTCAAGAGTATTCAGGCAAACTGTCTGCAATAAGGGGACTTCAAAAAGCAGCAAGACAAGGGATGTTCAAAGCACCTTGCAGCTTTGGGCTGCTGGCCTCTACTGCTGTTTTTAATACAGTTAGGTTTAACTTGGGAGCGGATAAATAATTGACAGAGGTATTTTCAGAAACCTTTGATCACCGCACCGTTTGTCACAAGCTCTAAAGTAGTCATTCCGATAACACTTAATCTGGGGCTTCTTATTTCAAGTACAAAAGCATCCCCTCCCACCTACTGCTCACAGACTCCTGCATCAGAACAGGAGACTTGAGATGCAGCCTGCACGGCACTAACACGCCACGCTCTCCAACAGCAGATTCCTTCTCCAACACGCCTATTTTCGCTTCCTTACCTTTAAAAGGCTGTCCAGAACCTGCCAAGTTCCCCTAGACGGTTTTAGTTCAGAGCATCCAGCAGTGCATCCGCACAAAGCTTTGCCATTGCGAGTGTGAAGAGAAAGAGCTGCTGGGATGCTGAATGGCACATCAGCCAACTTTGTGTGTATCCGCGGCTCCCTGAAAAAGCTGGACTGAAATTTCCCTCGCCTGCGGATTGGATTCAACAGCACACAGCAACTGTGAGAGAGAGAGACTAAGGATTTAGAAGGAAAAAGAGTGTGCGGGCGGGGGGAGACGGGAAGAGAAAGAAAGATCCTGTCCGTACTGGATAAGCCTTGGTCGTGAAATACAAGCTGCTCTTCTGAGTCCAACAAATACTTGCAAAACTACTCTTCCATAATGTTTTGATTCCACTGTGTTCCACAGGAGGCCATCAGTCTAACAGCTGATGTTTCAATATAGAATGTGTTAGCTGTATGCCTAACTAATATATTAGGGAATAACACGAGCATTTCAGCCTTCATGTTACAATTATATAAAGAAAGTGCAATATGTGAATAAAATTAAATTTAGATCTAGTTAGACTACAATTTTACTAATTTTCTGAAGATTATTTTTGTACTAATTTGAATTCAACTAACTGTAAAAAAATGTTTTCTTTCTTCCTTGTTACACACATCTTGATGTTCCCATATAGGTGTTTCACTTGCATTAACTACTGAGTTCTTGTAGAAAATCTACCTATAATACCAACTCCTGGCTTTACGTGTGTGCTACAGTCAGTCTAGAATGAATCAGAGAGTTGGTGGAGACACTACTGGGCACATTACACCTTCTAAAATATTCTTCATCAGAACACTGCTTACACTATTCTGACAAATCTGTATAAAATGAAATATTGTTATCTGTTACAAGTAGTGAGGTACACATGATATACAATCAAAACTAAACTTCATGTATCTATTATGTTCAGCTTCTTCCTGCAAATTTGGCCTTTGCCATTTTAAGAATAAAGTCGAAGAATACATGCTTTATCATATAGTCTTTCTCAGGTCATACTAGTGTACAAATTTATTTCTGCTTGCTGACAATGAAAATACCATTTTCTAGTGGCTCTACTGTTTTGGCACTGGCACAGCAATTTGAGGTTAGAAGCAGAATAAAAGTGCCAGGAAGACAAGATGCCAGATGTACCACAGAGGTGACGACCTCATTTGAAAAAAAACAAAAAACAACCAAACAAAAAAAAAACAACAAAAAAACCCCATCCAACCAAACAAAAAAAATGTGGGTATATAGTTTAAATAGCACAGTTTATTTCAAGCAGTACCTATTTTTAGTGAGGTTGGGTGAGGAGGAACACCTCTATCACCTCCAAGGTGTCTCCATTAAAAGTAAGACATAGTAAAGGTCAAGTAGGAAAAAGGACCAGCAAGGTAAAAGGCATGGCAATTTTCACAACTATATCTATTCAGTAAAAAACCCCATCCAACCAAACTTTGTCTGTCTAAATGTTAAGGAGTTCACATTCCAAATTGCATTACCAATTCCGAGGCGTTAAATTGGCCTGTATAGGTTTTTTGGCTCCTATTGACCTCATCAAACAGCTGTGATTTCTAAGCAATCAGTCCCTAATGAGTTTAGAAACAACAAACAGAAGTTAAAATGCCAGATGTATTTCACTTATCTTTAAAGAAAAAATAAACTCTCTTAAGATGTACATCTTGAAAACTCTAATATGTACAAAATGTTCATTGGTTTTGCATTTTTTGCTAATGCATGGAGGAATCATCCTCTAGTGACTGAAAAGGAAAAACAATACTTATGCTGTGCCTCTGTCTTTTTAATATAGTTAGTGCCTTATCAGCACTCAAACACACTCCTGTGAGCAGCTCTGGAAAACTAACTAGAATGCTCAAAAGGAGTAGCTCTCTTTCAGTCTTGTCTGATTTTATTGTCTCATAATGCAAACATCTGTAATGTACTGAAAATTATATTACAAATTTTAAACCAGGTAAAATCTGTGCACCTAATGAAAAGAACATGCCAGAGAAATAACTGAAATGCACAATGTAGCTATTAATTGCTGGGGGAAAATGTTATACACCCATCACTAGTAAATATCTTTAACACTTAAAATATTGCGAGATTGTTTTCCCTTAAAGAAGCAGATTTTTGTCAGTACTTGTTAAGGCTAGTTAAGATTACCAAAATAAATAGTAAATAAGTTACTAAACATATAATTACATTAACTGAAGGTTAGAGAACAAGCTCACTGAAAGGGTTGTGAATAGAAGATAATTCTCAGCTGCAAGTTCAGGAATTAAGTAATTTAACATTTAAGGGCAGTCAGTCCATCATCATTTCTGTGCACAAAACTCACTGAATGCAAAAGAGCCCAACACATCAAATGGTTTGTTTGTTTATGTTTAATGACTGTTTAAGTAAGCAGGAATCCAGATAACCTCTTTGCAAAGAATTCATTATGTAGCTGTTACAGTAGGACAGCACTGTTTCAGGAATGATATTGCACACGCATTTCATGTGCACTTAGCAGTCCCTTTTGTGACCTACGCAGAAATATTGCATTCACATAATAAATATTCATTCATAGTTCCTTTTGAATGTAGTATACAAGGACCGAATTTTAAGAAACTTCACTGCGAAAAGATTCAGTCACTAATCCCATATACTAAAGTAGTTTTATTTTCATCTGTGACATCTTGCAGCCTTTCAGCAGAGCTAACACATCCCCATCTCCCAAATCACAGTTCTTTCAGAAAGCCAGAGACATAGACCCTGGAGGGTGGTGGGGTGGAAGGCACTAAAATGACCCTGTTGATTGCAGCTATCAGCGAGTTACACAGAGATAAGATGGTTTCTAAGTTATCTAAGAGTGAGTGTGCAGAGAACAAATACTTTGACTTAGCAAATGAATAGGAATTCTACAGAGACATTGCTGTGTTTGCCATGAACTCTCCTAAAACAGTTAGGCGAATGCATATTTAAACAGATGGAGATAATCCATAGCAGATTTCTAGATAACGTAGAAAACATCTCATCTGAATGTGAAAAAGAAGCCCATTGGTGCAGAGGGTCCATTTTAGAGAGTTTTGTGGCCAGAAAAACTATGTAAGAGTTTCCTCTTTGTTCTTGAATCATCATTTAGAATAGTTCTGTAAGGAATGTACAGGTGATCTTGCCCTGATTACTGACACTTAAATTTGTAACCATACTGGAGATTATGTTTTGCACCTTCCACTCAAGTCTGTAGTGTGATGGGTAGCCGAAGGCAGGAGAAGTCAGGGATAAAGAGTGGCTTAAGTTAAAAGCAGTGAATGTTACTAAATGAGATTGCCAGATCTATAAGCTTTGAAATTTTTGATTCACTGTCCTGCGGAGCCTGACAGCTTTTGGTCAGACAAGTATCATAATAGGAATGCAGAAGAAAAAATAATTTCAACAGCATTAAAAGGACTGTACCTCAGAGAGAGCTCTCATTTTTTTGCAAAAACAGTGCAGAAGTATAAGGCAGACACTTCATAGGTATTATATTTGTCTAAGTTATTTGCAGGAGGTATTAAGAATTCACAGGTAAAGGAGACATAGATGATCTACAAAAGGCTCCTTTCTATTACAAATTCTCTATTCTTCCTGCTAAAAATACTACCATTTTGGCTTTAAGGCACATTTGTCATTACTTAACTTGGTCAAAGATTCTTGAAAACAGAAATTGTACAAAAGATGCAGTCAGACCTGAAGCTGGTATAGTTTATAGGCTACTGTGGCACCTAGAATGGAATATTACCACTGAGAATTCTATAACTCTCATGGCTCATGGAATTCTTTATCCTTTATCCGTTTAGAACTTAAATCCATGTTTCCTACTTTCCATGGCTGTGACAGAATTCAGGAGTTAGCATTGTGAGGGGAAAAAGGCCCTGCTGCTGCAGCACAAAATCAAGTCCTGCAAGTAGTACAAGGACACAAGCAGGAATAAAAAAAGTATATTAAGAGCAAAAGAATAGAAAGGATAACCTTCAGTTAGCCCTGAAAAAGTGAACATCCCCCCACAGCACTGGTCCTTGTTCAGCATTGTATAATACATACATCTGCAGGAGGTAGTGATTCTCCCTCCCTCCCATGTGTGCCAAGCAAAGGAGGCAAGATCCTTTTTATTTGCTTTCTTTATAGACTGGTTACCTACTGTGAAGTAGATACTTCCAGTTTCCAGCTATTAGGCAAGAAAAGGTCTAGTTATAATCCATTATAGGCTTTGCTGACACTGCAAGTTTTTTCTGAACCTTGAGCAGGAGGTGCTATAGAGGAACAGGATTTATATTGAAGTCCTGATTTACTTACCCCCACTCTTGTTTTCATCTTGCTCATTCTAAGTCATTTTTTGTGTGGAAGGAAGTCAACAGACTCAACCACAGGCTTTCTACACCACCCTTTAAAGCTACACCCATACCTACCAGATATATCAGATCATCCAGATGACCTTAGAGACTTACTAGATAATATTTAAAAAAAAAAAGTGCTTATATTATATGGAATTTTGCTTTGTAACATTTGACAAGAACCATTCCATGGTTTCACTACACTGTATGTCTCGAGGTTTGAAATCATTGCGTAATAGGTGAGATATTCTGCAGGTGTTCATGAAGTTGAAATAAAGCAAAATACTCAAAAACTCTCATGGATGAACTCTCTTGTTAAGTCACTCATTGAAAAGTACAATTTGTTTTGTGATTTCGCCTTTCATTTCTCTTTCTAAATAGCAAAGGTTTCAAGTAAGCTGAGTTTCCTTACTGCCAGGGAAAATGGCTTATATTACAGATACATAATTTTCTTAAAAGTTATATTAAAAAGAGTATATTAAAGTATATTAGCATAACCTACTCATAATAACTTATTAGCAAATTCTAAAGGGACAGATATGTAAGAAATTCCTTAACACTGACAACACCAAAGTTGAACACAGAAAGGACTGGAAACTGCTCTTTCACCTATAACAAAAATTACTGCCTGTAACTGCTACGGCACCCGCTGTGCTATCAGCACTGTAGATCTTTCTGCCAACATACTGCCTGTTCCTTCTGATGTGGCTGCCATCCCCTGTCTTCAGGCCCTGGCATGTGCACAGATTACTTCTAGATGTAATAGTGAGTCTATTTATCTCAAAATTTTGCTTTGACATCTGAAAAAATAATACAGAAATGTCGCACAATGTTTTGTCTTTTCAGGCAAATTCTTAAGTTTTCCAGAAGCCTGGGTCTGGAGTCCTATGGATTGCAAAGGGCTCAGGAATGCCCTAGTCATGGTCTCTGTGTTTATATCACCAGTACTGACCACCTGCCTTATTGCCTGATGAAGTGACTGTTCACCTGACAGTTATTAGGGAGGAGGAGTTCACACAGAATTCTCCTGTAGTTCACATCATCACATCTCAGTCAGTTGGACTGGGCTTGTCCACACAAGGACACGAAATATGAGATTTTATAGATGAATAAATTTTTAGCAAAAGATTTATTAAAAGATGGTACTTTACCATGACAATAATTGCTTTATTCTTATCTCCCAACAAACATAAAAAAGCTTCATTCTTATCTTAAAATTATAATTTCCATTATCACAGTTGAGAAAAAAATGTGAATAATTGTTTTGCTGTTGAGTATTTTTAGACCAATTGTCATTTGTATTGAAGAAAATTATGACGTGCATTCCAGAAAGGTTGTCAGCTACATTAAACACCCTATACAGTTCCAGTAGCTCTACTATATAAATTTACATGTATCATCTTACAACTGAAAAGCATATTTTAAAACTAATATTTGATTTTGCTCTTTCTGCAGATCTTGTGGTTCCATTCAAGACGAAATTTAGCATGAGAAATTGTCCTGTGATGAAAAAGAGCATCACTCAAAGTGTGCACACCAGTTAGAAAGATGAAATTATTCTACTTCAAAGAAATGCATGTTCTATTTAGACTTGTATTTTATCACACTGGGTTTGGAACTCAAATATTCATTTTGATTATGTATTATTTCACTGATTTATTCTCTCATTAATTCATTCCTATAGTAATGTGATCAACTTCAATGGATATATTTAAACTGTTACATACATCTTATCTTTTTGTGCTACACCAAATGCCTCCATCAAAATAGTTAATTAAGGAAGAAAATCAAATTTTTCTTAATCTCACACTAATGCATAACTTTTTCCTTGAAAAAAATACAACTTAATTATGAAAATGAATCCATAAATTATATGAAGACATGTGGGTAATATTAGAAATGAGCATAGCAAATGAAAAGTCGACACAATATTCATGTTTGATTTAATACATCAAAAGTGAAGCAAGAGTGTGTCTAGAGAGCTCACTGGTCATATCATTTGATAGATATATAATACCCTAATGAGTGTTGGTAAAAAGATAAAATGAGCTATATCTGTTTTTCTACTTGATGTTTTGTGAAGTCTGTTTATTGTTTGTATTCATTTTGATGTCTCAGTTACAAAGGCAGTGTAGTACAAAAGGACTTGAGACTTCCATATTTTCTCTCCTCAACAAGATCGGTTTTTTCTGACACTTAAGGCAGAACCAGTTAGTCTATTCCTGATTTTCAAAGAATCTAAAGGAGTCAAGTTCTCTTATCTCAGTGAAATTGATGATCCTTTGGCCCCTTGTTTCTCAGATGACTTTGAAAATCCTGTGTCCTTTCCCTGATTATCCATCTATTGAAGAGAACATAAAATTTACTTATCTGAGCATCCAACATGAAAAATGTGCACACATTGCCGCAAGATGATAGTGATGTGAATGTGATCATAGGGAATCATGAGCTAAGATTCAGGAATAAGGCAATGCCTCCTAGCAGAAAGTAAGATTGCTTTAAGAAGTTGTTTTTTTATTAGCTAAAAGGGAGGAGAGTACAAGGCTTAAAGTAAATACAATGCCATTCAAATTAATTACAGATAGTTAAGTCACTGAAGGCATTTTTTCTCCCCTCTTTTCTTCCTTCTTATTCTTTTCTGACTCAGTCACCAACAACAGCATCAAGACAGTAAAAGCAGCTACAGGAACTTCACATTTTCAGGAACAGAAAGTACTATCTTGTTCTATTTGTGTCACAGCTGTGGCCAGTGTGACAAGCTGGAATATTACAAGGATGGGTCATTACTGAAAAGTGGCATTTCATATCACAAATCAAAAATTGTTAAACAAAAGACAGCCCATACTTAGTCACTCCCATTTCTGTTCTCAGTCTAATTAAGTTACATATTGATGACAGAGAATTCCAGGCATGGCTGGTGTAAACTATTTTTTAATACTTGAAAGTATCTATTATTGACTGTATTTAAATCTATCCATTAAAAAACCCCAAGACTTCTGCTAAAGTGTTTACAGTTATTCTATATAGATTTCTTATAGAGTAATGACTACATTTATCAGTTTCTGTATATGGAATCTTTGCTACCTCCTTCTAATTTCAATTAAAAAAAAAAGAAATTAAATAGACAGGATATTCTAGCAATTTATTAACAAAGTAATTTAATTGCTTTGTTATTGTATATTCTTTATTACTTGTCAAAGCTTGGAATTGGGCTTGGGAAGGTATATGTACAATAACCAAATAAAATCATTGTGTTTTGTGTTAGCATTATGAAGGTGAATAAAAAGAGATAGCATCTCAATTGAATAAATTAATTGTTGCAGGCTTGAACAGAAGTCATAATAGGGAGAGAACACTGCCACAGTTTGGCTAGATAACACAGTTGCAGATAATAGACAGTTTATCCATCTCAGAGAAGCTGCAGAAGAGTCATTCAGCATCTTCAAGGTCAAACATAAACTTGACATCGTATCACTTATACTGCAATGTCAGAAAATGATACATTGCAATTATAAATTTATTAGTGTGAACCTTATATGCTATTTGCATTTTGAAAGCAATATGGATGCATTAACTCCTAAATCCTCAAAATGCCCTAGAAAGATTGTGAGGTACCATACAGTAGAACAGATCATGGAATTAAAATAAAAGGAGTAAATTACATTCACAGTTGTAGAAAAAGCCTATATAAAAACCAAATTAGATTTAATATTTTCCGTGTTTCTTACATATATGCAGTCCGTAAGGACACACTGAAAATTTTCGATTATATCAAAAGAGCAAAAAAAGAAACTAGATGGCTAGATAAATTCCAAATATCTTGGGATCTGCTGCTACTGAAAACAACTTCACAATTTTTACATGAAGTAAAGACACCAATGAAGACCAGAAAATTAAATTCAAAACTGACTTATTTTTCAGCTGAAGATCTCTGTTCTTTTAGATCGAAACGTTGCTGTTTCCAGATCTGTTTTAACTTTTCCGTTGTCCTAGACCTTATATAATCAGAAGTCAGTAGTCATCTATGAGCCATTTTGCACTGTACAACACAGAATGTTTTTAATAAAGTAAAAAAAAATGGTGGAAAAGGCAAAACTGGATTCATTTGGGAAAACTCAAAACCTTTCACACCTTCTCCGGTGGCACAGAAAAGCTGATGCAGACATCCCTTTCATGCAATGTAATCACAACTTATTAACTCTGCCCCAGTTACATCAGAACTAACTCCACAATATTAAAACTACCAAGGTAGAAACTACTAAGCAGTCATTTGGATCACATTAGTTCTATTCACTACTTACTGGTTGTAATAGCAACATACTTTAAACTTGTTAAATTAATATTTTAAAAATTTCTCAGCTATTTTTATGATGACTGCACTACAAAGTAATTACCATTTTAATACCTTTTTTTGAGGAAAATTATGAGTAATCTAAAGTCCATGTCCAGTATGTATCATGTACAGCCGAGTTTCTTTTGTGTAAATATAAAATTGTCATTGTCTCAAGCATAAAGCGTAAGCATAAAGCTCTCTGACCTTAGTCCATCTAGTCAGCTGATGTTTTTGACATTTGAAACATACAGAAGGTTTCAAGCAGTAAATATTATGGATCTCCAATCTGGAGGGAAGTAGCTGTTTTAATTTAATTATGTGTTAAAAAAATACATCTCTTACATTGGTTACTTTCTCTTTTTTCTTCTTTTTTTCTTCGTCATCAGGGGGCACCTCACCTTAGATAAATATGAACAGGTTTATAAAACTAGAGTGTTTTTTTCCAGAGTAACAAAAAGAAAAGTCTCTTTCTGTCCTCAGATTTGGTTTGGATCAAACACTCACTGGGACTGATGCAGACCTGGTTAGTGGGAGGCCTTTTCTTCTCAAAATGAAGTAATATAAAAAGGATAAATATAAGAAATCAAACAGGTTTGAGTGTCAGTTGCTGCTGCAGACTAGAAAAACAAACACTTTAAAAGGTCATTTAGTTAGGATTTGAAAAATGAAAAAAAACTAAATTCAAAATACTTGCATTCTGCCTTGCTTCTTCATACCCCTTTCCTGAGCACCTTAATGTCTTTATAGCATAGTCTTGAATACTGTGCTTTGATCACCTATTCCACCTGCAGAAAATTTATGGATCATTCATTTAAAATGGATAGCTCTCATCAACCAGAAATAATAAAATTTGTTTGCTGACTTACTACCTAGAGTCTGTGAGGAAAAAAAAAGAAAATCCAGCTTCAGCCATTCAAGCTGAAGCTATGGCTTCAACAAGCATAGATCTATATGAACTAGGGCTACCTGAAGAGCCAAAGTTCAATTAACTGCACCCAATAATTAGATTGAGTGTAATTCTTAATTTCACAAAATATTTGGCATTCAGTGTCACAGGAGCGGTATGTAGGAAAACTGTGGAAGGATCTTTCTGACCTTCAGATGGGAAAGCAGCAATTTCCAACTGACAGGGTTATACTAAGAAAGAAGAAAACCTGGACCTGTAATGCAATTTCTGCCTTGTCATTCAAGTACTCATATCCCACACCCCTTCTGGAGGTAGTGCTAACTGAAGGATGCACTTTTACACATAACAGGAAAATCTTTCCCTCATTAGGAGTAGATTGCCTGTGATCTAGGCAACTATAAAAAAAAAAAAAAAAAGGAAAACCAAACTAAAATCTTTTATATGGTAATATTACTCTTATAGTGGAGTGATACTGAAAAAAAAAGCAATAGTTGTCTCTGTAGTACCCATTCCCTGAATAAACTCTTAAAAACAATTTCTTTTTTCATTGGAAAAGCTGGGCAGTGTACAGACTTGTCATTCTGAGTAAGTTAGGCTAAGAAGTAAAAATAAAATCCAAATTTATCCCTGAGTTTTTATTGTTGAAAGTGCCTTAGACCATGTTGCTTTTCACAATCATTAAATTTTTTGGAGAGTAGAAGTTCCATGCTCACATTCATTGTACCATGGTCACAATGATGTTCTGTAAATTTTCTTCAAAATTATCCTTTTTAAGTGGTAGCCATCATTCCTACCACCAACTTTACTGGCAATAGGTGTCTGTGTTTCCATTAAATCCAAGATGCTTCAGGAACTGTATTAAACTTGACTTTTTTTTGGCTCTCTAATTAAATATCCAGTGGTAAATATTGTCCACAGGGGATAAGGGAAATTGTGGTGTTTTTTTTTCTTTTCTCTTAATGTCAATAGTTTACTACTTCCACCTCTGCAGACCTATCCTATGAGTGTGTAAGATGAAATGATAACAACCAAGGCTGAGGAAAAAAAAAAAAAACAACAGGAAAAAACCCCAACAAACCAAACCAAACCAAACAAACAAGAAAACCAACCAACCAACCAACCAAACAAAAAAAAATAGTCATCCATCAGTCAAGCTTTAGAGGATGATATGATGGACATAAATTATGTCTACTATCAGTATTTTTGTCAAAGTCCTGATTTGCTTAGCCCTGATTTTTTGAAACTAAAATGCAAGAGGTGGAGACTGATCCAAAGTTAATACTTCCTTTATGGATGGCTGCTATGACTATTGCAAAAGAATTCCTGAAACTTTTGCATAGAACCCTAATGGTATCCATTCCAAAAGTCCATGTCTTTTCTTCAAAACTTCAGGTAACTCACTTGTTCCAAGACTGCAAAATACCACTCGTGGTAGGAATAGATCTTTTCTAGGAGAATGTAGAAAGATAAGATGAAAAGGCAAATCAGACAATGGAGTTATTCTAATGTTCACTTCTTCAGAGGTGTGTTTTCTTACCATATGTGACAAGCACATTGCAAAATCATCTGTTTGCCTTTCCATGGAGTCTCACTTTTACAAAGTGCTATGCTTTAAAATTAGTTTTATTGCATTTCAGCATTACTGTTTATCTGGCAAACCTCTTTCATAAAGAAAAACAATAAATGTAACCTCTGTGGAAAAATCTGCAACTTTTGTTTGGAAAAAATCTCAGTTCTACATTTTACCTTATGAGCTTTTCTTCATGGACCATGTGTTTGTTAAATTGAAAGAGGTTACATTTGCATTACTGACCATAATAGTAATTTATGGAAGTACATGGATGAGTTGCAGTGAGAGATGACAGTCCATATTTTACTTTTGGTGCCTTGCTTCACACCACTTAAGTACTTTCATGCCCAGTGGAAAGACATAGGATTCAGTCTCTGAAAACTCTGTAGGATAGATAGTGGAGATCAGGTTACTAGACAAACGTGTCAGAAGAAAATGGTAGGTCTTGACATCTCATTTATAAGGGCATATGCAGAAACCTTATAAAAGAAGGTCTGGGTAGAAGTAAAATACAAAACCAAAATAAGAGTGGAACAATCTTCTGGAACAATGAAGCAGAAGTGGTAGCAATATGTGGCAACCAGCAACCAAACGTGGCAACAGTAAGTGCAAGTAAACAACCTGACACATTGCAGCAACTGCAAATGACAGCCCAGTACTTTTGGTAGCTTTTGCATTTTTCAGGAGATTTTTCTGCTTGGAATATCTCAGTTGAACTAACATTCATGTCAACTTCAACTGCTTTGAGTTTTGTTAGGGAATGCATGTAATTTAAAATAAAAATTGTCTTCCCTAGAATTTCCCAGTTATGGGAGATTTTACTTGTCTCTTTCTGGACTAAAGTTCCAGGGATGCTGTTACATTGCTACAAGGAAAAAAAGTGCATCCTCCTAGGTGCTTCCTCAAAGGTGCATTGTCCTAACTTTCAGAAATCAAGTAGACATTCATGTGAATGTTCAAACATGGAAATTCCACCAGAAAGTCAAACATTTAAACATAGCATATTGTTATACTTTAAGAAGCTATTTCCACATTGTCATCTAAACTAACCATTATCTTAACCTTTGTTTCTGGCCTTTTCCACCATGTTTTTGCTTGCTTTGGTGCTGCGTGATTTTGAGTCACATCTGAGTGCGTATCATACATATATTGTATATATTTTGCACAGCTTTTGTTTCTAATAGAGCCTTGTAAACTTTCTTCAAAGAATGATTTATGCAAGGTAAATAAATGCTACATTCACATGTGAAAATTATACTACAATATTGTTCTCCCAGGAGCCATAAACAGATCACAGTCCAGTTTGTGCTATGAAAAAAGAACTATGAACCTCACTGGGACTTTTAATCGCAATATGCTGGCTCTGAATTGAAGATCCATTTTCTATCATGTCCCACTGGACTAACAAAAATCTGTTTGTTTATGGAAGTTAATTTAAAAGTTTTAGGAGAAAAAAGGATACTGAAGGTATTGCCCAGCCTGAAATCAAACTTGATCTTATTCCAGAAAAAAGGCAATGTGCATTGTTGTGCAGTGTTTTCAAATCAATTTTTCTAAACCATATTTACTATTAAATAATTTTTCCATGTTCCAAGATCACTAGGAAATAGCCTTACAGAACACGGAATAATTGTATTCTACACAGTTCTGTGGACAGAGGGAAAAGCGTAAATTAAATTCTCGTTTGGTCTTACTTTTCCATCAATGGCTTCAGCCTCAGATCTGCACTGTTAAGTTCACTTAACTGCCAGGAAAAAGCAGTGAAGCCACTAGAAACTTAATTCTTCAGCACAGATTTTATTTAAACACAATACCATTAAAAAATCTGACAAAATAACACTGCCAATGTCACTCCATGTATCAAAGAGAGGCCATTGAGATAATTGAGATGGCATAAAACACCATTGAGATGGCATAAAACACTGTAAAGAAAGCTCTCTGTGTGATTTTTTGACTTTTGGGTAAGGTTTGAATAAAAATGTTCTAAAGTTATAGCTAAATTAGGACTTTTGTTGACTACAGACAACAGGATGATAAGATAGGAGGCAATATTATAGATTTCTAGATTATCCCTAAATGTTGTGGGCTATTTGGTTATGACATTTGGACAATTCTTATATATTTAATGGAGTATGGCAGATGATTTCTGACTCACTCTAGGACTGCATACATTGGAGTGCCAACCATAGTGGACTGGAAATATGGAACCGGGGCAACAGTTTGACTCTTCTGACAGAAGGACATTCTGACAGATATTGGTCATTGTTCTGAATGACTTCATTGATATTGATAATGTAACAGGAATAATGTTTGGTTTTTTTTAAATCAAGCTTATAGCTGCAGAGGTGCTCTGGAAATCATTCCATGCAGAAGGGAATGTTCCTGAGCTGTGCTACGACCACATGTTCATCCAAATACCATATTATATGCTGAAATATGCATGTTAATTAGGTTGCTAAACCATAATTGGTGCTTTTCCTGATCTGCCATTGTTCAAAAACATATATATTAGATTTATGTATTCAGATATATGTGTGGAAGTCACTGGTCCATGTTATCATGTCAGACAACTGAGATCTGAATTTTTCACTGGTACAATGAAAGCTGTGAAAGACTGAATTTATTTTAATGCAAAAGGGATCACTTGCCTTGGCTATTCTTTGTTGCCAGAAACTTAAAACCTGTATTATACAAATCAATTGCAAGCAAAGGACTTGAATTTCAATTTCTAATACCATGATTTTTTTCGTTTGCTACTTTTTACAGTCTCTTTAAATTCTTTCTTATATAAAGTACTTAAAAATAATTTTTCTCAACCTTATTATGTGAGTAAACTTAACAGCAGTCAGAGAACGAAAGGAAAGCAAAATCTTAGAGATCTTAAAGAGATCTTAAAAAACCTAGATACTTAAAACCAAAGGTCTTAAGAACTTATACTGTACCGTACAAATCAAACCCAGCAATTCATATAATAATGGCAGTGACAAATTCAAGAGGAATTAACTACAGTAAAAATAGTCAAAAGTGAGAACAGTCAAAATTTCAAACTTCATATTTACACTTGAATGCATATTTAAATGCATGAAAATCCGAGGTTTTTTCTTTTTAGAAATTCTTTTTAGCAACTTTGTGTCAGAATTTTGAAAGATTTATTTAATCCACTGTTATATATCTTCATCACTTGCTTAATGTGCCCAATTATCATGAAGCTATTATGATATGACAATCCAGTAATATTCAAAATAATTACCTACCCCTGTTTATACAGTTTCTAAATTTGCACTGTCTTCATGAGATCAAGCATAGCCAACATGATTAATTTCTGCCATCATGATAAACTGTCTCTGAGGTCAAGAGTGTTCAACAGCAGATTTTAAATCAATGTTATATAAGAGTTGCTAATATTAACTTAATAATTGCATCCCACTTAAAGTACTACTGATAGCATTATGAAGCAAAAAATAATGTAAGAACCTGAAATGAAATAAAACAGCTTAATTAGGATTTTGAAATTCCGAACAAATTTGAATAGCTCTGTCTCTCTACCACAAAAAATACTGCCAAAACCAAATGGTAAAACAGTCAACATATTAGCTATTGTGAATAATTCTGTGCATAATAAAATAGGGAAATGAAAGTTCTTGCATGAAGTTCAACTTTAAAAACTTCCATACTAAACCAGAAATTTTCTAATGTATTACATTTTAAAGGATGTTTTATTTTCTGCATCCTATATTGCTCATAAGGACCCTTCAAAGACACAGCAATAAATTTTACCATATTCTGAAGTTTGAGAAAGAGAATTTAAGCTTATATTCTGAGCTTCTCTATATATTATTTTATGCTTGTATGCCATTGTTTCCAGAGGAGTGTGAACAATCTTTGAGCAGATGTAAGAAATATGGAATAATATATGTATATATGCCATATTCTGCAAATATTCTGGTCACAAATGAACTTCAGAGAATGGGGCACATCCCAACATATTAGAACATAGTTCAAAATATTTTTTTAATGGGATCATATTGAACATAACTTCACTTGCTGTCTTTCAATTAACTGTAAAATTTATCCTCAGCTTATAAATTCACAGTAGCTTCACTAAGCTTATCTATTCCTTTTCTCCTGCTGCCATGTGCTCAATATAATAACTTCTACTTCTAGAAAATGCATGCTTTTTTCAGATACCAACATAAGAGTCAAGCAGACTAGGATGCTTTTAAAAATCTGCAAATAAGCCAAACAGCCATGAGATAATTACATTTCATTAAACAGATTTTTATTCCTCAATAAGTTCCTCTTTTCTTCAATCTCTCAGTATTATTGCAAATTATTCAGAAATATAGGCAGGACAAAATATATCAAAAGTCCTAATGTCTGTCTGTCAAAATACAGGATGTATGCAATTTTTTGAAATTGGATTGGATTAAGAGCAGAAGTCTTGTTCAAAGACTGTGTTCTGAAAATGCACTGGGAAGGTTATCCTAATGGTTGTGCTTGAAAACATCATGTCTTTAAAACGGATAAAGTCTGTTGTGACCTGACTAGAAACAAATCAACTGAAAAGAAGCGAACATAAATCTGCTAAAAGCATTAAATAGTTATATGAACGAAATAAAATGAAAATATTTGCTCTTAGAAACAACTAATCTTGGGAAATGAGGGTGCAGCAATGTTCCTACCTGACTCTTATTGCTGCTACATGCTTACAATCCCATCTCAGTCCAGACTGATGATTCAGTATTAAAATAACTTTGTTAATTTAAAATTCTTAATGTTGTTACTTTTTTCTCAAAACTTACATTGACAGAAATCTGGTTTGTTTTGTTTTTAACTAAACATTGCTTTTACACTGACTGGTCTCCAAGGAATTCAGGAAATATGCTGGAGTCTAAGAGAAGTTAAAATCTGTAAACAATCTGATTTTAAATTGTATTTAGCAGGGGGAAAAAAGTAAATCAGCCTTGAATTCTTAAACAATTTGTAAACTAGGAGGTAGATGACTGATGACAACCCCATCAGACTCTAGTGATAGAGAACTATGGATTTGTTAGTGACCAAAGGGAAAATGAAGCAGCAGATGCCTCAGTACAATTGAAAGTACATTCTGTCTCTAGGAATAAAGACTGAAAACCTTGCTCACAGCCTTGAGAACTCTTATAATGAAAAAAAAAGCACAAAAATTCTGAAAAAGAGCAGAAAGTAAGAGAATAGTGGACAGAAAAAAGTGGCAAATAATCAGTTATGCCTGGAGCTTTCATTGTGACACAGACAAAGGAGTTTGCAAAATGCTTTGAAGGCATATAAAGAAATGGGGAGTTTATGATTCCTCTGTGTTTTGGTCAATTATAGCTGTTACTGAAATTCTACAGAACAAGAGTTTGTAAGAGATGGATGAAGCCAGAAAGGCTTATGTTGGAAGGGACCTGAAGGACGAGCTAGTTCCAACCCCTCCTGCCCCGGGCAGGGACATCTTCCACTGGTCTAGTGGGAAATGTCCCTGTAGTGTTCTAAATGGATTATAATCTTAGTTTCCTTTGAATGCTTCATCTGTGTAGTAGGTAATAGAGTGAACCTTGCCATTGAACTCTGTTAAAGTTGCACTTTCACAAATTCATGTTAAAACCTGCTTTTTGGCAATAACTTTAATGGTGATTCTTCAAGCTCCTGAAACCACTCGTTTGCAACAGATACAATAAATGAACTCCTTTTTATATGATTCATTTTTATACTAAAATGATTATCAGGATGACACATTTAATCCTTTAACTTTTTTAAAGCTTGGAGTACCAAAAAGTCCCTTTTTATTAGTCTCATTCATAATAAAAGAAATTATAGTAGTAATTTTAAAAGATGCCTTAGAGTTTTGACATAAAAAAACCCCATAACACAACAAGCTCTTGCCTATACACTAAACACTACCTCTAATTAATATTTGCTGATTAATCACTTTGGATTTTCAAACAGTTAAATGTGCTGTGTTCCAAAAGCCTGATTTCCTGTAGCAAAAACACAAAGTCACCAGAATTAACTGTTAGATTGCTCTCCTATTATTACTTTTAAAACAACATATGTACTGTTTGGGTCATTAAATTTCTTCTAAACCAACGAAACAAAAGAACACAAAGATAATAAGTTTATCAGCCTGATTTCATTGGCTTGATATTTTGCCTTGCTTATGGCAGGATTGCAGAATCATCAGTCTTGTGTAACAGGAGCCATTGCTAGAGGCATTATAGCTACAAAGGAGGTAATGAAATAGGGTGATGATAGTAAATTTAGCAAATACCATAGCAGACTTCATTTGAGGCAGCTAAGGGTTGTGGCAATATCACAGGGTACCTTCCTTGTGCATAAGTTCCTCTGAGTCTCTAAATCCTATAACACTCAGAAGTAACGTAAAGACTAACAAAAGATTAAAAGTTGTTGTCAGTCATCATAAATTATATTGGTGTGTCTTCCAAAAAGCAAAACAGTACATAAATAACACATCCTATGGATTCAAATATGCTGGAGTCCCCATTTAAATTGAAGTATATAGTTTGGACAATATCCTAAATTCATCAAGATAAATCGTAAAATCATTTAAGCCAATCACAATAAGTATTTTCAGTATTTACTCCTAAACTCTGTTTTGTATTGATCACAAATGCAATGCTTGCAACCGGTGTGGTTCTAGCTCTGAGCTCCTGAGAGAAAACCCAGCTACACAAAGGCCCCACTGTACCAGACAATGTGCAGTTACAAACAAACTGGGCTTGGAGCCTTTATAATCTAATAGAAAACACGACAGTACTTTTTGTTATTGGCGCAGTTCCTGAGATCTACTCTGCTCTTACCAAATGCTCATTCATTCAGAGCAGATGTTAATGTGTGCTAAGAATTCTGTTAGACTACTTGACAAAAACCTCTCAAATGGTTTAGCTGAATTTAGAAAGAATATTGCTCTCTGGATAGTTAGACTGCCTAGATCAGATTGCTCTTTTTTATTTCTTTCTTTCTTTTGCTTTTTTTAATTTTTCCTTTTTTTTTTTTTTTTAAAGTTTACTCCAAGAGGATTTTGCCTTTGAAAGTACCAGCAAAAGTCTTAAATACATTCATAACAAAGTACCTGCAGTTTTGTTTTTTTCTTACTAAAACCACCACACAAACAGTTATTAGCAAACCCTCCCATTAAACTCAATGATTTACATGGAATGTACAGAACAGATCATTTCCAATTCAGCTGTTAAAAACACCTGTTAAAGGAAAAATTTGTGCAAATTGCTTCAGATAGGTGTATTGCTTATTGCAAAAGCACAGAAAGGAAATTTTTGTAATAAAAATTTTTAGTTGGTCTTACTGTCTCCAGAAACAAACTGATCTAATGGCTCCACAAAGACTGGATAAATGGAACAATATTTGCTTTTAATTTCAGACAACTGTAGTGACTGAACTTAATAATGTGAGATAAATAGCCAGATACTGTAGCAAACAAAAAGCAGTAGTTGTCATCAACATGTTTTTGCCACTAAGAGGGAACTGACAACCACCTTGACCAGCTATGGAAGGAAATAGAACATAGTTCTCAAATAATGGAAAATAAATCAATAAAACTGATCACCTCACTTATATTAAAGAATCAGCATCTATTTCTAGCTTTCAGTATAATGAAACTTGTATGAGCTGCCTTACATAACACAGGTGAATAATAGTTCCCATTTCCACCACACTAATGGAAAATTAACATTCTGCTCATCTTAGGACCCTGAAATTCAGAAACATTCTTTTTACATAACCAAATTGTTTTCTGAATATTTTAATTTGATTTCTAATAGTACCCCACTAGCAGGACCTTGCCCAATTTTAGTACATCTCCTTTATAAATGTTCTCTTAAATTACATTTCCACAGAAATGACAAATAATAATTTATTTTGACTGTCTCCTTTGGAGGAGATATGGTGAGACACCTCATAATACTGTGAAACTGGCAAATATTTGCCATTCTAATATAGTAATTATATATTGGAAAAGCTGTTCATAATATGTTCTCCTTCATTTCTTCTTTCCTTTCTCCTAGCATTTCTTGACAGGAATGTCCCTTATGTATTGCAAGGCTTTTCTGTCTTCATTAAAAAAACCAAAGCAAACCAAAACAAAACTCAAGAAGCCATTTTGAAATCATCAAAATTCTGAGATATGTACATCTCAAATTTCTTATAGTCAGATGATGAATACAACAGTTTTTGTTGTATTCATATTCTTATTCCAAATGAAACATAAACTAGAATTCGCCACAGTCCACAATTCATTACATATCCTTTAATAATTCCAAGAATATTGAGGATTGCACACAGTCTGAGTATGTCTGACAAAAGAACATATTTATTTCTCCTTTTAATCAGAATTAAGGCAGAATTATTGTTTGAATTTAGAAGATATTTAGCAAATACAAAATACACCTGTAAAATAAATATTTTTTTTTTTTTCTATAGTGGTTTTCCTTTGTGAAAAGTCAAACAGATTTAAAAAATTGTGCAATTGGTACAGATTTTTTCATCCATTGCAAGCCTAGATTTTGAATAAGAAGCTACAGCATATTTGGATTGTGCTTATTTTTAGAAAACTAAGAAATATACTTGCTGCCTATTGAGGCATAATAGGAAAAAAAAATAAAAAACATTGAGATCAAACAGTGTCTACCATAAATATCTAATGTTGTCCTGAAATTCTGACATAAGCTTTGTTAAAACAATATCACCCTTTTCTTTTTTCTTTCTTAGTTTTTAATTTTAGAAAGAAAATCAATTGCATACACCACGGCAAGCCAGCGTGATGTGAGCAACAATGTGAGCAAAAAATTTCTTCATGGGGCTCTAAACAGCACAAAAGAGAGACATAACCTCTAGTTAAAATCTTTTCTGACAATTAAATGTCGGTCCTGAAGTATTTGATAACTCTTTAACACCACACGTCAAATAGTTTTAAAGAAAATACTTTCTGGTTTTTTACTACTTCAGTTTTCTGGGTTTTTTGTTGGTTTTTTTTTTTTTTTAAGTTTATATGATTGAACTCTGATTTTTTGTTAGTCTGTCTTCCACTCTAACCTTTCCCCACATATTCTGACTACCTTTAAACAAATTTGACAGAAGATTAGAATTATAAAAAATGATGACATTTTATAATTTATTTAAAAAAATGCAATCAGATAAAGAAAATAAGATAGCATTGGTCAGTAATGGGGGAACAGGTGTAGTGTGTAGACCTTAAAAAACACAAAAAACCCATCTTGTAAAGCCCCCTATGGCAGAAAACATTTCAACTGGAACTTACAGATAACTACAAAACACAAAACCCTAGGAATTCTAGCCTCAATACCTCTGGTGTTCAAAGAAATTACTGGAAATACAATTACTTTAAATATTTTTTTATTCCCTTCTACTACATGCAGTGAATCACTCAGTACTGTGGCCAAATGTCTTGTCCAATTAAGAAAACATGTTTTTTCAGCATGAATACATTGCTTTGTAGTACATTCTGGCTGGTTCACTAGTATTAGTAATCCCTGAATATTCAAAACTTGATGAAATAGGCATTCAAGGGAGAAAGTAGCTCACTTGAAATAAAGTAATCCTTTAATATTTTTGGGTTGTTATGTTTTCGTGGCAGCTTATCTTTGCTTTATTTTTTTTTAAAGCCAAACAACTACATAAAATTTAACAATAAAATTGTAATTCAATTTTTCTCTGAAGGTAATAAACTACCCAGTGCTGGTTCATTTTCAAATACTCTGGGTATCTCAGAAAGGCCAGGTGACATTCACCATAGGAGTTTCTAGTTTTCTTCTTGGTCTACAAAGGAAGATCAGGATTATCAACTCAAATACTGATGCCTCCTCTGGACCTGATTTGGTGAGATGAATATCACACCCAAATATTACATAGGAAGGAAGTATGTTGAAAATTTTTGTTAGGATAGAAGTAAATATTTTATTTAAACAACTAAAGCATGTTATCACTATTTCCATGCCTGCTACATTCTCTCTCCCTATAACACCAAAGAAAAAAAAGGAACTGGTATGTTTATACAAAATGAATAATAAATATTAAAATATTCCAGCCAAAAAATCTGTTTCAATATCTACCCCAAACTGGTCAAACCCATGCCAAATTCCCTTGATACCTCTCTTCATATTAAGAAACAAACACCTCCACAGAGGTGTCTATAAGGTTGTCAGTAAAGAGGAAGTCACTGTAAAACACCTAAGCACAAAAGACAACAACCTGAGAAAAATTGACATCCAAAATTAGGATATGTAAATTTAGCTGAAGTATTTTTAGACAGTTTAAGGGCAGATGCCAATCCTTCTCTGCCTGCTGTGCAGGGTTTTCATAATGCAGGTTTTAGAATGCAGAGGTGGGGTTTTTATAAAACAGTTCACTTTTTGAAGCAAGATAATATTAACCTGCTGACTTGTCCAGCATGCTTACTACATGGCTTTATTTATGGCTTCTGTCTAAAATAAGATGGTAATGAAAAGCTAGATAGAGTTTTCAAAATCTGTTGGGATAAAGGTTCTAAGATTAATAAAGTTACACATGAAAAGCACCCCAGCAAGACCTAGTTGTACTAATTTATATAACTAATATGTATAGAAAGTTATTCCCCAAGAGTCTTACCTTTCCCTGATTGTTTTATGTAAGCATTTTTAATGGCTAGATGTTCAAAGAGTCCCAGGCTGACCAGTCATTAAATGACAGTACAAATCTCATAAATTATCTTATGCATGGACACACAGAGATTAATTTATATGTCATAGTGATCTCTGGTGCAATGCAAGATGTACTTTTAAAAGACTTATGGAAGCAAATCAGATCAATGTCTTGTTAGGCAAAAGAACCATCACCCTCCTTCAAATTAGTCATTCATTTAGTCACTCACTTCTAACACATAGTTCATCTAACTAATTTTTCTATACCTTAACAAATCATTAATAAATTTGCTGAATTTGAAGTGTATTATCTGTACATGTCACGTATTATAAATGTCCAGATTAGCCCTGACACTAAGACAAATTTATTAGTATGAAAAAAATTGCATCCTCCATTTCCTTTCATTTTTTTATACAAGAAAATGCTTGTGAAATGGGTGTAAACCTCAATCTCTTTCCCAGATCCCCACGTCCTAGTACTCTATAATGACTTAAACTGATGAGAAGAAACTCCCCCAGACAGTGAGGCAGTTACAGTCAGGTACCAGGACACTTGGTTGAACCAGTCCAAGAATATTTTTTTCTCCAAGACATGCCCCCCCCCTTAATTAATTCTGCTCACGTATAAAAATTAGGTCACTCTGCATTCATGTGTGCTAACAGCAATTTCAAAAATTTTCATAATGAAATGTTTGAAAAATGCATCCTAATTAATTACTTAAAAGATTTAATTCAATTTTCAGAATAAACAATGCGAGAATTTACAATAAAACCTAAATATAAGCAACAAATTTTCATCTAATGATTCAAGAGAAGGCAAAACTGCATAATCAACTTTAAAATTATTATTTCCCATAGCCTTCAGACATTTTAACATCCCACTACCAGCAGCAACAAATTAATTAGAAACTTTTAATAGGATGCAGTAAATTAGAAATTAATTGTGTGCAGTAAAGAAGAATTAAATAACTGATATATTTGTGAAGTAATACTTCTTATAGATTGAAATAATAAGAAAATATTTTTACTACAAATTCTGTATAAACTCTTTTGGTATTTCATCCCCATTAGTAGTAGTAACAAAGGTCAGGAGCCTTTCAACAATAAAAGAACGGTTTAGGGCTTATGTATATAGAGAAGTGAACAACTTATAAAGATTACAGTATTATTTAATATTTTGCTTAGCATAACAAAGTAGCAGTAACTATTTTACTAGGAATTGTGATTGATCCACTTATTTACCTGAAGTCTTTCCATTGTTGATACCACTTCAGCAAAGAAAGGCCCATGAATTTGTTTTTAAGATGAGCTTAAACCAGAAAAAGAAGGATTTTGCTCAGCTAGGGTCCAGGTGTCTGATGCAGAGCTCATGTATATTATTTGAAACATTTCTATTGAGACCTTAGAAACTGGACAAAAGACTGCAATCCATGGGATATCTCCAAGTCCAGGTTTTCTTTCTTAGGGCAGTCACACGATTCACTCAGAGGTGTTTGAGAGGAGGGCAATACTCAGTAAAAGGAAAACCAGCAATCTCTGAACAAATGCTGCAGTCAATGGGTGAATTGAAACTGATGGCATTCATGTAGGCCGTGTTTATAACATTTTAGTGCCTAGTGTAGAACATTTAGTCAAAGTACTAAGGCTGTGTACAACTGAAAGGTGAATATTAAAAAATAAAATAAATAAAATAAACCAGACCAAAATAAAATAAAATTAAACAATGACAGTAGAATCTATTTTCAATGTAACAGTAAGGGATAGTGTGCTTTTGGTGTTTATAAAATATTACCTAATAATATATTCCTGCCAGATATGTGTCCTTCCAGACATAACCCTTGCAATATGAAGGACATTGTAGTAAGCACTCATAGAAATCTCTTTGACCAGAAAGAGTATTTTGCTACTTTTTTTACAACATATCTGAAAATATTTCATATCACCAAGAAACGCTAGTCAAAATTGAAGCAGGTAGAACAAAATTGAATTGTTTCAATCCAAAGTAGAACAAGAAGAATCAGAAATTGTTGGCATAACTTCTATCAATCAGAAAAGCAGGAAATAAATCTAAAATACAAAATCTAAAACATTAAAGACAAAACTATTATGTATTTAAAAGTATTTTTACAAGTTTTAAATCTGAGGGTAAACAAAGTAAACTATCCATCCACATACCATTGTGCTTTCATGGTATGAGAATATGTGGCCTTGAGCACTTTTATTCTCCCCTAGACTCTGATTGCATGTTCTCTGTTCCAGAAAGAACTGTTTAAATTCAGTGGTTATTAAACCATCAGTACCCATATAATCCAATTTAGCTATAAAAGAGAGAAATTATTAGCATGACCATGACTTTCAGCACTGAAGCCTGGATTCTTGATATCTTCTTACTTTAAACATCTACAAGACAAAAATATGATGTTCCTGACATTATGGTGCAGCAGAAAGAAGGTCTAGAGAAGGCATGAGTTATTCATAAGCCTTTTGCAGGCTTGGAAAAGTACTCTAAAATGTAAATGTTGGACAATTCAATATATGAACAATCTGAGATCTGTAATTTACCAGCAATTTCTATAACTACAATATCCTCAGAAAGCTGAGTACAATTAACAAGGCTATCACCCAATATTCAAAGTCCTCCAAGACCTTAAAAAGTAGACATAATATCATTGATATCTATGCCTGTAAATTAAAGTAAATATTTGAAAAATTAATAATTAAATACTAACAACATTTTTTAAACAATGAAGTTAAGAAAAATAGTGTCCAGATCTTGCCTGTTTGGTGGAAACAGAATAGTTGAATTTCATGAATACAAAGAAATTTCTTCAAAATTCAGACCCAGCACCCAAATATTTCGCTACTGAAATGGCATTACCTAAAATAACAAAATAAACTTGCAATCCCCAAGCAGATGCTAAATCTAAACTGTTGAGCAATTTCTAATACCAATGTAAAGAGTAAATATTCTGAATGTTCTATATTTTCAAATAAAAATACTATTTTAAAGTTCTCAGGGAATAGTTCAGGATTGTAACCTCACCGTCTAGTTCTGAAAATGTTATAGATTTCCTCTTTTTGCATCTGTCTATTTAGCATTTACCTACAACACATGAACAACTTCCCCCACGCACCCAATACTAATCCTTGTTTGCTTCTTTGCTGCAACTAACCTGGAATTAACTTCCAGTACAACACATTTTGTTTGATTGGGTTTCTTCTGGTTTGTTTGTTTTCTCATATGAAATGGAACATAGATTGGGGCTGCAAAGCAGACCACAATAAAAAACATGAAATAAAAAAGTTTAGATGGATGATTGAAAATTCTATTCCAACATTCAGCCATAGTAAGATCCAACAATAAAACACAGCACCTGAGCTACCTTGTTGATGATACAGATGGTATTTCAGGGTGGATAATAATGTGCTATTTTGAGAACTCATGTTTCAGAAAGAGGAGTAGGCACAGGAGATAAGAGGCAAGTTGTGTAGCTACCATTTGAAAGCAGATTAGAAAACCGTGCCTTTAGTGTACCATCTGAGATCCAATAGGGAAAATGACTGCAGCATGTGAGAACAGAAGGAGATAAACATCAGGGAGTAGATAGAACTGAACTACAACTCAGTCCTGGCATAAAAATAAATAAACTAAGTGCAAATGCAGGAAGTTGAAGAAGGTACAGTCTCCAAGTATTAAGGAGTAAAGAGACAAAAGAACCTTTTTGTCACAGTAATGAGAGCTAAAAAAAAAACCTTCAAGTGCTTTCAAGA
This sequence comes from Pachyramphus minor, assembly GCA_013397135.1. NCBI lineage: Eukaryota > Metazoa > Chordata > Aves > Passeriformes > Tyrannidae > Pachyramphus > Pachyramphus minor. Next base: position 672,347 of record VYXB01000733.1, on the reverse strand, counting down.
CACACATCAATATGTGGATTATATGTGCTATCTGTAAAATATCCTTTTAAATCCTGTGTCTTCTAATTATAAAAGAAGTCAATTACAATTTCTTAAAAACCAAAATGTGGTATTTCTCCTCAACACCAAAAGTTCTGCTCTTGGAAAGTCTCAGCGAAAAATTCACAATAAGAGTATTAAAGTATTCATGACCTAAAATGAAACAATTCTATTATTACGTTTCATTCACATTATATATAACGCATAAATGTTGTTTAATATCAAGCCATTGTGCAGCAAAAAGGAATGTACCTCCCCTCCCCAAATACACCTAAAAGAATGTAATTACCTTTTAACCTATATTAACATAATCACCTAATCATACTGTTGACTGTTTCATTTTATATTAACATTTGACTCTATGTATTTAATGAGAGTTAATGAACACATTAATCTCTACTTTTCCAAAGTAGTCCTACTTAGAAATAGTATTACACATCTGAATGTTCTGTATATTTATTTTTTTCCTAAAACAGTTCCTTGTTGAATACCAGATTATTCACTTGCTTGTGAAAGCATTTTCAAACAAATCCTGTTAATTCTGAATATGGTTCACTAAGCAGCATGATCTCATTAATAAAACAAGTTGCTACTCTAGTAAATCAAAATGCTCAGCTGTTTTAACTGTTTACCTAATGGAAATTCTAATTATCTCTTCAGTCAGCCTCATAGAAGCCTAATATTTTTGAAACAAGACCCAGCAAAATAAAGAGCCAATGAAGAGAATGGGAACAGTGCAACTTCAGACTAAGCATTCTGTCACAAATAAATGTTAACTAACATCGGGTCTGCATTCTTCATGTTAATTGGAATGTTTTCACACCATGTGAATTTTCATTAGAAAGGTACTTTTCTGTGTCATACTGAACTAAAAGAAATGTTTGAGTGACAAATTCATGAGTTCATGGGATTTCTAACACAGGGCGAAAAGGAAGAAAGAGAAAGCTTGATGGACTGCAAAAAGAAAAATCCATTCTGCAAACATATATTCAAAATGTTCTCATATATTGCACAAGAAAAAAATAAATGGGTAACAGGTGAGAAGGAGGCTAGGTCAAAGGGAAATGCAGAACGAAAGCAGACTTGTTCTACACTGAAATATAAGTTTCTGCATAACAAGACATTCTCTCAGGGTCTTTCAGTGTGATGTGCAGTTCTGTATGAAATTCCTTAATGAAGGCAAGAAAACAATGCTTCTAATCTGCTGAGACTCCAAAATGTGCTGTGCACCCAGTGAATTTGTAATATCTAGCATACATCTTACCTTGATCTGGGCACTCTCAAAAATCAACCTCTTCTCAGAGAGAAAATATTGTTTAAAAAGGGGTTAGAAAAAAAAAGGAGACAAACTCTTTCATGGATCTATTTTTTTTCCTAAATGTTCATTTGAAGCTGCTCAAGGATACAAGCATAGTGCCACTAAGGGTGACGGAGCAGAGGCAAAGCACAGAAGAAAGGGTAAGGTTTTGTGGCACACTATTACTATTTGTCACATAGACAGACACATCTAACTTTACTAATATATATGTTTTCCAAGAAACACTTAAAACTGTGGGTCAGAGAAAGGGAGTAGAAATTTCAGCTCCATGTGAATTCTGCTACCTTTTACATACACAGTGAAGAGCAACTCGAATTCCTTGACATTCTATTTTGTCAGCCAGATCTTAGACACCTTTTTTCAGTGTTCAAAACATTGATAATAATTTGCAGAAAAATATTTACCTGCTCTTTTAACTACTTCAGCTTCATGTGTTACTTAACAGTTGCATCTTTTTTTTTATTCTTGCACCAGTTCAGTGGTTTTAGTCAAGAAATAGCAGCCTAATTCTTAAAAAAGTTGTCTTTAAATATTAAAATTCAGAAGACATGATTGATTTTTTTAACTGTCGGCCAAAGTTAGTGTTACATTCAAAACAAAACTCTACCTTTAATATTAGACAGATCTCACTTCTTTCAACCTGAAATCCAGTAATTTAATCCATCAATTCAAATGAGCAAATGCCAATAGTTGAACAGATTTTGTTTCCTACACACGAGTAGTAATTTATAACCTGAATCCAGAGTTTAGTCAAGTTACGTTATTCAGCTGAAACTATCTACTTCCAAAATGTCAGTTTAGAATTAATTCTTCATACCCGTTACCATTTCTATCACATAAGAGGGAAATGAAAGAAACCAAGAAATCAGAGTTATTTTCCTTATGATGCTCAAAGAGCTTGTAAGATGAAAAGCATACAAATTGGAACTGGACAAATAGGAATTAAGTGGCTATTCTGTCACACTGTATTTCACACACACACACACACACACACACACAAAAAGTCATCTTCAAGGTTCTTTGATTAAAACATGAAACAGACAAAATGAGCAAGACATAGTTCATGGAATATCTCTTGTATAGCTCAATGGTTAATCACATTTCCTCCACAAGGTTTTAAAATCAAGTCTGATACTTCTGCTGGTCATAAATATCAAATGGAAATTAATGAGCATTTTAAATAAAGACCAAACAATTATGTAACTGTGGAAGTATCACAATATATCATGTCATCCCATGTCTTATTTCTTGTAAAAATGTATCTTACAACAAATTAGTGAAAGTTCTTAGTTAACCACATAAACAGAAATATCGGACCAAAATTGTCACTGGCCACTCAAACTAGAAATTGTCCTTAAATGAACTCTAAAACTATACAGATCACCCAGACCTGCAAGTTTCTTAAACACAGCAGAAAAATAGGAAATGGGTTAATCAAATCATACCTGGATAAATTGCTTGGTTTTCACATGCCCCACGTCTCCAGCCTCTATCTGTGCTCTTGACAGCTTCTCTTCAGTTTCAGTCAGCCAGTGATTAAAGCTCTTCATGTCACTATGAAAATGTTGCCACTTTTCCAAAGATTTGTCAAACCGTCTGCAAGTATAAATGGAAAAAAACAAAAAAAAGAAGAAAGTAATGTTGGATTTCTCAGATTAAAATTTATGTGATGCCCATGTATTGGCATTTACAACAGTTATATCAAATAGAAAGGTGGTAGTACTTCTGAACAGTGAAATTATAATTAAGAAAATGCATCACAAAATCACAAATCAGTGTTTTATAAATTTTTAAATCCTTGTCAAGAAAATGCAACTTTCTTCAAAGGAATTTCTACTTGTTTTATGTAAAGGGACCCTTTATTAAACCCTTTATTCTATGTATGTTTCACTTTGAGTATTTGATATAGTTACGGGGAAAAAAAAGTCCCAAAATACAAGCATGAATGAAACGAAATTAAAATATTAAAATATAGGACTTTGTACCATAACAAAATAGAGAAATACTACTATCATGTCTGCAGGTCTACAGAACACTACATAAAGGACCAGGTAAGTAATTCCAGCACTTTGGGAAGATCTGACCTATTTTTGTCTAGAGTGACCAATGTACCTTCTGCTTCAAGATCTGTTTGGCCTGGCCACTGGCAAGTACTAAAGAAATGAAATGAACACAAAATTCTAAGGGGTTTTTTGCAGATGGTCTGTGTCTCAAGAACTTCAGTTATCCTATGTTTTGGATTGGTGCCGAAATGTAATCACTAATCAGAGATTAGCCAGAATGTTTTGTTAGCAGATCATCATTAAACGTGCTACTGTTGTTTAGTTTAATAATCCTCCTTTACAGGATTATAATAGGTTTTAGGGTGTACTTAAAGGATAAAAACAAAGATGCTCAATTGTTTTTCTAGGAGGTAATCTGGTTCCGTATGGAAAAACTATATGATTGTTTAAATGTTAAGGCATTTAATTAACAAAATAAAATCACTTTACTGTCAGGGAATACATATAATCTTTTTCATTGTACCGATGACTTTTCATTTTTTAGAAGAAAATATAATAATCAAACATACTATTGACCTGGTTAAAAATTGTACTTTCTCATTTATACTTATTTATAGTTATAGGGGCTTATTTATTAAAATGGCTGTGATCATTTATCATGCTTCTCTTAATTTATTGTTCAAAATGAGTCAAACCATAACTGAAAGGCACATTATAAGAGTTTCTTCAACTATCTTATTCTGGATTACAAGGCGAAAAAAAATACATTTTAAAAAAATCACCTTGAAAATAAAATTTAAATTCCATTTCTTTTGGTTCAGTATGGTCTCTCATTTTGGACACTACATTAAAACAGCTTTCTTCCTGTTCCTCAGAAAGTGAAATTACTCTTCTCAGCATGATGAAGTTTATCAGCAGCTTGAATGCAAAAATTCAAGTAGGGGGTGATATTAGTATGACTGAATTTGCATTTCAGCACTTGCAAATTGAATCTCACGTCACCCTCCATTCTTCCCTCCTTTGCTTCGGGTAATAAGTGTTGCAAGGAGAAGAAAAGAGAAAAGTTGCAACAAGATACGTCTATTTAAAGTTTAAAAACTACTGCTTATTGCTCACGATTCTGCTTCTGTTACTCTCAGAATAATAAGTATAAACCAGTACTAAACATCAGTAAAAAAACACAGGGGATTTATGGACAGGCAAAGCCACTAAAATTAAATGCTCTTTCAGAGATTAAACAAGTAAATACTGTCACAATGATAAGAGAAAATGTGGTTGTGGCTGCAGTGGCACATGTTGGTCCACTTGAAATGGGGTGTGAAAGTGGACATCATTGTGAAGCTTCCTGTCACACTGTTAGGAGATACTCCTCCTGAGTACACCTGAGAGCTTCCCTCACTAAATCTGTGTTTTACATCTGCTTAAACACAGTACTACTTCAAGTAGCGTCTTAAACTTTAAAAGCAAAGGGGGTTTTGTTTGGTTTTTTGTTTACTTGTTTCACCATTAGCAATCCTGTTACCAGGTGGTGAGTTCAAAACCCACAAAAAGAAGAAGGCTAATAAACTACCAACGCTGAGCAGCTAATCTGCTGAAGCCTTGGAACAGCAGAAGAGTATGGCTGCTACAGGAATCCTGGAGCACAAAATTTGAAAGATAGGAAGGTGACATTACAGCCTTGTATACTCCTACCTAGGGATCCACCCTGCCACTAGGGACAAGTCATTCAGCTAAAATAAAAGTGTATCCATTCATCTGTATCTTCATCTACTCAAACTCTTTCCCTTTGACAGGCATAAGCCAAAATGGTGTGGTAACAGGTGATTGTCTGAAATTTGGGCAGTATTTCCTTTCTTATATGTCCTCCTCTCTGTTTTTCTTAGTACATGCTCAGTAACAAGATGCCAAGAATTAGGTTCTGGATTAGAATGTGTGACTTGTATGTGTTGCAAAGCACATAAGCTTTATACTGACACATTGCTCTGACACAGTAAAGTAGCCTTATTCCTCTAACGTGAGTATGCTAGATTTGACAAATGAAAAACAACTGGTTCACCAGCCTAATTTTTTCCTGTGTACTGACACCCCAGCAGGGGCCACGTTAAGCAATGGCTTGTGGGAGCAATTTCATTTTATCATAATATCACATAACAGATTTATTTTCCCTCTGGAGAGCAAGAAAGAAAAAAAAAAGTATATAAAGACAACTGCTGAGGCAATACGTAGCACAATTTACATGAAGTCATAAAAATATTGGTGTTTTCCTCCCCTCAAAGATTATCAGTCTTCTAAACCTTTGGACCTTTCTGTAAGTAAAATTTAATATTCTTTGGCAGTATTGTACATGATATTGCACAAAGATTTACAGTTTGGATATACTATCAGTGGAACTCTAAACTCTGTATACAATGGGATTGATCTTGATGTTCCACGTCCCAAGACTGGTGTTTTTAAGAAGCCATGTAAAGGTGGAAGGAAAGGTCTTTGTGACTTTCCTGTTTTCAAACATAAGATGGGTTACAAAAGGTTACTGGTTTGTTGTTGTAAACGAAATCTGAACCTTGCATGTGTTTCAAATAAATCCTTGATATTTTGATAACATTCTTTGATAAACTAGGAAACCCACTTTTATGATACATTCTGCTCTAGCAAAACTTCACAATCAATTGACCCACACTAAAAAGAATGCTATTTATACACTTTTCTAAATGTCATGATTTCTGTAGTGAAAATTATTGTTATACAAGACATGTGCTTTATTCATCATATTGGAAAAACATTCCACGAACTTAATTTCTATACTGTTGCTAAACAATGTACTGTAGGATTATGCTAATATTAACCTACAAATTATGCAGTTTTGTCAACTTGATTCAGCACAATTAGCACCTTGTAAAAATACACAAAACATCAAAGTACTATAAATAATTATGTATTAGCATGTGAGAGCATTAACTTTAATACTTAAGGCCATTCTTACAGATAATAAAACAAGAAAACTTGTTTTAGCCAAGCAACTTCTATAATTAAATTGCTTAAAGAAACAGCTAACCCATTTTCAGAGGTTTTGATGTTTTCTTTTTATTTCTCAGAATTCATGTCTTTTGAGTGCTTAACTTATATTTAATTTACATATCCTCCCTGCATTTGGACTTAAAGTGATTATCTCATTTTAGATGCTGTTACATCAAGATCTTGATCACAGGTAATGCTGTGGGTCCATTCTGGAACAACACTTGGCTGTTCATATTCCATTCACACCCCTTCACCCTGTCTTTCGCCCACAAAATAGCAAACGATCAGAAATAAAAAATAAACTGCAACCAAAATAATCACAGGACTGCCATCCATGTGTAACTTCTCTTCCCAGAAAGTAGGTTCTGCAGCATTACATAAATTAAAAACATTCTACATTACAATTACATATTTTTATATCTTGAATTGTATTGACTGTATTTTTCTTCTTGCCATGGCTACTGATGTCAAGCCCTATATCAAAGACAATGACAAATTGGCTATAAAAAAGCAGATTCATGTCAGTCGTTGTTTTTTAGGCATCACAATTCATTTTTATGAAGCATGAGAGAGCAATAAACTTAATAACCATTTACAAGAAATAGTTATGCAGAAAATCCATTGGAGTCTAATGGATGTTGTGCATCAACAGTGTAAACAGAAACACTCCATATAATTTATAAAACACATTCTTCTTCTACATTAAATATGACTGTTTATTATGCATATAAATTTGAACATCAGAATTCCAATTCTTTTTTTTTTCTAAAAAGATTTCCTTCATCAGAAGAGATGCAACAACATATTTTGGAGATTAAAAGTAGCTAACAACTTCCCTAGAGAAAATAAAGAAATAGTTAATTAATTGGGACCCAGGTGAAAGAGTAGCATATTTTGCAACTCTGTTAATACATAAACATTATTAATGCAGTTGGTAGTAAAACTACAAATGTCATAGCTTTCCAAAATGTAACTGTCAAAAGCTGCCACGATAAGAAATCCCCCAATTAAACATTTTACATAGAATGAACAGTGGCTCAGTTTTATAGAAATCCAAACTAGTATTTTTGCCTGCATGTAAAGAGTGTGCACACTGTTCATCCCCAGGATGAGAGACTTTACACTGCACTTCTAGACAGAATTCTCCTGTTTGTTATTATTACCCACCCTATGGAAGCATTCATCTGATAAAATAGAGTGAAAAATCACATTCACTTCTGACTGACTGTCAGGGTGGTGTTCTTCTCCTTCTCACACCCCAGGGGATCTGACCTGCTTAAGGCCAACTCTGAAGTGACACAGTAGCATCAAGCTTTGCTGACCTGTCATCAGGCTACACGGGGCGAAATGACTGTGAGAAACCTCATCTGGGGTTTCTGCCCAGGGCTTCAGGGTCATATTTAAACTCAGATCTTGACCTGGCCTTGTCTGTAGGTCTGTCCATGGCACACTCTGCTCACTGGAGGCATAGTGGGACATCTGGGAGAGGGCTCTGCCTGCAGCTTCTTACCCCAGCCTTGCTGAACCCTGATACTCTCAAACAGCCTTTCTGCACAGCACCAGTGCCCTCTGGAGTTCACCAGAGCCTGAAGCCTCAAACGGCCTGTCTGCTGCTGTTTAAACAACACACCAAGCAATATTTCCACTGTCCTTCAACATCCCAGTACCTACCACTACAGGATGGCCGCTGGGAGGTGGGGCAGCCAGCACGGAGGACACGGTCATGTCCTAGCACGAGGTGTTAGACTGCCTGGACTACCCAGCTGCACCCACATCCTAACAATCAAGCACTCATTAACCACTGGAGTGCACTGGATAGGCTCCTGGAGAGAGCCTCTTCCAGGTGGGTTTCATCTGAACTGAATCCAGTGCACTTTTTGGTGTGAGAACACAGCAGGTGATCCCGACCCAAATGTCAATACTCATGGACATATTCTAAGTCAGCATCACATTTGGGCTTACAGGTTCTGCTGCAGTTGACATACAGTCTGGGACAAGACTCAATGATAGTTTCCACAATTTGGTCACAGAAACAAATGCAAGACCCATAATTATAGAGACCTGGCAAGTTATATCTAGTTGGGGGAAATCAGTTCTTAGAAAGTCCCCACATTACCACCATAATTCAAAAAAGAAAAATTCATTTTGGTGAATTTGTGGCACAAAGTACATGTAATGCAATATTGAAAGTATATATTGCAGGATGTCCCCTCACTATTACCCTGTAATTACTCTGAAGTGCTTAAATCCTATGATTTCCAATGACAGAGTTCTTAGTTCAACCTGTAATGATATGTTTTATCTTCCAAAATTGCCCTGTTCAAGTCTCTGTTTCCACTGCCTATCTCAAAATCCCCCTACAATGGTGGCTTTAGAGCAGGAGGAATAGCAGAAAACTGATGACGCAGTTAATGCTGGCTGTTGACTCCCCGAGCCTGAAAGATGTTATTTATCCTGTTTAAGGTGTGGTAGATGTGTACAGAATATACTTATATATTATTATTATTATATCACAGTAAATGATAAAAAGTAAAAAGTAAAAAAAAAAAAAAAAAAGTACTTTTCCCCTTTAATTTTGAAAATTCATTTGAGATGAGAAATCTAGGTCCAGGTAACAGTTACTAGGTCTTTGTGTAGCATATAGTAAACAGCTCTGTTTCTCTGAAACTCAAATGTTGATGAAACAGAAATTGTAGGAATGGAAAAGCAGGGAAAACTGTATTAGTAGATGACAGTATGCAACATATTGCTAAAAGAAGAAAATATTTCTGAGTCATAAAGAGTCTGTTTAGATAAAATACTTACAGTATCTTTTCTGTCTTTAACAAAAAATATCTTAATTCTGATACTCATTAGTACAATAGAAAAACAAACAAAAATCTGTACTAAATTCAGAAAGGATATTTTCCAATATCCTTAAAATTTAATAAGCATTTTCAGAGTGCTGGCATTTGAAAATTTGCTTTTTACCTTTGACTATCTGGTCCTTTTAATCTTCCTTTACGGTCAATGTAGAGAACAGATAATATAAATATCTAAATCCAGATATAGATATTATAGATATAGTGCTATATACAGGTATGCTGACACCACAGGGGCTTGCATATCTACTTATTCCTTTGACACTAAAAACATTTCAGTGTTAGCAATACCCAAAACAAACATGCACATTTCTTCCCATTCTATAAATGTGGTATAGAAAGGACAAAGTGAATTCTGTGCATCCAGTATTTTTGTTTACCCAACAGTTTTTTGTTCAAAAGGAGTCCAAAGACACATGAAAGCAGGTAGTTGTGAACTTTAACATGCAAAGCAGATACAACAGGAATTTAATGAATACAGATAAGTAACTTGTTTCTCCTTCAAATGCTTACCCAAGTGTGTAGAGTCACCACTGTCAAAACTGACAACTCTAGAGTCCTTTGGGTCATATAATTTTTAGCCTCCCACTTATGACAACATCATTCAGATCCTCTAGCATCCTAAACACTCTTGATTAATATACTTCTGGTAAGTGACTCTGACACTGAATATATTTTCAGAAATTGGCTATCTTTCAGTGCAGATGCAGTGACTCCTGTCACCAGACTTGCTTGTAGAGCACAAATTAGGAGTATTGTAACATGCTGCCTTTGGAAGTTAGGGAGGAATGAGTCACATGATCTGAAAATCTAATATACTGATGCAAAATCTGGAGACCAAAGACCATTTGCCCGCAAACTGAGCACATTTCCATGCAACAAAAGAGGTATCTGGATCTAGCTGGTTGCTGAAGACAAATGAACAAGAAGGTTCAACTCTTTACTGTGGTATAACAATATAGTGGAACTGGTTTTCAAACACTTTTAAACACAACGTTTGGGCTGTCTGACGCCATACCAGCATGCGAATAAGGGCAGTTAGTAATGAAAGTTTTTGCTACCACTTGATTTAACTCAGTTAGGAAAGTTCATAATGACTGGATGGAACAGCTTCCAGAAAACTACTATGAGTCCTGAAGGCAACTCTCAGAAGCATAAACTGCAGCTGTCCAGCACAGGGGAGGTTTAGATTAGATATTAGGATAAGGTTCTTCACCCAGAGGTGTGAAGAATACTTAGCTGAGTATTGGAGCAGGCTCCCCAGGGAAGCAGTCACAGCACCAAGCCTAACACAGTTCAAGGAGTGTTTGGACAATGCTCTTGGGCATACGGAGTGTCCTGTGAGGGACTAGGAGTTTGACTCAGTGATCTTTTTGGGTCCCTTCCAAATCAGTATATCCTCTGATTCTAAGTCTAGTAAAGAATCCAAAACACATCATCCTATCTGTTCCTCACTGATCTCAAAGAATAAAACATGTGTGAAGCTAGTTCAAATTATGCAAGCAAGTTATTAATTAAAAAAAATTGTTACTGAGGTGATGATAGAGACCAGCTCTGTACAATGTAACATAGCCAGATATTGCTGCAAAGGCCTTCATAAATCTTTCTGAACAGTAGAGTGTCTGCATTGCACATCCTATTCTTCAGTAACCAGGAGGAAAAAAGCAGAATATAATTGAAACAGACTCTAAAGTTATGCAGATTAAGACTGTAACAGGTAAGTTTAATGCAGTTTCTGTCTTCAGTTTTCTCCTACCTGGTATTATTTTATTTATTTATTTATTTATTTGTTTTAGAACACAAAAGCTTAACAGAAATCAAGTCTTTGGGGACCACAGCAGTACATCAAGAATCAATAGAAGCTGAACAGACATAGCCTGCATATCAGAGAAAAGAAGCTCACAATTTACAAGGCTCTGATCTTTCATATAGTCCACATGTCAGTCCCACTGGACAGTAAGAGTTATTCACGAAAGATCTGAAATGGAACTTAAAAACAAGCTTAATTTAAAACTGACTGGTCAAGATTAACAATATTTATCCACTCACAGTAAAGAAAGTAATTAGTAGAATATTGTCGTGGGTTTACCAGGGCTAATTTTTTTCAAACTCCTCCCTCTACACAATTACTATAAGTTGAGAGAAGTTTTATACAGACAAAACAGAGGCTTGACATAAGGGAATAATATTAAGATTTATTACTAGCAAGATAAAAAACTAAGGAATAATGTATACTACAACAAATTCTAATTAAGTTGGCTTATCTTATGAAGAGAATGTTAGGTTATTATTTATATAGTTCGGTTGGTCTCGGGTCTTGCAGTTTCTACTCCTCTGCCCCAGGAAGGGAAGGGAAGGGAGGTGGGAGGGAAGGGCCCCTGCTGTGGGCCCGCACATTCGGCTGGGTGCCAGGTCCAAACCATCACAGATATTTACAAAAGCATTTCTTCCCACTTTTATCAGTTCAGGAGGAGAAAGGTTTCTTCTTTTTGAAGCAATTCTGTAGTACTGTAAAGTTTCTCTTCTATTATCTTAAGACAACAGCTTCAATGTGTCATAGCTGGAGATTTCTTTCTCTCTCTCTGCTGCATTCCACTTCAGGACTGGACCAGCCCCTCCTCCATTTGGGACAGGACCGGAGGCCAGGAGGCACACCCGGGCTCCTGAATTTTCCATGGCTTGCAAGGGGACACTTGCTCCACTATGGTCTGTACCACAGTTACAGGGGATAATGGCTTTGAGTCCTTTCCCCTGTTCCTGTGGGGCCCCTTCTATGGATTGCAGAAGGACAGTCTGTATTACCATAGTCTTCACCACGAGCTACAGGGAATGGTTTTGAGTCCTTCGCCTGCTGCGTGGAGGTCCCTTCCCATGGGAGATAGTCTTAAATAGACCTCTCCTTGTGGGTCCACCCAGGACAACAGTTATTCCATTCTCTGCTGTCCTTTAGGGTCACAGCTGAGCTGCACCAGCATGGATCCTTCACTGGGACTGCAAGTCCTACTTGAACAACTTGCTCCAGTGCAGGTTTCTTCTCTCCATGGGCCACAGGTCTCTAGCAGGCCTCTGCTCCATCTTAGGCTTCCCACAAAAGGTCACAGCCTCCTCAGAAACTTGTCAGCTCCAGCACCAACTCCTTCATGAATTGCCGGGGGGTCTCTGCACCCCAGTTATCTTCTACAGGCAGCAGGGGTTTTTAACTTTCAGTCTTTCCCCTGCTGGGGGTGGGGTGGGGGGGGAGGCTCCCTTCGCACTTCTCTGCTCTCTCCTGCTAGACTGACCTTGGAGCAGGCTCTGTTATCTCAAGTCCTCTCTGCCCTCCGCTGGGGCTGGAATTCTTTCTGCAGCGAGTTTCAGGTGGGCAGCTTCTCTCTGGAGGTTTTTTACTCCACTCTGTTACGTCTCAGCCAGGGGAGACTTCAGTGCCATGCCTGCCCCTGGCCCCCACTTGGGAGGCTGCTGCCTCCTTCACTCCATGGCTTCTTAATTTCTTCTGCGCAATCACCTGCTCTTCCGTTTTCTTAAATACGTCATTAGCAGAGGCGTTACTTAAACTTTTGATTGGCTTTGCACCGGAAATCCACCTGGACCTGAATATTTCAGGGGGGGCTGGTAAACCCACGACAAATATATGTGTATTTAGATTACCAGTATTTAATAATAACAATATAATAAGGTTGTTTACTCATTCATTTAAAGTTTATATTGAGATATTAGAGCTGTGTTTAATAACATAATTAATATGTTCCATTTTCCCCTGATTTGAGTACAATAACTTTTATTTTCTTGTACAACAATGTGCAATTATGATCTCAAAGAATTATAGCAAGATTCCAGGCATAAGAAATTATGAAGAGAAAAAGATGAGATTTCTAAGCACTTACAATTAACTTCTACTTATTAAGTGTCCCAGCTAGAGATATTTTTAGTTAATACCTGTTAATTGAACTGTCAACTATATTAAAACAGACTTGATTAAAATGTCCATAACTTTGCTATTGCTACTGAGACCTAACTTTTTAATAAGGCATATTTTACTTCTTTGTAGATAAACTAACCAAGGAAATGTGATGCATAAAGCTCTACAGAATATTTGTGGTGCACATTTCACTAAGTGGAGTTTTCATAACTCATATTTTGATATTTTAGAGAGAAACACTTTGGTATGAAAATTCACAACTATAAATTTTCTCAGTACTATATCAAAGCAGAAAGCTTTGGGTGTTTTATTAGCATAAAGAGTTGGTAAGCACGACGGAGCTGCCCATCTTTTAAATACAGGCACATGGTCCTGTTAGTTGGCACATACTGAATTCACAGGTGTGTTCACAGCAGTAAGAGCATGAGGGTCTTTGTCATCCCATTGTGTCATACAGAAACATTGATCAGACGCTATGAAAGATTAAATCCATGCACATTTTTTTGAATTAGGTACATTTGGCCTATTTATTTCTACAGGTGTAACCTCTGGAGACTATAGATTTTTGTGTTATAAAAAAGCCCTGAAAACTCTTTCAAGGAAAATTGTCCAGGATACACCACAAGAATTTTAAATGTTATGGAACACAGGCTTATGTTGAATTTAACATAGATCTTTTAATTTGCTGATAAAATCAAGGAGTTTGGAATTTGGAAATAAATCTTCCAAACAAGTTCTGCACTTCTCAAAGCAAGACAAATAGATAGTTTGGACTGTTGGCAACATTTACTGTTTCATTAAATTTTCAGAAAAGAAAACTCAAGCAGGAAAGAATCCTAAGAAGGCTGCAAGCAACACATAGGAGAAGAATGGGTAAGGTTTGTGCTAAAATGATATAAATTTCTTTCAATACTGATCCTGTGTTAAAGGGAAGCCTGGGAAGGGCTGTTCCTGTTCACATGAGATGTCAGATCTTCGTTTAACATTGACCAAGACCTGCATGGACCTAACATTCGATGATCATTCAGTATTAAAGGTTAAACTGCAATAGAAACTGTGATTACTAATATTTAGCACAATGAACAATTCAGTTTTCACAGGAAAAAGATGAAATGTTCTCAAGAGCAATGAGGTACAATTCAGAAGTGGGGATTTAAAACAGGGACTGAGGAGGCTTTAATTCTCCTGCCCTTATTAGTCATATTTTTCCACTTTACCTTGTGGTGGCTGATATCTCAGGGATTTCCAGCCTAGCAATACATTTTTTTATTCCAGCTCTTCGAATCTGCTTACTATATGCATGAGTTAGAGAGAAATAGTAGTTTAGGTAGGAACCAAAAGGAAATGGCAGTGTGTCCCTGAAAGACAACCTGACATTCCAATCCCATGCATGGTACATGACCTACCATGCCTGCATGAAAATCATTACAGTTCCTAACACTGCTTGGACAAATAGATAATAATTTCAAAATACAATTACATTTTTCTTGGAGCTTGCAGAATCGCAGTTCTATGGTTCAAACTCACTTATTAGTAGAAAATAGCACTGAATCAGATTTTCACAAAAAGATTTTGAGATTCTCCCTGATTTGTCTCCAACACTAAAGTAAGTCTTGAAAATCCCTTCTTGCTTACCAGAGTAACCAGCTAACTGCAATGGATGCTCCTGCAATTGGTTCTCCATATATGTTTTATCTCCTTCCTTCTGTAACTAGGAAACACAAAGTGATAGTCCCCAGAGGATAAAAGCAATGACAGCAAAGAAGCTCTTTAAGCTTAAGCAACTTTCCCTTTCCAAAAGGGGGAGGGCTGTACAGTCCATTTATAAGGTGACAGTCAGCTTGATTTTTCCAAAAAGAAACCCCCCTAAAGTAGTTTTAAAAAGGCTTCCAGTCTTCTGCCAGTTCCTGGGGATAAATACAGCTTTCTCCCATTCAACTAATCTCTTCCAGATCGCTGTGGGAAAAGACATGCTAAGTTGTTTAACCAGGGAAGAACAGTTGTTTTTGACCAAGCTATTTTTGTAGTTCTCTGGGCCCTGATTATGTTAAGTCCCAGGTGAATCTGGTGACTGTCATAAGAACATTCCAGCACCAGCAAAGAACAGCACTGATCCTAGTGGGGCTTCTGCAGTATAGCATTTGTACAGAATGGACTGAAACTATTACGAAAGTGGTGAACAACTGTAGCAGAAAGAAACTGCTGACTATGTACATCACACTCTGTAAAGACAAAAAATACTGCAGTCACCCCAAGATCTGTCTTTGTATTTCATAGAGAAATCATATTTTGATTGTTCCTTTAACAGCAGATGGTCAAATAAGTACATAGAGGTTTTTTAAAAATCATGTTTAAAATGTAAAAGTTATGGCTTTACCTACTTAAAAAAGTCAAGCAGGTGTTTAGCTTGCTTGAAATTAGGAAGAAAACAAGCTGCTCATTTATAGACACATGCATAAAAAGAAAAGGAAGGAGATGAAAGGTAGAAGGAATCCTGCTGCTTTCTGTGCTAGCCCCAAAAAAAAGCTCAAAAAACCCAAGATGCTGAAGAATAAAACAATCTTTTTTATTTTTGGACATTACCCTGAGGGAAAAGCTTTGACACAGCAGCAAAGTCTACTTACCTATGCTTTGCTTCCCTTACATGGCAAACATCTCAAGGTTCCACTTCAGGGGGTTTTACTAGATGGAATTACATCCTTGTATTACAAGGCTCTGTAATTAATTTATTCTACTTACTATAAATATGTCTCAGTAGAAAACTGGATGACAGAAGGAGCTGCATATTAGTAGAAATCACACACAACACACCATTTGTATTAGTTACAATACCAGGAGCATTAAAAAGAGAATCCCTTAAAGCCATATTTAATCCTAATTGTTAGATTCTTCATTGTCACAAGTAAAATCTTCTTAACATCTTCTATGTAACTTCTAATAAGTTGTTTTCTAATAGCAATTTAATTCAACAGATACCTCCTTAGCACAGTGTAGCTGTGTATGTGCAATATACATGTGTACATTTGCCTGTATATATATATATAAAGTCTTTATTTCAATTTTTCAGTTTTTGCCTCCTATATACTGATGACTTCAGTGTATAATTTACATTTCAAAACATATTTACGAAAATGCTGACTAAAGAAAATGCTTAAATTCAAGGATTATCACATCACATCACTGTAGCCAAGATTTCTTGTGCTTTCTATCAATAAATGGCAAAAACAGTGATGCAGTAAGAGCCTAATATTAAAATTCAGACTTCCTCCTCAGAATATGTATGTTACTCTGCAATAGTAACACAACTTTTTAAAACTCAAACAGTACTCATGTCAAGCCTAACTGCAAAAGATTTGTGCAGATGGAGGGCAAAATAAATCTATTTACCACTGTCAAGGTTGAGCTGGCTGGGTGCTGGGTTATGTCCAGGGTGCACATACAATTCACAGACACCTTTGCTCACAGAGAAACAGCCCATCTGCAGTAGCTCCACCATTCTGCAGGCAGTTGGTTGGATCAGGGGTTATGTAACTAGTTAACAGATGAAGATTTGGGAAAGTTGTAAAAATTAAACCAGTAAATTAAACTAGTAAAGCTTTTCCAAATCCACTTGCCTAGGCATAATTTTCATAGGCTTTAATGCTTGAGGCTGCAGTCAGGCTCCATCAGGAGAGGATGAAGTGGCTGTCAGTATCAAGGGGAAGCTGACATAGACCACTCTGCTTCATATCTTGGTTGTTGATTTCAGGAATCTGAAAATGTCACTAGATCTTCATTCTCATCTACCGTTCAGTGAATAAGAAGTAGAACTTTGTCCTTCTCTCCTTTAGCACAGGTAGGAGTAGGGTGAGCAGTCCTTAACCTTCAGGTCACATTTAGCTCATTAGATTGGATGACCTTGTATACATAGTCTCCTTTACAAACTGCTGACAGCAGCAGAATGAATACTGTTTGGCAATTTTAGAAATACCAAATGTCTAAACTAACTGCATTAATGACAATGATTCATTATTTACTCATCCTTCTCATTTCTTGGGACCAAGGCAGAGTATACCAAAGCTGTCCTCCTAGCTATTACTCTTCTTTCTCTATAAACAGATAAGGAATCTGGAGCACCTTATCAGCTTGGCATCCTTCAAAAGTGCAAAGCAAAGAACCTGCTGTCATTTAGCCTAACTGGCAAGAAACCTTGATTTCATCCCAGGATCTACATAGCTGATAGTAATGAAAAAGTATCAGAAAAAGAAAGTTAAAATGTAGGAACAGGATGAGCCTAGCTGTCTGGCTGTCTTGTGCAAGAAAGTATTGTTTTGAAGTTACAAAGAGGAGAGAGAAAATTTTAGAGAGATTAAACCGTGGGGTTTTGTTGAAACTTCTGCTATATAATCCACTGTTTAGTGACCAGACAATTCAAAGTTAAGCTAGAGAAAAATCATTGTATGCACTTTAATCAAATTTGCAAGTTTATAAGATATAAAAATCTTAGCTAATGATAAGTCCTAGAAAGCTGGAAGTTTTTCAGACAACTTCCCACTACAACCTTCTCCTACTCTATTCATGGGCATAACATATGTGTAGAAGCACACACACCTCAGAACTCAACGGTGTAGTAATCTTCACAAAAAATGTGCACCTCGTCTGTCTCTGTCAGAACCTTACAGAGTGGAGAGGCTACACACAGCATGCTCCCAGAGCCACCAGTTATGGTGG
The DNA here is from genome assembly GCA_013397135.1 of Pachyramphus minor. Classification (NCBI taxonomy): domain Eukaryota; kingdom Metazoa; phylum Chordata; class Aves; order Passeriformes; family Tyrannidae; genus Pachyramphus; species Pachyramphus minor. The sequence goes on along the minus strand of VYXB01000733.1, from coordinate 654,482 downwards.
TACAGCACAAAGGGCAAGCTGAGTCAAGACTCCTGTTCTCAGCTTCAGCCTCATTCTTCTTTCATCTAAGCACAGGAAGAGGTCAAAGACATTTCAGTGAGGCGTCCGCAAATAACTACAAATGTTGATATGTCATTTCTGCTCTATCTTAGTATGTTCTACAATGCTCAAATGATGTGAAGAATGTTCTACGTTACTGTTTCAACATTCCTAGCAGCTACTCTCACTGCTATTCATTCCACCTTTCTATGTTACGATGCCACTAGCTTCCCTTTTTTCAGCTACTTTGGAGGGCCATGACTAGACTATTAACAGTAAGGAGTTACTGAAGTAATCTGAGTTGGTGAAGAAAAAAGATATGACAACTGTGATTAGTTCCTACTTGTCTTTCACTAGACAAGATGCTACATCTTTGTCAAATTCTTGTCTGCAGTGAATATCATGGACTTGATTTCAAAAACTAAGCATCTGTAACTTCTGCTACAACAGTAGATGACAACTCTGAAAAACAGGTTTAATAAAAATGGTGAATCCAGCTGGGAATTGACTTGGAAACACAAGCTGACTGAGAAGTATCTTTCTATAAATGTTTTCATAAATGATTGTACACTATTGCTTTGCAGATTGTAAGTTGAAATAAAAGCTTGTTGCAAAATGATGTTTATCTCTTTCAGGAGTCATGAGTTCCAGTGCTCTTTTCCAATTTTTTTTTCCTTTCCTTTAGTAGTGCAAATCCATTGAAAGCAGTGAAGCTGCTTCTGACTTACAGTGTCATAAGAAAGAGAAGAATCAGCATTAGAATACAGGAGGCAAATCGTTACAGAGCGCCTGTGTTTACTTGCCATGCAACTATAGATCTCTTTGGTATGGACAATTGCCCTCCCATTTTCACAAAGGAAACAGACAAACTGTACAGGTATTGTTTACAAATCTAACTGCATTTTCAGAACTGATTGGAGAAACGGTGCAGAAACAACAATCATGAACAGCTCAGTATTTGCTAGGATCACCATACTTCATGGGTACTTCCAGGCAGACATTTTGGAAACAAGCACTTCCTTTCTACAGGACATAGAAGATGACATAGGTTTATAGGATGCATAGAGACTTGGGGAAATGTGTGTGCATCCAAAGTGGAAAGAAGAAATGCACTAGAACTGGCATTCCTATTGTGCCAGAGGATTTAAAGATAGTGAATTGTTCATCTGTTTAGTGTCCTGCAGGGACAAAGACACTCTCATGGTTATTAGAGGAATTTATTTCTAGGCTTTCAGACTCCTACAGTGTCTACTAAAGACTATCAATTCAGAAATGCATCCACATTTGCTCCTTTTCCTTTATTGGCAAACTACAGTCCTTGTCATTAATCACTCTGACAATATGAAAATGCAACATTATTCTGCTACGTATTTCCATGCTTTCTGATTTTTCACTCATCTACCACATTGTCAAATGCTAGACACACAGACAAGGTAGGTGCAGTGCAAAGGAAAAAAAAAGCAAAATGCTTAAAGGAATTATGATTGAAATATGTTTGAGCCTGGGATATCTGTATAGGAGATTTAAGCTTTATAACTTCATTTCCTTCATTATATTATTGATTTTATTTGATTAGTATAATGACTCTTAAAAATAATATTCATTGTAAGTTGCTAGCCAGTCTTTCATCTGTTAGGAAAACCAGGAATACTTTGTTCCACGATATGAAACCCTTAATCATAAATTCCTAATCCCACTGGTTCAACACTGAAATCAGGGGGAGAAATAGAAATAAACCAGGAAGGATGGAAGAGCCTTAAAAAGCCCAGAGCAAAAGACTCCTGGAACAGTAGCTGTCTGCTATATTTTTGCAGTACATGAAGACCTGTGAGTCTGAGAGCAAAAGAGTAACTCCTTGATTCCGCAGATTTACATTTCATCTCAGTTTCCAGCCTGTCAGAGGGCATTTTGTACCCTGACAGAAACTACAAAACACGGTGCAAAGCTGGAAAAAGGAATTTTCGCTTCAGTCGGTCCCGCACAACACCGGGAGCACTTTCACTGCAAAGCCGCCACCTCGCGGGGGCTCCGGCCCCGGCACCGGGAGAGCGGCAGGGAAGAGGGAGGGGGGGGAAAATGGGGAGGGGGAAAAAAATTCCCCGAGAACCCTTAAGTGAAGACTTCAGTCTTTTCTGAAGCAGGACATAATCCACAACACACAGGACAACAGGTCGATACTTTCCCTACTCATTAAAATGCAAATAATTTCCGAACACTCTGGTATTTCTAACATCTGTCCCAGTTTCTCACTCAGCCCCTCTGTGTGTTCAGAAAGATGGCACTTCAGGGAAGCGGTGTTCTTTGTGGGTACAAGTTTAGGATGGAATTTAGGGTTTTCTTCTTGAGCAAAACAGAATATTTGTATCATCTGACCTTAAAAAACGGCTTTTCCTGTTTTAGTTATAAACTGATAATAATATATTTTTGTAGGATGTTGTGAGTTGATTTAGCCAGATTTGTGAGGGAAACTAAATCAGAGGCTAATAGGACTAGGTATGGAATTGGGAACTATTTAATATGTAACCCAGCTTCTATTACTGTTTATGATTTCTTTGCATGTCATCATTAACAACATCTTAGTAGAAATGCCTTGTGCTACACAGCCAGAAAACACTTCTGAAAGTTTTGCTGGAGAGTACTCAGGACAGAATCTCATGGAGAGCAATATGTCTTGACTGGCTCTACAATACCACAACTTAAAACCTGAATCGCAGAATATCTACCATTTAGGAAGACATAATATGTGTAACCTTAGGGAAGGGTAGAGTTTGGTCTTGAAAAACCAAAATGCTCAACACCTGTCAATAACCTTTAGAAAAATCTGTTATGTGGCAAAACCTGCAAATTAATTCAGTTTTGATAATTTCTTAGTTCTACACAGAAAGCAATCATAATTACTGTGTTTTACATCCTATAATAATATATGAAACACTGAAACATGTTAATAGATATTTCAGCAAAGATTTAATAATTAAACAATTAAACTTCTTTTTTTCAGCCTACACCCCTAAACTGTTAATCATCCAGGTTAATGGGTTCAGATTTCTTACTGCTTCAAAATGCAATGATGATTCTGGAAATTGAGATTTACCATTTTTGTCAACAACATCCTATTTTCAGACATCTTTTTTAAAAAATCAAGATGACAAATTTATCATATTGAAAACTTTAAAAGCACCTAGATTTTGGCATACAATTCTGAGATAATGGATGAAATCTGTGACAACTACTGAATAAATACTAAATACACAAATGCTAGTCATCTGAATTCTTTAAAATGTGCTTACTTCTGAACAGCTATTGAAACCATGAGCTTGCATCATTGGGCTTTTTTTCTTCTTTTGTCTGAGAACAGAAACATAGGCATTTCTTTCTACTTTGGGGACTATATGCCTGAAATTGTTGATTTTACAGCTGTTCAAAGAATATTTAAAAAATTCTTCAGCTACATTTTCTTTATACTTTGTTTTTCATTAACTATGCTAGCAGATAAAACATAAAACTAGTGATAATCTTTTCTGTTCTTCACTATATTTGCTCATATTGTTCATAGAAAATTCAGTTTAACATTTTCAAATCACTTCTTAGTCCATATGAATCCGTTCTCAAAAGATGTGGTTATCATGAGGTATGTACCGATGAACTCATAGGACCTGACAGCTCTCAATGTGTATTTCTGGGTGTGCATGTGTATGTGTGTATGTGTATATCACTCAAAATAATATTATCAAAACACAAGGCAGGAATCCAGTTCCAGGAGTTAGGATCACTGAAGAAAACAAAAGAGAATAGAGAAGAAGAAAACTTTCCCTCTGTTGGCCAGGAAATAACAAAAGTCACTCCTTTCTTAGGCTGACATTAAGCAACTACTTAAACATATGCTTAATTTTAAGCCAGTGAGGCCAATTTACACATTTTATATGTGTGGAGGTTTCACTTCAAACCCTCTTGTGTGAGCCAGTAGATTAAATGCTGCATTGTAGCTAAAGCACATTAGATGTATTCCTGGAGCATATCTTCTGAATTTGTTTAATCCAGCAGGAATCCAGTTCAGATGCTCCTCCCTTCTCAGCAGGAATCAGATCATGCTGGAGACAATCAGAAGACCAGCGCCAAAAGTTCTCCTCTGATCTGAATGAAAGAGTAATGTGTCTGATACACCAGTTAGAGGCCTCCTTTTGCCCAGGAAAGACCTCCCTAGCAGTGAGTGCTCTAAAGCCCTATACCTTGAGACTAAGCTCACAAAACCACTCAGAGAGTTAAGCTTTACGGCACCCCAAGAGCTATGCACATATATATTTTAACCTGAAACCACTAAAACTTCCAGTTCTGCAGAAAGTGCTACATCTGTCAATAAAATCTGGACCACAAGCTTTATAAAGATGAAGTTCCCTTACTCAAAAATATTCCAAATACAATACAAATGTCTCTCAATCGGAGAGCAAAATTAAAATGAAGTGACTAAAAGCAGTTTCATACATGCATACAACCACACACACACAGATGTGTGTACAGAGATTCAATTTATAACAATATATATTTTATATTTAGGATGGTAAATTTGTGGCTAAAAAAAAGCTGGTTTGCAGCTGGACATAGCACAATAATAGCTAATGAAAACAATAGAAGGAGGTCCTTTGTTTAAGAGTGATAAGTGAAAACCAAACAGTATCACTTTTAGAAATTTATTAACTAGAGCTGACAATAAAGTTTGCATGTTTGCATGTGAGTAAAATAATGAAGGACTGGACTTAGAAGACATTTCTGAAAATCTGCATGGTCAGAAATTACATTCACAGGTTTTGGGTTGTTGAGAAGCAGGTGCTTGCCATTCTGAAACTTTTTAAATCTTTAAAGGTTTAAAAAATCCAAGCCCTTCGCTAAATAAGAGGGACAGACACTTCAGGACCACAGAACAATAGCCTCTGATTATTAACATATTCCAGAGGTCTATATCAAGCAGACTCTAGACAGAGACTGCAGGAAATCTTACAGACGAATGCATGAGAATTCAGATGCCTTAAAAGAACAATGCTTATATCAGAAGGTCCTGATTTCTCCACAGAATTTTCCACCAGATGCAGTACCTCCTACCATGTCAAATGTTTTTTCTTCATGAGTATGACACCAGAGTTCCCTAAAAGTAGAACTGCATAAAGTCTGAAAAAGATAATGAGTCTATAACAAAGGGAGAAGCACTAGCAGGGTGCCCCTGCCCTTTGTGCTTATAGGCGTGATTGAAGAAGGAGAAGTCCTAGAAGAAGATGATGGGCAAGCTGAGAATTATATCACAGAACTCAACCCATTCAAGTCTCTGCCACCAGCCAGGCTGCATCTCAGAACTCTGAAACAGCAAATGTGTCACAGCCCAGGATGCCATTTACTTTCTAGGCTGCAAGTTCACATTGCCAGCTCATATTTAATTTTTCATCTACCAATATCCCAAAGTCCTCCACAGGGTTGCTCTCAAGTCATTCATCACCCATCAGGGTGTAATCAGTGAAAAAGTCAACACAATTATAGAGCTGCCATTCAGAGGGAGCTAGATAGGCTGGAGAGTTGAGCCAACAGAAGTCCCATTAAATTCATCAAGAACAAATGCAAAGTCCAACATCTGGGATGGAAGAACCCCTTGCACAAAGCAGTTTTGAAACTGGTTGTCTGCGAAGTAGCTCTGAAAAAGGTTCTAGGATCCTGTAGGCAGCAACTGGGACATGAGCCAGCAACGTACCTTGTTAGCAAAGATGACCAAGTATATCCTGGGCTGTATTGGCAGCAGCTCAGCGAGCAGACTGAGAGAAAATATTAGCCCTTCACACTCAGGTCTCATTAGGCCACATCTAGAACACTGTGTCCAGCAGGGCTCACTCCAAGTCATGGTCCTGGGAAACTTGTTCTGTGAGGAAAGGCTTAGGGAACAGGGTGAAGAGATGGCTTAGATGAACCTAAGAGCAGCCCTCCAACACCTATGAAGAGGTCTCTGAGAAGATGCAGTGAGGCTTTTCCCAGGGGTACATGGTGTGAGGATCAAAGGCAACAGGCATCAAGGGAAGTGAGAGGTTTAGACTAGATATAAGGGGAAAAAAACAAATTCACCATGAGGACAGCCAAGCTTTGGAACTGGTTCCCAAGAGGTTGTGCAGTCTCTAGTGCTGGAGGTCTTTAAGACTTAAGGCTAAAGCCTTGAGTAACCTGGTCGACTAGTGTTGATCCTGCTTTGTGTAGGATGTTAGACTGGGAGAGTTCCTGAAGTCCCTCCCAATCTGAATTATTCTATTATTCTGAATAATTAAGGAAATGAAAATCTCTAAGTCACCACAGCTAGATCTTACATTACACTTAGATCAGTAGCTTAGGATGGAGGGAAAATAAAGGAGCAAGGTGTAATCACATAGAGATAAGTTGCTAAAAGGGACTCTAGTGAATTCTTTATGACTAAGAGGCTAAGCAAATAAAACCTAAGGAAATGAGACTTCAATGATTATGCTGTCCATCATTCATTTCCAATAATAAATTTTCTAGCTTTTTAGCCAGTTTCAGCCAAATCTGACAAGGAAGTATCAGTCTCAAAGGTAATTGTGTTGTTATAGGATTTTGAAAAATTGGTTGCTGGAGACAAGAAAGAACATCTTATTTGTTTTAACACTCAGAAAAGACAAGCAGAGGGTCACTGTGCTCCATTTTGTTTGGTATCTGTAGTCCAGCCATCCAGCTGATACAAGCATGGAGGCAAAATACAGGTATGATCTGTATTCTGTGAGAATTATATGTGATTTTTTTTTTATTGTTTTCCAACCTTGGCACCCCACCTCTTTTTAATTTTCTTGCTGTCATACAACACTTGTAGACAGAAAGAATAATCAGTCAGATCATCTGACTAGAACTTACAGTGTTATTCTGGTGTTGCCCTAATAGATAGAGAATTGCCTCAAGGTCTTAATGAAGTTATTACTGAACCTAATTTTCCTGAGTGATATCAGACATAATGATACAGCAGCAAAATAATTGTCACTCTTATTTTATTTTAGTGTAACGTTCAAAAGAACATTTTCAACCTCACGCTAAGAATTAATCCCCCTTTTACTGGAAACGCAACTGGACACTTAAAATAATTACCAGTCTGATGAAATATCTCAAAATGAAAGTCTAATCTAAAAGAAAATTGTATATTCCAGGAAGAAACAAAGAATATCACAGCAGAAAGAACTACCTGCAATGGATCAGAGGTACAGTCTCCTGTAGAAGACAGAAGAAATGTGATTATGTCTCAAACATGGATAGCTGGATAGCTGCGGGGTCAAGCAAGGATTGTTGGTAAAAAAAGGCTGTGAGAAAGAACAGGTTGTGGCTGAAGAAGGTGGCATACAGAGGTAGGGCAGCACTTTTTGGACACAAACATCCTGTTCTGGCTCCTGGAGATAAGAACAACAGTACAGGGCAAGCACAGAAATAAGGTCGAGAAGGGGACATGGACTGTCGACCAAAGACCAACCCAGTAGGGAGGGATCAAGACTATGGAAGTCCCTCAAAGCTCTTTGACCCATTTTCAGAAATGTCTGGAAGAATGAACTGCACATGATAACTAATTTGCACAGAAAGTGAGAAACTTATCTCAGGGGTGGGAAAACCTCATCTATAAAAAGGTATCCCCACAAAGCCTGGGTGGTGCCCCTGGGCACCCCATCAGCTGAATCGATGCTGGTTGGTTGGTTTGTTTGTTTGTTTCTTTCTTTCTTTCTTTCTTTGTCTGTTTAATATTTCTCTGTTTCTGTCTCTCTCTCTTCCCTTTCACCCCACCACTTATTAAAAATCCAGCACTTTTTAGTTATACTCTAAGGGACTAATACCAATTTCTATAGTGTGTATAATTTACTAAAAAAACTTTTTAAATATTTATGAATCATCTGACTTTTGTAATTCTTTTTTGCCAATAAGTGTCTACGAATTTGGGTATTCCCTTCCCCTTAAGGGTGGGAGTCACAGCCCCCCAAAAATAACAGTAAATAGAAAACAGATATTTTGCTTACTTCTACAAAAAATCCCTGGAATACTCTGTTTCAATTGAAGAACAATTTTTTTTCCCCTTTTAAATAAAACCACATACCTGTAGTTCCCCAGATAAATAATAAAAATACAAGGCTAAATTAATCTCAAGACTCTAGATTACAAAAAATTTTGGGAGCAGAGACTACTCTATCAATATGCAGTGTAGCCAGTGCTGTAAGAATAAGCCAAAGCATACAGTTTTTATCAAGTCAATTGCCATAATATTTTGGATCACACCAGAAATATTGACTAGCTTTTGCTGAAATCACCTCAGACACTGACTTGCCCATAAAGAAAAGAAAATTTGAAAGCTGACCAGCTCTATTGAATTACTGAAGGTCATCAGGACAGAAGACAGAACCTTGTGATCTCAAAACTGTTTAGTATAAAGGTCTATAACACAAAACTTGCTGCTTTCTACTCCAAACAAAATGTGTGTCTTTTTTGTGTTTTTGGTCCATAGGGTTATAATATATTTAAGAAAAGAAAAAAAGTTGTTGCCTTGGAGAAAGAAAGAGAAAAATATATATATTAGATGATAGCAACATGTACAGAACTGAGAAACACTAGTAATGAAAACTGTATAAACCAGAAAATTGTAACTACAGGTCTTAAAAGACCAGCTCCCTCTGCTGTCAAAAATGCTCTCCAGGGATGTCCTTAAAGGTAGGTATACACTGCACCATGGCAACTAGAGAGCAGCAATTGCTTAAAAAGCATCAAGAGAATTCTGCAAAGGAGCTCACCTTAATACATTCAATATGTATTGGACCTAATGGCAGTGCCTGCAATGTCATCCTTCATGTAGTGCACAGCTGACCTAGCTAAATATTCAAAATATTCACCCAGCTAAAAAGTTCTTGCGCAGCACAATGTAATGATTCAATACCAACAGTGAAAGCATACCTCAAGTGTCAACACTTCAGAGAAAGTAATAGAAGTCATCAGAAATGAAGTTTCAGACCTGAGGAAATGCTGCAGCTCTCAGCCTACACCTACATAGATGGATGTAGCTAAGCATGAATGTGCTCTGCCCGTGTTTTGAGATGGATGGCTATAAATCAGGACTATCTATGGAGTTACAGAGATGCACATAGCATTTCCCTAAAGCAAGTATACTCTGCATTTCAGCTGTCTCATAGCTTATGACACTGACCATGATGTCATCTTATTTTTGTATCTGACATGAAGCCCCAAAACAGCTCATATCCAGAGAGCTCACTGTCTATTTGATTCTGCTTGTATTTGTTTTCATATATATTTGCATTCCAGTAATTCTACAGCCCACATATTCATGACTAAGCCATAACATTTCCCAGACATTTTAGTGAAAATCTTAGTTTGCACAGCAGAAAAAGACACCACGATAATTCCTGTATGAATGTAGTGCTTTTTTGTCATTGAGCATTTTACAGTAAAGTTATGCTAAATTATGCTAATTGTCAGGCTTGAGGGTTGGTGATTTAAAAACACAAGATTCTTTTTCAGCTGAAACAATTTCACAGCACAAACACATGCCAGATTATCTCCTCTACCTATAAAAAGACATTTTTAATTATTTTCACCTAATTTTACATTCCCATACCAAGAATTTTGTGTTTTAAACTCTATAAATACCACATGACAGTGATTTAATAAACATAGCTCTCTTCCCAAAAACTACAGTGTTATTTCTCACCTTGCCTCAACTTTGCTCTTTAAGTTTAACAAATCATTTTAAATTTCACTTGTAGCTATTCCATTTAGAAGATGATCTTATATGCATTGCTGCATGAGAAGAGACATTTTAATGGTTATATATAAAGTAAAAATATTTTCCAGATTTTGTTGTAAATCAAATCTTTCTAGTTATAAACTAGGTCACAAAAATATTTCTATACATTTTTGGTTTCTTTACATTATAAATATTGACAGAAAGACGTATATAGGTTATCCATAATAAAAGATTTATACATTACATTATACCTGCTGGTAATACATTATTTTATACTTATTTGTAAGCAATTAAGCAACCAATGAAACTTACATTAACTTGATGGTGTGATATTATGGGTGCAAATGAAGTAACAAATCTGTTGTAAGATTTTGATTATGAAAAAACAACTGCTATGGAGAGCATTTCTATACAGTAAGCAGGGTACAGGAATAAATTAACAACTAATGTTGGCTGAAAGAGTCAAGCATTATAAGCTGCCCTTTTCAAAATTTAAATGAGTTATTTGAGTCACCGTGAAAGAAAGCAAGAAAAAAATCCTACCCTGCATGTAACTAAGGCATGGTAGCTATTTTGAGATTAACATTGGAAAGCAAATAATTTTCTTCTCTCATTGGGGATGAATTAATCTGTTCTTGTTTTCACTTTCACCTTGAATCCCAAGCCAAGGGTAACTTTAGTAACACGACTTACAACCTCCACAGAAATATTTGGGTGTGTAATTTTAGGTAAGAGAACAGCCACTATTTCTGACTTTCTCTCAAAATACCTAGGCCTTCTGCTAGTTGCTTTTCTCCCTCTACTGAAACGAAGCCAGTTAACCTTCATTTTTGTCATTCACTTTGTCAGAGTTAAGGCAAAGAACAAAGAAATGCTGACTGGGCTTAGTGAAAGAGATACATAACAACATGTTTAGATATAAATTAAACTGCACTGTTGTGTTTTATTTCCTAGGTTAAGATTAATCTCCCCTAACTTTATCTATCTAAAAGTGATGTGTCTAGTCTCGTCTGGTCTCCCTGAAGATTCAGTGGACCTACTATATCGTTCAACAGCTACTTGTGAAAGAATTGCCTGGGAGTATTTTAATTGAGAAAGAACACAGACGAGTACTATAAAATAGATAACAAAAACTTGGATGGCTAAAGGTAGGTAAGATGACTCATCTTCAATGACAGAAGACATCTCATATTATGAAAAGATAACTATACTCTTAATACATCACTTGATTTGAATGCAGATGTCTTAGTACTATATCTATATACTTTTTACTAAGCAAGCAGAGCACAGAGGCTGGATCTGATTCAAATGCCAGAGACAGGCATGTCCTCAAGGCTCACTGGTTCTGCAGTGATACAGAACATAGGCAGGTTACTTACATTTGAAAAATTCATGTATTGCATTTCTTTTCCCTAACATCTTGATCCATGAACTGGATAAGTTCTCAACTCAACAGAATATATCAGTAATGGATTATGAAATCTGCTACTATGTGGTGTTAGAAATATAACCACAAAATATTATTTCTCCGACAATGAATTGATCCCTTATGTCTAATAAATGCTTTTCATTAGCCCTTACCAAGCTAATTTAAGGTTACTCAGAAATAGCTGACAGCTGTACTGTTGGTCAAAAATTAAAATAATTCTTAGTATAAATCTATTTAGTAGTTCTTTATGGTTTGCTCTTGTTACTATAAAAATTACTAGTTGTGAGTTTTATAAAGCCATCATCTCTTCTTATTATGGATTTATGATCTTTTCTGATGTAAGACTCACATATCACTTTTTTCACTTTTCAGAATCATCAAGAAACGCTTTGTAAAAATATATGATATCAACTTTCAATCAGTGTCTCACAGTATTTAATTTTTAGTGGATTTGAGATTAATTAGGTGAGCATTAATGTAGTCCGTAATGTATGCCCTCGAAGATAATTCTTAAATAAGACATAAAAAAGGGGGAAAATCTGTTGTCTAACACTAATATGAGAGATCCATTTAATCCCTTATCAAGAAATAGATTAAAAAATATTAAATATTCAAGGTCTACAATACTTGTAAGACTTTAGTATTTTGCTTTTAAATTGTATTTTTCTATTTTTTCCTAATTTTTTCTGCATGTGCTAAATTAACATCTATTCTGAAAAACTTTGTTGCAATTTATTGATTCAATGATTTCTGGAAGTGTTAGAAAGGTTACTTTTAGGAAGCACATGTTGTCCACAGAAGCAAGACACAGGCATAAATATCCTGGGAAGACAATATCCTGAAAAGACAAACAAGATCTTCTACAAGTGTATGTTGATAAGACAAAAAGTTATATAAGACAGTAATTTAAAAGCCTCTCTTCTATCTTCTTTTTTTTGTCCCTTATATTATGTGTTCTCATCTAAGATATATTGGGACCTGGTGTTACTGTCCCTTCTTAAATAGTCATAATACAAAAAACAGGTATCTAAGATTGCTGCAGAGAAGGGAGACTATTGTGAACATCTGGTACAAGGACAAGACAAATAATGGCATCTGAATGGTTATTCTTACTAGGACTGAAACTTTACCTTTCAAACTCAGATTGCATTACCTTAATACATCTGTTGGAAAAGATAACATAGAAATTTAGCATCATGAAAGCAAAGGTTGGAGCTATAAATTAAATCGTAAATTACTCCTTAGCTCATAAAAGACAAATCATGCCACTGCTGTTCCCTGGAGTTTGCTTTGCACTCAGAAAACTGAAATGAAGGAAACAAATTCCACTTGGTATAAGGTGATGTCATTCCCATTTATCTGTTGGAAACACAACAAATTACCACGTTCTGAAACTAATTTGTACAGAAAAGAATCTCACTCCTAAACAAGAACCATGCTAGATTTAAACTTCAGTTAAAAAATTAGCAAGCTGAAGGTTAGTATTTATATAAGTTTGTGAAACAGTAAACATTTGCACTCATCCTAGTTTTCTAAAACCACTGAAAGAGTACTCTAGGATGATCACATTTTTGCTTATAGTCTTTCAGTTAAATATTGGCTGTTATCTTACAGTAAGAACAGTATGAACTCCTATTCAAATGCAGGAAACATGCTAAAATGGCAACGTGAAATAAGGTTTTCAAATACTATAGAAGAACTGGACTCATAAAGCTATTTGAGTGCTTACCATCACAATGTATTCCTGTCAAACCAGTGTGTGCTCTGCTATAAAACAAACTAAAAATCTATTTTGATTTCTAATTAAAAGGAACTCACTACAAAGTTAATTACAAAGTATCTAGATATGAATCAAGACTTCCAGGAAATCTATTTCACACAAAAGAATTCAATGTAAGTGTTTCTAATGGTTTCTATGAGATTTAGAGTAAGCTCTCTTCTAGTGACTACAGAGGTAAGGAAAAGTGTTTTGTTCTTCCATTTGTCATCATGACACTTGACTTTTCATTTACTTAAATAATAATTTCCATGTTATTACAAGCCTTTGATTTCCTAAAAGCAATATTCAGGAAGAAACATAGTTACAAGTATATTTGTTTCTGTAACCTTTCAAATATTGAATACTCACATTCACTTAGACACGCTCCCTTGAAAGCAAGACAGCTCCAATAATAATCCCAAAACTGTCCTAAAACATCATCATCAACAGCATATCTCATAAACACAGATTCATCCATGTCCCACGGGTAGACTTACACTGATATTTTCACCCCTTACAGACACAAACTGCTAGAAGTAAAATGCTAAAGGCCATATTGCCTTCCTTCACCTCCTCCCCAGAATTCATGTGCAGTCCAACTGCACCTCACAAAGCAGCAGAAGCTACACAGATCATCTAGAGTTTAAACAAAACCTTTGAAACGGTGACACACTAAGACTGACACCACAAACAAAAGATTTTAAAGAAAAAGAAAGGCATGTGATTCTGGACAGCAGCCAAACTTATCATCACCTTGAATTGCTGTCCATCATAGTAACAGAGGATAACTCCCCCAGGCAAAAGCCAGCTGGACAGTAATCATACTTTACAGTTCTCCAGTGCCTTTATCTGATGGCCTCAAAATACTTGACAAACACTAATTCATTTCACCTCACAAGACTTCTGCTGCTGGCTAAATACCACTACAGTCTAAATAAGGAATAGCTGAGTGTCAGAGATGTAGCCCAAACTTTCAGCTAACAGTAAATTGCTCTCCTCGCTATGTACCAGTGGCAGAAAATGCATTAGAGGAGATTCCAAAGGTTTCTCAGAGACTGGTCTACTAAAACAGTTACAGATTGGGCAAAGCCAGTCTCTAAGAAGAGAAGATTCCAAAGGCTTCTCAGAGCTTGGTCTACCAAAGCAATAAGAGTTTGGGCAAAGCCAGCCTCTGGGAAAAGCACAACACCAAATATCCCCAGGCTTTATTATCTGTGTGAGAAGCTCTGCTACAGTCTCTGTTTCTAACTTACCTTTGTTTTTGTACATGGCATCATGACTGGCAAGAACTTTTCTTACCACACCAGAACCAGGCTTGCTATTCTTAAAAAAAAAATGTAATGGGCATAGAAGAATTTGTAACCCTTACCAGATTTTAAATTTGTCTCAGTTTTTTTCACTTTAAATGTTGAGACAAAGCAGAGGTGACATGAAGATTACTAAATTAGATATTTTACTATAACTCTCTCTGATTATTAGTTTTTAAGCTTTACTGTCTTCTCTTCCCAATGATCTAGAATCAAAACTATTGACTGGCTGGCAGTGGAAATAATATGCCTGTACAAATCTGCAAAGTGACAGCTGTTTAACAATATTTCTAAGCAACAAAACCCCATAAAAGTTACCAAGGATTGGATTGTAGGACAAAATCAGTGCAGTCGAAACCCACATTAAGTATTTTTTTTTTCTTCCAGTTACTGCTTACACATTTAGAATCCTATCTCATCCTACTCTACAGCACAATAATTACTTGGACATTCAGTTAATTTTTTATAGAATAATTATAATGCATATAAGAATCTTTTCTCATATAAGGGATATTTTTAAACATGTGTAGTGCAAGAAGTGATATTCTAGAAAATATCAATCTATTTGATACTTGATATCTATTGTCTTTTGAGGTAACATATCAAACGAAACTTTTAATGTCAATTTTCAGCATTGTCTGAAGAGCCAACTTTGTAATATTCCTATGAACGGACAATCTAAATAAATGGAACTAGTCATATATATAATGATTTTCGTTATCAGATTAACGTCTTACATTCTCAGAAGAATTGTCGAGGACTTTTCTGTGGTAATTCAATAAATTCTTCAAACCATGAGTTTTTTATCTAAGGCAAACTTATTTGTTAACTCTTAAATTACTCATACTGGAAAAAAGGTATATCCCATAAATTATAGTAACTTCTCTATCACTGCCAATAATACCTGATACACCATTTAAGAAAAAAAAGTTCAGAGAAAGTATAAACCTATGTCTTTTACCACAAAATGCCAAAATTTGCTCTGTACTACACAGGACAAATAAGTCACTGGATTGCTACCTCTGTCTGCTGTGTTCCTAGCAATGAGCCATGCCTGAAATATGAGATAGGCTTGGCTGTATTTTGTATCATAATACGATTCCCAGATTACAAATATTAGAAATAATATACCAAGTGGAAAAAAAAATGATATGATACTGTGGAAGACCACAGCTTTATTTATAACAATTTTAATGCATTTCTATACTTCTCTTGAATGTCCAGCCTTGCTGTATAAAGTGTAATATACAAATTTATAAAAAGATGACACCAAATTTAGAGCTGCTAACAATTCTAGCTATGCTCCTTAACATAAAGTGAGAACTCCTCAAATTAGTAAATCCTCTGTAATTCAAAGGGGTTTTGCTCTGATGCACCTGTCACATATTCAAATTTTTAAATCAACAACAAAGGTACAGAAGACTAAATGCCTAAAACTATCTCAGAGTAAAGGTATGTCATTTATAATGACTTAGAAATATGTTTGCAGTATGATGTCAGATTTTGGTCCAAAGCAAGTGGTAGTTGGTCAATATACTTTCAAATTTACAAAAATGTTCATAAATTGAGTTACAATTCTATATAAACATTCTATGCTTAGTTACAAGACAATATTGTTTGTGACTTTAAAAGGTATCCCCTCAAAAAGAAGACTAGAAAACAAACATCAACAATAGGCCAAATATTCATGGATGCCATTAGAAAGAGAAATTTTTACAAGTTACTTACGCCTGCCGCTCCCTGTACATCTTGTTAACTTTGTCCCATTGAAAATTAAGTTGAGTCAGCTTTTCTTGTATATTTGCTGCTTCCTTTGGTGTAGCACTTTGCAAAGCCGGTGTCTTCTTATTGTGAATCATTTCTACACGACCCTGCAGTCTCCCAAGGCTATCTTTAATGCTCTGTAAGATCAAGATTTTAAAAAATAAAACCAAAACATCGTTTTTATAAATAGCAAATAATTGTTCATAAGCAAAAGAAAGTGGTGGAAAATGCTAATGAAGCAATAACATTGATAATAATTACAGTTTTACAATAACCACGTGTAACAACTGATACAATTCTTTTACTATGCCTTATATTTTTCCCATCTGCCACTATTTTCCTACCGTTGCTCTGTTTCATTGTTAGGCACTGCTGAATTTTTTTTTCATTGTTCATTCTTTTTTCCCAGTTTTAATAAAACTACATAGTCATTTTCAATTTGTTCTAATTTACTGGGCACTCCATCCAAACATTTTGAATCTGCATCTAACAATACTAATTTTGATGCAGATATTAAAGTGTTACTCTACTAGTAACCTTCAATGTATAAAATCTAGTATACACCAAGTTGCTGCAGAGATGTGTGTTGCTGCTAGGAAGAAGTTGTTAGTCTTAGAAAGGTATTATAAACCAGACAGACTTCATGGACAGTTGGAACTAAACTGAAGCACTTCCCAGTCCACAAGTAGGGAACGGTAAAGTAACATTCCATAAAGCCCATAAAGCCCATAAAGCCATAAAGGTCTTAAGAAATGTGACTTACGTTTAGCAGACTAAATGAATGCTCACAAATAAAAGGGGAATTACAGATGTCTTCTCTCTGGGATGATTCACAATAAGGAACATGTTTCCTCCGTGTCAGCAATCCACCATGTAGAGTGAAAGCTGGCTGGATCTGTGTCATTACTCAACAAAACTCGTTTGACTTTCCCAGCATAATGCCTCACACTCAGCATTCCTTACTCAGGTCTACCTAAATCTTTGTTTTACACACTGAGGCCATGGATGATTCAGGTATTCAATGTTATTAATCTCAATATAAGAAACATCAGAAGATAAAAACATAAAATTACTCCAAATCTTTCAAGATTCCCTTGAATATAAAGGAGGAAGCATCTTCACAAAACCTCATCAATGACTAAAAATTTGCATATTTAAAGAACAGGAGAAAATGTAATGTGTAATCAAAATGTTAAAAGCTGTCAGGACTTACTTAAGCCCTCAAGTTGAGTAGCCTTCTTAGTAGGTCTGAATATCATCTCAGCCACGCAAGAGGGCACTTAGTGTGTTTGACATATTTTAGAATGAAGTGTAATACATGTGCCTATGTATGTTCAAATTGTATGTTTTTGTAACCAAGTAGATCAATTTTTTAAATACTTAAAAATAGATTAAATACATCTATGCTTTTCAGAATTGATAAGTTACATATCCCTTAATGTTTAAAGCTAGTGGTCTATGAACAGGTATACAATTTCTATGTCACATTTTTGCTTTTGTTAAAAGCACAGCTGCTACAGACAAAGCAAGATAATTCAGCTGATGTTCTGTAAAGAAGAATGTACAAGAGAAAAAAAAAAAGAGAGATCATGTATATATGTGTGTGCACATACCCATGTATCTCACACACATACCCCATCTTTCATGGTGAAGAGAATTGCTTCAAGCAGTTAGTTATCAACAATGCCTTGGGAGACTGTGTAACATGGTTAACAGAAGTGCACAAAGCTTTAATTTTTAAGAAAAAAAGGGTAACAGAAAATCATTAGCAGCTGAAGTGACAGTAGCCTTTAGGGAATGATCCATCTCATTGTTCTTAAAAAAGAAATCTGACTGCTAGAGTTCATTTTCACTACCTGGAATTTGTCTTAATCTGCCAGAAAAAGACAACTTTCTGTAAAAATTCAGTTCCTTGGCTATTTGTGTACAAACCTGTCACCAAGCACAGCATTACTGAAAGATCTATTTGGAGAGTGCATTTGAGCACACTCAGTTCTAAGTTATGGTTAATTGGGTTTTATTGAGCTGCAGCAGAAAACCACTCTGAATTTCACATTATGGGATGTTTCTGGATAAGAATCACCTAATACACACCAAATACATATTCCAATGTGCAAAACTAAGAATATATTTTTTAGTCATTCCAAACATTTGTAGAATAATGCCTTATAATTATATGAATAGCAGATTCATTACAATATTCCATGCTCTTTGCGCTAACATGAAAACCAGTAACAGCACAGTTGTTAGTGATCATGGATAACTGGAAAACTTCCAAAAATTGATTAAAATTTTAAAATCTTTACAATATCAATAACTTTACAAGTTACAATATCTGGTATGGGTATTAGTGGTTCAATAAACCATTTTGAATGGAGATATTAGCTGCCAGAATCATTGATGTGTAATGTGTACAGTAAAACTCCAATATTCTGAAATAAGACACAGTAGAAAACTGCAAAAAGACTGCTCTGCCTTCTAAAT
>VYXB01000733.1:586702-635843 GCA_013397135.1 Pachyramphus minor | reverse complement strand
AAAAAAAAAAAGACAGAAAACAACCCAATTTTTAATGAACTAAATAAAGACCATACAGGAAATACACAAAAAAGATGAACCAGATAAAGAATTGTTAGAGTGATTATGCAAGAAGTTACATATATAAGAAACTTCTTTCTCCAAGAGCCAGATGGTTTTCCATATTAAAACTATTACATCATTGAAAAATATTACAGCTAAATGTATAATCATGTTCTGCATTAAGGTGTTCCTACCAAAATTAAGAATATTAAAAAAATATAAAAAGAAACACTAATATGTATGGGCCCTGCTGCAGGTTTGAAGCATTAATTATATAAAGCAAGTACCCTCAGAAAATAAGTTTTGAATCCACAGTTAATAGAATTAAGTAATGAATAGGCACGAGTATGGCATGAAACTCTTACCATGAAATTCTACTAAGCACTTTCTGACATATGGCTGTAAATGCAAATTAGACTTCTTAAATTCCAGGTATACTGTTTCATTTTAGCACTCTTATTTTTGCTATGTGTTAGGAAATAGAAATACATGTTTGTTTTAATTCTCTGGTTAATGAATGTATTTATTTCAGTGCATACATCTCTCACAAAACAATCCGGAGCTTGAACAAGTCAAGTAGCTTGCATGAGATAATCAATAAGCAGGAAAACTTTCTCTTAGTATGAGTAAAATAACCATTTTTACACTCATTTAGCATTTGAAACGTCCATTGAAGGGGGGATAATTACCTAAATTCTGAAGGCAAGTTTTCCCCTGTATTTGATCATGTAATGAAATCCATTGTAGTTACAATCAATCCTATATGGATAACTCAAAGATTGTGAATTCCATCAATATGAATATCATCAGTAGCAGACAGAAGTACCATAATGTTTGTGCTTATAATAAAATTGTCCTATATTGACAGTATATCAGGCCAAATTTATTCATGTATTATTTAAATTTATTTAATTTATTATTTATGGTTCATCTATCTATGAACCATACTTTTCCATATGGTCAGCTTGAGTTTCATCTTTGACAGAACTGTAATATTTAAAATAGCTTGTTAAATACTGTAAATACAGTGGTGAAGACAAACTGAGGTACTGTCTGTCCTAATATGTAAACAGCTTGTAATAGGACAGTGCACCCATTGCAATGCTGGCTTAATGAGATAAAGTGACAAGACTTCATTTTTCTGATTTTTCTACTCCCTAAAGCTTAAAATGAAGAGAACAACATTCCTGAGTTTCAGCAGATTTACTGAATGTGCTCATAAAAGCATTACAAATTACTGAAAGTTAGAACCTACCAAATTATTGCTGTAAGATCTCAAATTTTACTATTTCACATGCCTTTGATATAAAAAGTCAGTGCTCAAATTATCTATGATATTTAATATTAGCAATTTTTAATTTGTATTTAATATTTACCCTATTTGATAATGAGCAATCCTTTTTACTTTGGAGAAAAATATTCAATGTTATTACCACTGATTCTTCTAAATAACCTTATTTTTCCTTTTAAGGATTAATTAAAATGGATTCTTTCTGAATGGGAGTGAAAAAAATCAAAAGCTCCGTTTTAAAACACAGAGCTATTTATGACAGTTCTGTAATTTGATTCATGCAAATCTGTCAGGAAAAAAAATCAACCACAATTTAATTTCAAACCTTTCCCAACCAGCTGCTGAACAATTTATGCACTACTTTTCTATTTTTACTGCAGGATAATGACAATGATGGATGCTTTTCCTTGGAAATAAATATTCATTAAGCAGGCTCAGATCAAAACTATATCCTTCCAAAAGCCCACGAATGTGCAAGACCCATTTGCCTTTTCTAAGAGATTTATTTGGGAGGAAGATGGAACTGTGCCCACAAATGCATCTCATAACAATTTAATAGTTCAGTTAAATTAAGCCTATGGCAGTAGTTACTTGTAACCTCAGTAATCAATATTATTAAAGTTGGTGTCAACCCTAATAATACCAAATATACATGGGTGAACAACAGATTAGTTATAGATATAAATCAGATAAAGCTAGCCCAAATGTAAGGCACTGAGAAGAACTAACAGGAAGTCAGTTGCCAGTAAACTTCTTGAGTTAGGTCACTGTTTCTCCATCCAATCTATTAGGGAATGTAGGTTCATCAATAAGGACCAGGTAGGGGCTCATTAGCCATGATTTGCATGGTCTATGAGCTTTTTTGTGCAGAAGCTATTGTTTAAAATGAAAAACTAGAATAGAACTGACATGCTGTGTGTTTCAATACTCAGAATTACTTTAATCTACTGGTGCTAACTCAGAAGTGGTAAAAGAAATGCCCTACTGTTATTTCACACCACCTTATATGCTTCCTTTGATCCAATACCTCACTGTTATGCTTCACTACACATACTATACTGCCCTGCAAGGAAACTGAGAACACCCCAATTTTCAAGAGCTAACAAGGATATTTGTGTGTGTGCACGTGTCTCCACACAGATGCCTAAAATGTATAAGATCTGTGAATGTATAGGATTTATAAATAGCTGGGATTTTACAGAAGCTAATAGCAGCATATGGATGTGGGTTTATTACATTTCCTCTGATGTGGAAAGAGATAAATGGGCTTCTACAGAGGAAAATCCAGAGAACCTAGTCAGAGCCAGTGTCCTGATTCTCCCTCTAAGCTTCTTTCTTATAGCTGACTGTAGGCAAATTCCAGCCTCTTTAGGCTAATATTTACTTTTTATAAAAACTTTTCTTTCCCAAAATAATCACAGAAAAATGGAAATGTAGTCTCCTCTTCATGTGGGATGACAATTTGGAATTGCTGTAATTATATGCAGCACTTGAGCATGATTTTTTACAAGGCTTTCCTCATACAAACATTATTCTGCAAGAGCTGATAACTCATTCATCTACTTAGGCTTACAGCTTTAATCTTACTCTCTTCTTATATCAAGTCTGTGTTGGAAAAATTCCACCAATTTCAAGGGATTTCATTCTGCAAGCATTGAAGAAACCAAACAGTAATATTTAAAGTCATACTAACAATACTGAATTAGCTTTTTCTTAACTACGTTGTCCATCTATTAGACAACATTCTCTTTTTAGGTAATTGAATTATAATAACTACACAGAGTACAGACCCAATAAGACTTCAAGCTTTTTTGGTCTAACATGGAATGCAACAGCTAAATCTTACTTGATTTTGTTCCTGTTCCAATAAAAATAATTTTAAAAATCTTACACTAAAATAAATCAGCCAAGATTGGGTGTGGATAGGGTTACTTAGTAATTACTTTAACTTCCCAATCACAGAATCATAAAATCATTTAGGTTGGCAAAGATCTAAATCGAGTCCAACCATTAACCCTGCACTACCAAGTCCACCACTGAGCCATGTATCCAAGAGCCACATCTACACATCTTCTAAACACCCCTAGAGATGGTGACTCAGACACTTCCCTGGGCAGCCTGTTCCAATGTCTAATAACTGTTTTGGTGAAGAAATTTTTTCTATTTATACAAACAAATCTTTAACTACAAATTCTATCTTTAAATATACAGTTGCCCCTCTCCATCCTTTCTCTCCCGTTCAAGGATGTAACTTTGCAGATACCCTAAAGCTCTTGTCCTCCAAATAGAGGTGAAACACATAAAATCAAATAAACACTTCAGTGTTCTCATATTTTGCACCAATGGGCTCTCATATATAAACATCCATATATGCACACATCACAGAGCAGGGCTTAGCACTTGCAAAACAAACGTCTCAGAATGAGTGCAGGCTGCCCAAAAATTATGGAATTCAATCACTGTTAAGAAAATCTTTCCATCTTACCTTGAGACACTCTTCTTGTTTGAAGAGATCCTCACAATCCTTAGCCTGCAGAACAGGAGAATTAAGGCGCTCTTCTACTTCAGACAAGGCTTGCAGAAGGTGAAGGATCTCTGCCAGGTATGTAGAAGGCACATGAGTGGTTTCCACAGTCATAGTTTCAGTCATCACAAAAGTTGTATCTTCCCGAACTGTTTGCTAGTATAGATATACAACAGAATGCTTCCTTTAGTTTCTTAACACTAGAAAAACTTAAATCTTAATGCAATATCCAGTTTACAACCCAGAAACAATCCAAAGTAACTTCCAACAACATATGCAGGGAATATTTGAGGTTTCTGACACAGATCACTCATACTCCATTTGTCTGTTTGAAATGACAGGTACTGAAATTAATCCATGTAAAAGCGTACAAAATTTTCTTCTCCTACTCTCCAAAGAAATGAAAAAAGAAAATGCAAGAGTATCCTGAGATTATGGTGTTAATGAGATTTTAGTGCTAGCCCTTTAATTTTAAATCATCACATCTTTTTAAAAACTGTCCATTATAGAAATTCCATGCATGTCACATCTAGAATACTAAATAATTTCAAGGTGTCAATTAAATAATGATTTGTGTAATGGACACAATTCTTTAGATTGCCATACAAAACAACTATGTGAACTCTACAATTTCAACATTACACTAAAAACTTTCTCTTTAAAGTAGGAAGTATAATTTGGAATTCTGTGATTGGAAAGGTATTTAATGCATTAATATTTCTAAAAAACACCAAAAAACAAACCCCAAACCAACAAGATATCTCTTCAGGAAGCTAGGAATGTTTTGTTTTGTTTTTAACCTGGAAAAATATGAAATAGACACCCTATGCTGAAAGCACATGCATACACCAAATATAAAGACATCCCAGAATGTTTTGGTTCTAAGAAAATTTTGTTGTCTATGGCATTTGGAAACACTGAGAAAAAAGAGGCAGTTATATAAATTCTCTATATTTCTGATTTGATATGCTAACAGATCATAGATGAAAAAGTAATACTAAAAGTGCACTTTGGAGCAGGGAGATCTGTGATAGCTTCTTTTAGCTTAACTCCAAACACTAGATCACCTGCATGTCCATTAGAAAAGGCAAAATTTAAGATATCAATTATTTGTGGTTTCATAAGCATAAGATAGTTTTGTCACATCACAAAGGATTCCCAGTGTAGGACCAAGATCCTTTGTGTTTGATGTCTGTCTTCTCAAAAATGTAAACTTATAGAGGACCTCAAAGAACTTTTAAAAGTAATTGCTGTTAGATACAAAAAATTATATTATTTAGATGCTTCAGTCCTTACTGATAATCATGGATTTCAGAGCCATATGTGTGAAAGATAATGGATCAATAGTCCTGAAGAAAACAATATCATTAGCTGGCTACAGAGTGTGCAAAAGAAAACAAATACAAGCACACTACCTCAGCAAGGTGTCTCATTTTAATTCATGACATATTTCTCTCTTCAGTAACCGAGCTGAGTCATCTGGTTCTTAAATTTCTTTTTAGAGTCTTAAAATATGCATATACACACTCTAGAAGATGTATGCATATCACATATAAAGCCCATAAAGTTGTCTGTAGACTTGTGTTATTCTGCTGCATTTCTTATGCAAATTTAATTGCTTTGCTCACACTTTTCTCACTAAATGACTTTTCTCAGTACATCTGCTAACACTGAAACCTCTCTAATTAACATACCACTGCTATAATTTTTATTATTTAAAATAAATTACTTTCAAAAATTGTGTTTGCCCCCCATATGTTTCATGAATCACATGCTCTGCAAAAATAACTTTATTCCAGTAAGCCTAAAGAAAAAGCTGTCCCAGTTGATTAGAAAATGGGAGAATCTTGACAGGCCACTGAGGCCCTTATGCAGCAAGCAGTTTTAATTCCTCAAGACTATACTGTGACACTCCTAAATGTAGCAAAGACCTTCAGACCCACATAAGGAACATTTTATCTATAATTTTGTTTTTATTTTTGACTGAGAAGACAGAACTTTTTCTATTCACAGTAATGCAAAGAGCATGCTAGGTGTGCAGGGTTATTCACTCAAAAAGAGGTCACATGAATATGTGAAGTGACAGACGAAATATGATTTGTTTCTATAGTTCTATTAGTCTATTTTTTTCAAAACAAATTTAGGCTAATAACTATATATTTGCACATTTGTACAAACGCATGTATATGTGTGTACATAAAACAAAACCTGTGCCTTCTTTCTCTAAACAATTCCTGAAACTACAAAAAAGTCAAGCTGAAATCTGATGTGTGAAGCACTTCACGGATATCATGTTTAACTATTTATTGTGGCAAAACCGGGTATCTTTTAATCACTATTACAAAGAAAAATGGGCTGTATGTTACCACATATTCACACTGCCTTTACAGGAAAATTTACATTCATATTTCTCCCAGCTGGATGATAACTTGTATAGTTCTACAATTGTTTATATTATTAGATAAACCAGAAAGTACTACCAGATAGATAAATAAATAAATAAATAAATAAATAAGTTGATATTCAAAAGTAGGGGCCTATCAGAACCTGCCCTTATGGTTTGCTACATTATTTATTACCTTATTCTAAAAAAAGTCAAAGTCAAAATGAATTACTTTCTGAATGTTTGATCTTAAGTTTTGTTTAATTACTGTTTGAATGAAAGAGTTGAAAATTTGATGCTACTTGAGAAATCAAGCTATAAGTATCTGATTTTAATGGGGTTTTCAACAGGTCACAAGTGTTGCTTTCCTTCAATGACAGCAGCATGATAGAACCCAAGGCAGAAGTTGGCATCTCGCACTAAGGAATAGAGGATAGGCATATCAGAACTGACAATTCTAATGTTTTCTGGAATTGCCTTATGATAGAAGATACAACAGTGTCCTTCCCTATATTCTTGACAAGCATCTTTACTAGAAATGCGAAGCTGAAATTGAATCATATCCCAACACTGTAACGAGAAGAAACTTACAAAAGGAGATCGTAGCTGGGAGCCACTACGATTAAAAATAATAATAATTCAGTAAAGATATATGTAATTGCTAATGCCAAAATTGCTCATAAGAACCATGGTAGATTAAGATTTTATAAGGATTAAAAATAAATAAGAAAATGGAGATTAAAATTTTATATAACTGTTTAAAAATGGGTTTGACTAAGTTGAATCTGATAAAGTGGCAGAATGCATTACAGAGTTACTTAAAAATGCTTAAAACAAGATAATATTTAAAAAACATGTAATATAAATAAACTGTTAAGAGTGAATGGCAAATGCTGGAGTAAATGGCCATTTCCTATATTGCTATTGCTATTGCAATATAGGAAATAAATAAATAAATTCAAAAAAAAAAGCAAAACAAACCAACCAAACAAAACAGCAACAAAAAAAAAAACAAACCAAACCAAACAAACAAAAAAAAACCACAACAAAAAAACACAACAAAACCTAACAAAAAAGTAGTACAGAAGTAATGCCGAGTTTGTCCACAAATTCATACACCTTCTCCAAAGAAGCACCTGTGATCTTGGTTGCCTACATCTAGCACAGTATTACCTGGTGGCATCAGATCTAACCAGTCTAACCTAACTAGCTGTTAATGTCCTTTTAACAGTGGGAAACTCAGTGTTAAAGAAAATTTCACTCATCTCCATTCCTGAAGAGGGAATAATCCCAACATAATTTTTGCTGTTCAGGTATTTACACCCAGAAAGTCTCCAACTTTTTAGTGTAAGATCTTGACAACTGTTCCATTTTTGGTCCCTTCTTACAACAGGCCTCCAAACTCACAGAGACCTTACTATCTCTGCTTTTGATTGAATAACTTCACACAAACAGAACACGTGGGAGGAGTAAAGCGGCAAAACACTCCCATCAGTGCTACTGTACCACAACACTGCTCCTAGCAGCATCCTGGTGAGAAGTTCAGGAAAAACAAACAAATGTGCCTCTTCCTGAAGTGAAACACTTGAGAAAGTATTCTTTATAAGCAGCTCTGAGATATATGAGCATGTGAAAAGTCAGTGATCTCTCCAGAACAAACAAAGGTGTGCTACACATGAGAAAAAGCATGCAGACAGCAGACAACTTCTGTTACAAGGGCAGTGATACCTCGAAGAGCCCTATAAACTTTGGAACAGTTGCTTTTTAAAGCAAACTGTGAACCACATGATATTTGCTAGCCCATGCTTACCACCAATATATCAAATAAAGAATTAAACACACAAAAGTGTGATAAAATGCTGTCAGAGATCAATAAAACCACTTTCGAGTACGTGTTTATAAAAAAGCTTTTATTCATCTGTTCCTATGCCAACTGTGAGCGGTGATGTCAGCTAACATTTAGAAAATTAATTCTGTCTTCCGTGCTGCTAGCATATCTTACCTGTAAGTGTGTATATATGTAGGAAGATCAAAATTATACTGCTAATAGGGAGTTTTCAAAATGAGACTGCATGTCCTTAGTCAATCACAAACAAATTATCTATAAGGACAAAAATAAGCATCTCTTTCAAGTACAGAGAGACCGAAATCCTGAATACAGGATTAAAAATGTATAAATTCCTTAATTTATACCCTCCATGAAGGCAAGGCCTTAAAATGCACTTGGCAGCAATAAAATCTATTTAAAATATTGAAAAAAATTCGTATTTTCAAGTAAGACCTTAAATATTCTCACATGTATATGATTTTTCTACTGATGGATGGTTGCAGTCCACGAAATCCTGCACATTGCAACACTTAAACCATACAGTTTAATGCACGTATCTGATTTCATCTGTGAGTTATGTAAAATATAGAAACTTTAAAAATACACATGACTATTTTCAGCACTGTTCTTGGACAGAGAGTGCTTTATGTCTTCACAACACTTCACTGCTAAGGCATACCTTAGTGGTTGAAAATTGCTGCAGATTTTATTCTATGATAAAATGATTTTATTTGATCCATACATAAAATTAAACAAAGCCAGTTAAAATGAAATTATTCCTTGTAATAGCACAAATTAGAAAACATTTCAGTAAACTTTAGATTCTAGAAATAGAAAATTGAAGGCTTTGATTTTGAAAACTATCAGTCAACAGGCACCAACCAACCCGAAATTACTTCCACTTGTATTGTTTTATTTATCAACTTCATAACTTGGTTGAAATGTAAAAGTTTTCTCCATAAGAGAAGGTCTCTTCCCTGTATGTCTAAGCTTAAATTATAGGACATCTCCCAAAACCTCAGACACTCCTGCCACAGTCTGATGGGTGTATTATTTTCACATTTAGCTGGAGTGGGAGGGGAAGAAAGAAAGATACAGACAAAAGCTATAGCAATTAATTTAAAATGTTCATTCCAGAGTATCCATAGTCCTAACTTTGGGGTTTGTTTTTCTTGCTGCAGGGTAAGAAAAACACGTAGAGTTGAAAAACTATAAAAGAGCATTTTGGTGATGCAGTCAGTCCTTTGTGTTCCTCACACCCTCATCCTCATGCCTTTAGAGCCCTCCAAGGTATCAAATACACTTGGTCAAGTAGTAGAATGCACACCTTTGGCAATCCCTTCTTCAGTTGCTTAACAATACATTTGCTTTATTCTGGCTTAGATAATTGCCTCTAGATAAGGACTTTCCTCAGGCTGAGGCCGTGCTGCACACTGAACTTAGTTGCAGCTTATTTGAAAATTTGCACATCTCTCCTTACTAAAGATGGGCTAATATACACAGAAATAAGAGACTTAAGCTGAACTGGAAATTCTAGCAGTTCTGCTGTTAACTTCAAACTTAACAGCTTCCATTTGTACCTACTTTTTAAGCAAAGAGAAAAAGAAATTAATTTCAACTATGATGAGACAGGGGCATAAGACTCTTATATATGTGATAGAAGTAATTTTTTTCTTAGAAAACAACAAAAAAAAAATAGAACCAGAGCACTAGGTATCTTATGCCAAAGCTTCAATGTTACCATGTCCTGAAGGAAATAGCTTTATGGCATTATTGACTAATTGTAACTACTGGGACTTAGAAAGTGTCTCTTTTTTTAAGATAAATTCTGCAAATACCTGAAGTACTTCTGATAAAGATGGCATATGTGAATCTTAGCAATTGCATTACAGCAAAACTGACAAAGAAATCTGCATGTCTGACATGAGACTTTAAAAAAGGTATTTATAACATAGGAATTATTAAATTCATTAAATATTATATTTTATTCTATGATAAAATGATCTGCTTAGATCATGTACAGTCACTAGCATTTTGGGAGGAGCCTTTAGCTCCTTTAACTACCAGTTAAAGTCAAAAGAGATAGCCATCATCAGTACTAGAAATCAATAAATAAGGAAATACTGAGGTACTCACATTTTGGAATGCAAAAAGTCAGAACACATTGCAAAATCTACATTTTAGGCTGGTTCACAACACGTATTTTAAAATGGTATTTAGAATTTCAAAGGGGTTTCACTGGAAAATACTTTTCTAATTGATTTATATGTGTTACCTTCTGGTAGACAAAACATATTTAAAAGTTTTTGGACCGTGATAAGCTACAGAGATGAAACAGTGAATATAGTGACAGAACTATTTAATGGCTGATTTATTAAGACTAGAGAAGTACATAACCTGAGACGACATTTGTGTGAAGCTTTAGGGCTGTTCTTGAATAATAGTATGTGTAACTCTACTGACTGATCACCAAGAACTCATTTGTGTTAAATAAAGCTGAGATATGTTAGAATACAGTCTATTGATATCTAAATTGACTAAACCATTTTGAAACTGACTGATTTGTGATGTTAGCTTTCCAGTTATTTACGCAAATTATATCTGTTAGGTAATGTTGAGATAATTTAGAAAATAAACCGAAACTAAAATTAAAGTACCACACTCGTGATGAATGCTAACAGCTTCAAAGTGCAAAGTCCCAACCTTAAACTCTGACATTTTTCAGAAATGTTAAAAGGCATTACCTAGTTATTTTCCATCTTTAATTTATATTTATAAAGATACAATCATACATAATAGGTTTTGTCACTTGAGTTGAATTTTACTTCAATATATAGATTTGGTTTTTTTAGTGTGAATGAAATTTCTGTTGATCCAGCAGTTTTGAAAACTAATATATACACAGATATTCAGCGCTCACACTGTCTACTTCCTTCTGGACCTTTATGTGTATACTCAGATGAATCCATGAGGAAAACCCAAACAAACAAACAAAAACAAAAAAAAAAACCCACAAAAACCCCATGAGTGATGTTGACATTCTGAATTGTAGACAAGGGATGAGCACCATCTCTTCAAAAGATACTGTCATTTAAGGCCAGATCACTCTGCAGCAGGTCTTTTCCCTTATTATTTACAGCCAAATAATTTCGACACCAAAATCCCCACCAGGTAATTTATTATGCTAAAAAATCTGATATGCTATATCAGAGAACATAGGATGGTAATTAGCTGCCTTGTTTTCCAAATAACTGTGTAATTATAAGGAAGAAAATATTATACTAGTATGATGCTCAGTTTTGTCAGAAGATAATTAAAAGGACACAAAACATGGTGCTGTTGCACATGATTTTTTTAACCAAAGGCTGGTGGCCTTGTTTCCATCTCAGCCATACAGAGAACAGTAAGAAAAGCCTGTGGTTTGGAGAAGACTATATTTGTATAACCACTTAATGTAATTTAAAGAACATTTGAAACCTGCTTTAGTTCATGTTACAGCAAGAGTTTTCATTCCTATATGATGAGGTAAAACTCATCACTTGAAAATGTTATTTAGATTTAGATTACTTCCCTGGAGTTTATAACAGATAACGAAAAGTGGCAAAGAAAAACCTCTTCTGTAAAGTTCTATCATCCACAACATGGGATTTTTAAACTTAATTCTATTAAAATTCTATAGATTTGCAATGATGAGGGTGAATACTGTACAGTATTAACAAGGAAATATAAGACAAATTTATGTTTTAGAAAAACTCAAAATAGCACGGTAAACTGGCCCACTTGTATATAAAAAGGTTATGTATTGTCTTCACTTAAAATTAGCACAAAACTCTATATGTTCCTTTTAGACAGAGATGGCAAAGTGCCTTTTAAAATACATCTATAAAACTAGTTCTCCTTGAGGTATATCAAAAATAATATCCTTCTTCAGTGGATATTGTCCCATCTTTCCCATACCTTTCTATCAGACAAAAATTTAAAGTATTTTAAATACAACTAAACTATTTGGAATGTATTTTCTAATAGCCATTTCCAGGTTGATGGATGCTGGAAAATGGGTGCAGACATTAAGCTGTGATTCTTTTCCTGAAGTTTCTCATTCATCCTCATGGGTTTTTTTGCAGACCACAGTCACAAAAGCTGAGTCTATGTAAATCTATTTGTTTAAAATGCTGCCACTGTCAATGTCAGAAAAGTTAAATGGAGTCACAGGATCACCTCTGGGCTGTTCTTAAAAGATCCAAAGCTCATAGGTGCATTGGATACTAATCCATCACTGTTTAGTTCTCTTCTTTCATCCAGTAGGTATTTTCTTGTTTTGCTCTTCTAATGTCTTTTTTTCCTCTCACTTATATCTCATTTATAGCTCTCTCTCACACTCACTCTAGGAATAACGAAGAATTAGTCTGCCCCTTCTTCTTGGCAACAATTATTCCTTTATTTAACCCACGAAACATTTAAGCAGAGAAAAGAGAAGAAAACCACTTAATTACAATGCTCCCGATGGCAAGAACTGAAAACAGTGGCAGCACATTGCCACGGAAGTATCCATGACATGTAGATGCAGAAAGATAATTAGGATATCAAGTCCTGTGTTTATCTATCAGATTTATTTAAATTAATGATTGATTTATATTTTATAAAATATTTTTATATATAAACATATTTTAACAGTTTAAAAACATATTTAAATTTAATTAAATTAAATAGAGCTCCACAGGGAAATTTTAACTGAAAACTGCAAGATGCCCTTAAAAGACTGAAATTAAACAAATTCTTGAATTTTATATGTAAACTTGACCAGTTTAATCTGGTAACAGAAGTTGATCACATAATCTCTCACCTGAGTTCCTCATCCAGTTGAGAAACAGGCATTTTGAATTTGTGAATGTTTTACAGAATCCTAAACAGAATAATGACTTTTATTTGGAAAAATGAAGCTTACATGAGTTCATAATAAGTACTAAGAGTGCTGGTACTTTACCCGTGCTGCAGGTAACTATTGAACTGCTCAGATTAAATCACTTACCTTATAAAAATAAATGCATAAATAAATGTATAACTATTTTCCTTACTCATTCTTGTTCAATACACACTCTAATTGGTATGAAAAGACAGTGACTCCTGATGTTTATCATTTGATCAATATTAATATCTTTCTCTGTATGGCCAAAATCCAGGTCCAAATATTTCACTAGTAAAATGACCATAAATTTCAATAGAATGTTTGTGTGTAATAAAATCACTGAAATGACTTAGATAAGCCTATCTCTTTCCTTGTATATACATCAATAGATACATAATTTTGACAGATTGCAAGCAATTCTCTTGCCCTAAAAATACTCTGGCTTACTATTTACAGCACTGATAGTTCAGCTGAGAGAGGAAAACTAAAAGATCACCATATATAACTGCAGAAAGAATGTTGAACAGCTTGATAAAATATGGTAATATGACATATGAAGTAAGAATTCACAGTGTAGGCTCTGCACCTGTGGTGATCTAGAAAATGTTTTCTCACAATAAAGGCCTTCAGTACTCCACACCCAGAGTAATTTCAGTCAGCTCAGGAAAATCTGAGCTGAGCCATGATACAAACATGTTCATAGACTGATGAAATGAAAGCACTGGAAAATTTTTATTTCTATAAAACACACATTAAGTAAAGCTAATTTAATGAAATGTAATCTCTTTTTCTCTGCAACAGATAGCAACTTTCAACAACCCAGAAGAGTGGCATAAACTATTGCTGAAAAACAGTAACTGAAAGATTTTAAGTTACTGTTTTTATAGATTTAGACTGTAGCAGAGGGAATTGACAACTTTTCTGAAAATACTGTGCAACTGCAAAGGCTTAATGACTTCAGATTCTGCAGAGAAATTTTAGAAATAAATGTTTGTTAACCTCTCTAATGTTACAATTTTTACTAAATTTTTTTTTTTTCAACAGACATGCCATTTTAATATGCAAAAATTGCATTTTGATTTGGATTAAACTTTAATGGTTTGTTTTTTGAAGAGTACCTTACACTTTCATGAATTTCAAAGGGATTTAGTGGTTAATCATAATTTTAAAACACTATAGTAAAATATTCCACTCTTTAGTAAGTTATTTGGATTTCACAACTGAAATTACTACAAACTGATTTCAAATGGAAATTTTTAGCTGAAATGAAGTAGAACGCCTAACTTGTCTTAGAACAGAAATTATAAATCTGCCTGAGTGAAAATCTGAATTTTCTGCCGATGGTTTATTTTGCCACATATGAATAAAGACACTGTGTGAGAGAAGAATTTTTCGAGACAACAAGAATTCCAAATTTTTTTTCCACTCTGTGTCATTTTGGGTTTTGTGCAGTTGCATTTTTGTGTTTGTGTGCCATGTTTCATCTGCAAAAGCAATAAACTCACCTTTTTCCCTATAGAATGTCATCTTACTCTCTGACAATTTTCACATCAAGGAGCACTACACCAAATTGATTAATGTCTCAAAAATTTCATTAAACAGAACATGAAGTGTTTGATGTAATATAACTGCATCTCATTCTATCATCAAAAGCGGTAACAGAAAATTCCTTTTTCTAAATATACACCCATATATACTTGTCACTTAGTTGTTGACAAGAATCTACCATGATACAGAGTATAAATTCTTATAAGGTCATGGTTTCTATATCCTTCTGACAGGTCTTCCCAACAAATGTTGGGGAAAAGTAAAATCCAGGGGAGAATGATAATTTTAATTTCACACTTTGATATCAAAAATATATTATCTCCAACAAGGGTAAGAAATGCAACTCTGTCATTAAGCAACATAATTAAAGGTTTTCTTCAGTGCAGTCTTGCTATGTTTATTCAATGAAGCATAATAGATTGCAAGATATACAGTACAACTAAATCTTCATTGATTTATAATAACAACCTTCAGTTGTTAAATAACTGTTATTGAATACATCATCAATTACAAATAAAAATGCAGCTATTTCTTTTGTTTAAATAAATCAATTTTCTACTTTTATTGTATGCTTTTATTCAGTTGGTGGTTAACATAGAAAATCTCTGTGAAAGATATTTT
Organism: Pachyramphus minor; assembly: GCA_013397135.1. Classification (NCBI taxonomy): domain Eukaryota; kingdom Metazoa; phylum Chordata; class Aves; order Passeriformes; family Tyrannidae; genus Pachyramphus; species Pachyramphus minor. The sequence continues at coordinate 620,700 of VYXB01000733.1, read as the reverse complement.
TGCTGGTATATGCATGTGTTCAAATGAGTAGTTTGAATTTTCATTTTTCTTTTGTATTTTAAAATCTATCACAAACAACTAATGAATCCTCACAACATCCCTGTGAGGTAGGTATTTAAGCTGTTTAAAAAAAAAAAGAAAAAAACCCTTGAGAAATTCTCTGTTTCACTGATTCAGCAAAGTCAAAATAACAACAATAACAAGGTAGTTGCACTTTGCATTCTGATTTCAGTAATGAAAATACACTGCCCCTTATACAGTAGCTTCCGTATAACCTCCAAATATTTCATATGAATATCACCTTAGTAACTGTCAAAATATCAAGAAATTTTCCTGAGAAATGAGAAGGATACAGTAATTTTCCTGTGTACATGTAACTTTCAACTTTCATTGAATGATCTTATTCCCTAAATAAAGTCTAACAAGTAACCTCCTTGAATGGAATATTTGAGAATATTTAAAAAATTAACCTTAGAAGGCTATATAGTATATAAAGTATACATTTTAACAATATAAACAGATGTAATGGTTACATGAATTTAAAAAGTTGATTAGTGTATTCCTCTGACGAATTAAAAAACCACATGTACTGATGTATCTATTTTACATGTTTTATAGAAAAATATGTTAATATAAATAAATTAAAATATAATATGTTAATATAAAATATATAGTTTATTGATCTGCTAGTAAAATTTTATAATGGATATATTCATCCCCTGTCATGGTAGGTAGTGGGTGACATAAAAAGTACATTGACAGCAAATGTTTTTATATAAATTGCATACACAATCTGATCTCTTACTTCCTTATCAGAGGAGCAAATAAATTCATTATAAAAAAAAGCCAATTCATTTACAAGACAAAGTGAAGCTTGCTCTAGCTCCGTGTCAATATAAACAATTTGCACCTGATTACATCCATCAAGTTTAATATAAACCATAGTAATCTGAATAGTGTAATCAGATGGAACAAGATTTAATAACATACAAACCAAAGTTAATGTTTCTCTGATTGTTTCCATTAACTGCATAACTGTCCAAAGTATTAGTTTTACATATACATTATTTAACTTAATATTAGAAAAGTTAAAAATACACAACATAATACATTATATAGAGGAATATATTTCTCAAAAGGTTATACATAGTGCTGATGTTTGGAACTTTTTTTTTGATTTTTTAAAGCATACCATATATCAATTAAAAGTAACACTTCATGTATGTAAATTTTCATTATCCTGTCAGTATGTTTTCTTTGCAATCCAGGTGCACTTAAAAATAAATAAAATTATATTTTGATGAAACACACTTTATCCACTAGCACCTTAAGATTACAGAAGAGCACATAAAGCAAGAACTTCCTTGAAAGCAGGTCTCATCTTTCTTCATAAAGCCCAGAAGACAATGAGCAGAGTAGTAGGAATAGCGAGGAAAAACCTTATAAGTGCAAAAGTGACCTCTGGTAACCTTCTGAATGGGTAACGCTGAATACATACTTTGATTATAAATCTGGAGTAGTGACAATTTCCCTTTTATTTATCCAGTTACTGCAGCATTTATAAACAAGCAAGAATAATTATATTTTATATACAACTAAACAAACTCAGAGGACATGAAAATGATGCATAAAATTATGTTTTCAACCTGTCAAATTTAAAAATACACTTTCTTACAAAAAACTTAGAGAATTCAAGCCTTTGAAGAAGAGGCCATGTATATATAGTGTCATAAGAATTTTCCAAGTCACTTCCTAAAGTGAGTATAACGTGTTATGGACAAATAAAAAAACCAATTAAAATTGGCATGGGATGGGTAGTTTGGAAAAGACAATTTTTGTGTTTTACATGTTCAGTGAACAAAACAGATGCATGGCAAACTAACGTTTTTAAACTGATAAATGTTATGGAAAAATAATGAGGCAACAGAAATAAACACAAATTTTTCATTGCTGAGTTTTTTGTAATTGACTGATTTAACTTAAGGGCAATTTTAAGACAAAAGCAGAGCACTATTGTATTAGAGTATATAAAGATTCCCCCACTTGCCGACAATAGGGTTTTTCTTATTAATATCTGAAGAGTTGACACTGACCCTGAAGCTCTCACTGTTAGTAGGATGCTGTTAGTAGTAGCAGTTGCAAACATATGGGTTTGCCAGTAACAACTCACAATTTGTGCATAGTTGAGTCTTCGAAACTGAGCAAATTTGCTCTCAAAATCTTGCCAGCGCTTGCTGAGCTGTATCAGGGTTGGCTCCACTGCTTTTGCAGCCCCATCCTTAGACAAGCGTTCAGCCTGCCTGTGCACCGCATTCAGATCTTCCTTCTTCTTCTCCAATTCTCCACCAATCTCCTAGTGAGCAAAACCAATACAGGGCCCAGGACAGTTAGCTAACTAGATCAATCAACTTGAAATTAGCAAAATACTTCTGTCAGAAAATCCATTTCCATTTTATTGTTACAATTAAAATTTATACAGCTATTTCATATCTTATTTTACATTTAAACAAAACAAAGATAATTGAAATTGAGGAACCTTCTTGGAGATGGGCTGTAGAGATCCTAACTGCTAGTATTCTCTGAAACTGTTAGCAAAGGCCAACAGTTTCCACGTTCAGATTCTTGCTAGTAAACTGGAATGGGCAATTGGAGAAATTATTTTCTCAATAAGGGTCAGCATATTTAGGACAAATAGTGTTCGAACAGCTTACAAATATATTATTAGACTCTTTAACGTATTGGTTCACTCCAATTTTACTCTGTGGGAAACTCAACAGAGAATGAAGCAAAGAAAGACGATGCAAAAAAAACCAGGAAAACCTTTGACAGTATGTAAATAAATCTATAGAGTTTGACAGTGACATATGAGTATGTTCTGATGAAAATGAATGTGCTAACATGAGATAGAGGTCATCCATATATCGGTAAGTCATTTGTTCATCTGGAACAAAGATACATAAAATCAATTACAATTTTTACTAGAAAACATTTGATGCTTCTTAATACATTGCACACTTTTTGTATTACTGATAAAACATTATATTTAGTGTGTTTCAAATTATTTATATAACATTCTATATAACAAACAAATACAAAATATAGAACAACAAAGAAATGTCAGTTTGAACACAGATAATTAGGGTTTGTTTTACTGTAAATAGAAATAAGCACAGATCTGCTAATTTTCTATATTATTGTTTGTTGCATTTGCTGTCTATTGAATTGACAAACTATTACTCAAAATATCTACCATTGCCAACCCAAAACAACATTACCTTTAGCTTCTGCTCATCTTTCTGGTCTGGTAGACCGGCTAACTTTTTCTCAATGTCATCCAGCCATGTCATTAGGTCATCAGCCTGCCTCTTGTACTGATACCACTGATGAGAAATCTCTAAAGCCTTTTTTCTTCTCTGAGATCTCAAGTCCTGTTCACAGTGCAGACATTATTAGAATATGAATTAAAGGCTTATGAAATATGAATTGGCATGTGTGCACACTGCAGGGGAAAAAAGTGTACAAAGCCACTATTTTTTTAATTCAACATTGATATTTAAATCAAGTATATGAGTAATGGAACATATTTTCACCCATTCAACAATTTTTTGCTTGTTTGTTTTAAAGGAGGTTACCTAATTCAGTTTTGTACACATGTTGAATAAACCACTGAGACAGTCACCAATATTCGGAGAAGTTAAGACTCTTACATAAATGTCAATATTTTATATAAAACACTTCTGCTCAGAATACTTACTGGACAGATGGAAACACAGCCCACTCAGTATCTAGCCAAAAGTGGGACTTCTGTATTTTGTGGTCTCCTGTGAATTTCTAGCCTGCATGAAAACTCCGGATCTATTCAAATGAAAGTCATTGTAATGCAGAAATGTATGCAAAGACAGGTTTCCTTTTTCTAAATTAAATACCATGTATATAACAAATGTCTCGTGTTTATAACTCTCCTTTATGAAGTATTAAAACTTCTCTTTAGCAGGAAAGTAAAGAATGTATGGTTTTTCCCCCTATAAATGTTATTAAACACACATTTGCTTCAGCTGCTTAACTTTGCTCACAGAGAATTGAGAGAATATTTTAATTACTAGAACTTCTTATTAAGAAGTAAATTTAAAAATTACTGGTATATTTTATATAAAAATACTCAAATGAATTTGCCTCAAACAGTTGTTGAATTTTATTTGAGAAGGGTGAATGCCTTAACTGAGTCACCCAAAGGAAAATCTATCACCCTCTTCCATAAAAACTGCCAGCAAGGATCTCGTCAATAGCATAGGGCTAAAAATATTATTCTTGTTTCTCCAACATAAAAGTTATGAGTTGCTTCCATTTAGCTTGGAATAGTCAAAGACACACCTAATGGGTTTCTAGGTTCTTTTAAATAGGAAGAAAACAATTCCAATTATCCCTCTGAATTCACACAGATCTGCAAAATTATAAGAATTAGAATGAAATCCACATGAAAGGAAAGAGGTTGCTTAAACATAAGTAATAATAAAATATAAATGTGCCATGTTCCCAAGGAAAACTTAATCAAAATCATCAAAAGAAAGAAAAATTCTACTTGCTGATGAGATAAAAATTCTTCTGTAGTAGCCAGAGCCTATAGCTCCAGGTAAGTGACCAAGGTGACTCTACAACTGCAAGATTCTATCTTTCCTCACTTTTATTTTTCCATGGAAAGACACTTCCAATTACACCTATTAGCTGGCCCAAATGGGTCTCAGCATGGGTGTTTCTGGGAACAACACCATACAGTTATACCTTCAGGACTGTGGCAACACAGAATTTTCATATGCAATTTTGGTTCCACCCTTTCAGCTGCTCAGCCTATTGGTACTACCACCCACCCTGCTCCAGAGTGGCTGGAGCCATCCTTATAATTAAAGAATGCAGTATGTAAATATTTTTCTAAAGAAGAACCCAACTCATTCATGGCCATAAGAACGTTATGCAACTGATAATAAAAGTTTGTGGTAATTGATTGAGTCTTGACTGATGTTGGAAAAATACAAAACACACATAATACATTAAAAAGGGGATTATCAAAGCAGTTGTTGTCAAACTGGCAATCACACAATTGTAATACTGTGGATAAGACATTACTTCTTAAGATGGAGATTGTAAAATGCCTTTTGCAAGGCATCAAGAGAACTGCATAAGAAAATACATCATCTATAGTAGTTTTAAGTTACTCATCTCTAAATAGTAATGAAGACTCATTTAAAAAAACAATGCCCTGAAATGAAGACAAAAGTTATTTTAGTGACATGTGCTTATAATTGTAGCTCCTATACCTTGAGGGCATTATGTTTAGTCCGCAACAGCTGTTGTTTTGTCTTGATTTCCTCCCGCTTTCTCTCATCTGTGACTCCCTTTTGAAGCCTGTCGCCCCTTTGCAGCAATTCTTTCACTGTGCTCTCATCCTCTTCACTCTGATTTAAAAAAATAACCAAAATAATGTGCATATCAATCCAGTTATTACTTAAGTACTAGGAGATAGAGACATACAGAGATACCTTTCCTCTGCTAAAGGAGCCATGTAACAGCTACTTGCAGTCCTATACTGAAGATTGAGTAACTTATACTTGCTTCCTACAACACATGCAGCCACTTGAGGGATAAAAGTAAGACAGCACTGAAAACCTACAGATGTTTGATGTTAGACTTTATGCAGCATCCAGGATAACAGGATGAAAACATTAAAGGCCAAAAGGTAAAATATATTTTACTTTAAAACAAAAAGAATAGATATATCTAAAATATTCCAAATCACCGTCAGTAGGGATTGAAAGTGCCAGTACACCAGGAGACCATGCAATTCCTGTTTATTCCATGTATCATCACTTTGCAAACCAGCTATTCTGGCAGGAAAAATGGTATTGCTAAATACTTTTCATGCAGAAGTTGAATCCATGCCACAGCTTCTGGGAGTGTCTTGCACCACACTAAACATTTGATGTAAAGAAAGGGAACCAAATATGCTCAAGTAGTGGAAATTGCCCCTTCGAACTTGATTCACTTAGAATTTACCACTGCAGTACATGCTGCCTTAAATTTTATTTTTCCTGCATAAATGAAAAAAAGTCCTTTAAAGATTCCTTCCAGTGCTGATATAAAATAGACATCAAAAGGGAATTCCTTAGAAGGGACATAATATTGAGTCTTTACATTGGTTGAAAACAAATATATATTCAATCTTGATGAGGATTCATGAAGAGCAGGTTCTAAAGATGAATCTCCATTATTGCACAGCCAAGAAATGTCATCCCTCTGAAAATCACTTTGGGCAAAACATACCACAATGGTAATAGTAGCAAAGAACAGCAGTATTTTACTTCTCTTTTCTCTTCCCACCCCCATCCCCCCAAATATGCATAAATCGTTTTAGTACTTGCAGTGAGCAAAGATGAGTTGAAAAGCTTACCACAGCCAAAAAACCTATTTACATTAAATGCCATAAGAAGATTGGTTAATAAAAAAAAAGTGGCATTCTTTTGATTAGCATTTATTTTTAGTGAATGCATTCTTTTACTACACTGCCCATTTAGATACATCATTCTGACCTTCCTTGGTCTTCATGCTGCTACAGATATTTTAATATTCATTCCCTATTCTGTAATACTGCTGGTACTATATATGACCCATAGATAATATTCCTGGTCTGCTTAGTGTTTTCATAAGGGTCAAAAAAATGTGGGTTTTCCCTGATAAACTAGAAATTAAGTTAGCACTAAAAATTTTAGTTAATGCTAATTTGGGAGTTTTGATTTTATAATATATTAACAGCGTAAAATTTTGCCCAAGTTATATCTAAAGATCCTAACACAAATATGTGTTTCTGATATTCACTCAGGTTTCTTCATTTCCCTGCCTACTTTGCTCAGACTTCCATTTCAACCAATTACCATATCTTTATTGAAGTCCTCTTCTTTCAGATTCACTCCCTGCTGAATTTCAACCTCCAGTGGTTCAAGCATTTTTTGTATATCGAAGTCAAATTGCTCCAATTCCTTCACAGGAATGAAGGGCTAAAATGGGAGAAATACAAAGATTATTTATTTAAAGCACGCAACTGTTTTATAAGAGACATAAGTGAAAAGAGACATCTGTTCTATCCTCTATTGCTAAAACAATGGTAGACTTTCCATCACATTGAAAAATATCTACACTATACAACTCAAAGCACCCAATTATACAAGTAAAGATAGGAATATATGTAGAATTTCCATGCAAGTAAACAGAAGAATTTTATGGTGAGTGAAAATGAAAAAGAAAAAAAAAGATAGTCTCCCATCTCTGTGTAAGAAAAAGTGCAAATAAACAGTGTAATATAAGAATTTGTCTAAAAAATACATATTTACACTACTTGGTTAAGTCTGATTTGTCAGACATTATTCATACAAGAAAAAATCTCAACAATTCTTGCATAAAATTTAGATTTAAAGGTAATTAATGCTTTATAATGTTATAGGAACTCTTGGATGTACATCTGTCACCTTGCTAAAGACAAAAGCAAATTCTATTCTAACCAGCTCTCTTTTACTCTTCCCTCCAGTATAATTAGTTATTATTATATGCAAAAACTTGTAATGAAGATGGTAACAATAAAAAGTAAACAGTTAAACATGAGAGGCTCGATGTCAATTGAAATTTGTTCTCAGCTGTTCACACATGACCTGGAAAAATCAGGATAGAAAAGTCTTAATTGTATCTAGTTGATTACTTTAATGACAAAGATTTTGCACACTTACAAACATTATTGAAAATATAATAATGTACAATATTTATAGAGAATAATCCTGTGTTCACAAACTTTCATCAAGAAGCTCAAAATTGCACTCAGCAAGCACTTCAACTGAGGTAGAAATAATAGCAAACTACACAGTAATTTCTTCTCACTCTGAAGGATATTTTCTAAAGTACTTAAGTCTCATTAAAAAACAAACCACCTAATGAAACTGGAATACAAGTTTAATAATATATGAAAAAGGTTAAAAACAGTAACAAAAAGGAAAGTGGAAAGAAAAATATTAAATTAAATTCCAATAACTGAATGAGTTCAAAGACTACTTGAAAATGTTAAGTCTCATTTCAGGACACTGAGCATTTTGTTAATTCAGGGCCACAGCCATTATATATAACTATAGCAGATAATGTCTTATTTTCTTCATTGTAGAGAAAATATATCTAATTTGAAAACAGATGAGAAATTATTGAAAATAGGTTATGAGACCTTTCAATCTTCTTGAATTAATGTTTTAATCTTTCACCAAGTGAATAATTTCTACTTGGGTATGGGAAGAAAAAGAGCAACCCACTTAGGAAGCATAATATCACCACATAATAATAACTTTTCAGCTCATGGAGCTGAAATGAAGACTAAGGAAAGCGCAATTACCTACATTATACAGGTAGACAAAATAAGGCACCCAGCAATTTGGTTCTTTATCCAAAACTGTCAATAATTCAGACAAGTGTTTGCCTCTCCGTCTGATGTAATACTGTTTATTAGAGGTATCCTTTGTGAATCACATTCTAGCTGTCCATTCCCCAAGGTCCTGGAAAAGGTCCCCTAAATTCTAATTCACCATTATAATTGTGTGCTGTTGTAAGTCCCCTCATCTTGCCAAATACATCCTCTATAAAGCTTACTGTGGTACTGCCATTCCAGCTCATCTTGCCCCTACAACCATAAATGGAAGAACACCCGAGAGAGAAGGTTGCCAAGTGAAAGACATTTGCAGGTTGTGTTCTGAAGACACTTCATCTTGATAAGCAACTTTTCTCCCTTCTCCGAGTGAGCCCACAACTTGCAATGCAAACATCTGACCCACAATACACCATTTACAGGCAGTCCCATATTTCCCTACTACAAGTAACAATTTCACAGGACCCTATCAAAGCCTGCATCAGCTCTGCGTGCTTACAACATCATGGAAGTGCAAAGTAAAACTGAGACAGAAATCCAGACTGCAGACTGCAGGTGTTCAGAGTAGAAACATCAGACAACACAGTTGTTTGGGCTTTTTGCCAAGATGTCCTCAGTCTACAGTTTGTACTTGTGTAAGAAGTAGGTGAGAAGCACACTGGAATGGCTGAAATACTACTGATGGCCATCAGGAAAAGAAAAGAACAACAAACCTTTATTCAGAGCACATTTTTGTTTCAGAAATGAAACCTAAATAAACCCAAATATCCACAAAGATGTGCTGGTTAGGCAGGGTGTTGAACTCTGCATAGTCCCAAACAACTCATGAAACCATGTCTCTTCGCTTATGCTGTTTTGCAAACCTTATTTTCTGCTTTGCCATGGATCCTCTGTGCATTTATTTCCAGTTTTATTACAGTAATCAGCAAAAATACTTTAGATCAGGATCCATGCATTCCCATTATCCTATATACCAACCTGCATGGCTGCCTGATTTAATCTGCTGAATAGCTCTTCACAATAAAGGCAGCAAATACAATGGAGAAAGTAGGTGGCTTATGTCCTTCCTCATTCCAATTCAGAAGTCACACTCAGTTGGCTAAAAATTACCTAATCCATTCAGATTCAGTAATCAAATTAGTTGTACAAATGAGAAGTGGAAGTATAATTGATATAACCTCTACCTATCTATTTCTATCTCAAACCTTCATGAATCACAGATTCATAGGAAAAGACTGAGTGGATTTAATGAAAAATTAGCTCTCAATGCCCAATCTATGAAAAAAAAAGGCTACTCATGCTTTGAGAAGTTAAAGAATCTTCTAATTCTCAGATGTTAATTTTTTATAAGTTAACGAAACAATCATTGTTACATTCATATAAAGTCAGTAAATACTTCTAATTGTGATACAGTGAAAAAACTCAAATCTTCACACTTAAGAAAAAAATATATTGTTAGACTCTATGTTGTTTTCCTTTAAAAGTTTAATTTTTGGAGAAACTACAGCCCACTACATAGTTGCAACTGCGCACCTGGTATAAATGCCATTTTTTAAATGCATCTCCTTATGGAAGCAAGTCCTCCTACCTTTACACTTTTAATTCTCTGTGATATAGCTGCAAATCGCTGGTTGAGCTCTGACAGTTTAGGCTCTATTACTTTCCTGCAGTGATCCCCACGGTTTGTCATCAAGTGCATCGCCTGGTCACGCACAGAGTCCACCTTTGGGTGAATGTCATTCAGCTCAGCCTTTAAGCGCTACAGTCCGTGAGCAAGAGACAGGGCTTGAAGTTAGTAATAAATGCAAAGAGAGAGAAAGAGAGAGAGAGAGAAAGTGTGCAAAGGAATAGGGAGCAAAACCACAAAGCAAATTCAGATAATTACTCATGAGTGTGTAAATCCAGTAGAAATACATTAGATAACATTCCCACGCACGTCCCTCAGATTTATAGGAGGAACGTATCTACATGTCTGTTTCAATATCTCCTGGAGGAAATTAATGGTGATCATTATCTCCAGGCAGATTCTTATCTGCAACAATATTGCAGCATATTTCAGGATACACTGAATTATTCTATGTTCCTAAAGCTAGAAAGAGCTGTTAATTCATGTATTATGGAACTGGATGTATAGTTGTTGCTTTCATTACTGTTCATGGACACAGTTCAGGCAGGTAGAAATGCCCAGCTGAAAAACTGGTAATTTTTTCTGTAAGTCCATTATAAAAAAAAAAAAAAGAAAAAAGAGGGCAAAAATCTTTGTCCTCTGCAATAGCATATTAGATCCCAGGATGGGCAGAGGCAAAAAGAAAGATAGCAAGACATTAAGGAATCATGAACACAGTGGGCACTGAGAATTACATTTAATTGTCTGCATGAAATGCCTTTGTGCAATACAAACATACACACCAGTATTGATGTCAAAGATAATTTTACTTTGTATCTGATGGTAGAAAAATTGTTCATTCCACTACTAAAGCCAGTCCCGTAATCCTGCTGAGATCAATGAGGCATTGATTTATGCACTTGGAATTTGTAAAGTTTTGCTTTAGTAAATGGCATCATTATGTTAGTGTCAGCAATACAATTTGGATTTTGATTTGCAAACTGTTCCTCAGATAGTATATCCTGACCATGGAGTTCAATACAAAGTACATTTTCACACTGATTTCAGAAGAAAAACATGTCCATATAGATAATAAAGTTGTTCATAAAGAAGGTATTTTAAATGAGATACTTTAAAATCCACATACATATTGCAGGCTAATTTTTCATCATTTCCTCAAAAGTTGCAATTGGCCAATTAAAACCTTCTGAGCAGTACTAATACTAACCCATGATTATATACCTAGTTCACCATATAACATTCTTGTCTGTGGTGCTGGTCCAGCATCAATGTAAACAATGTTTATAGAATGACAGAGATACCATAGATATTGGAAAAGTATCACAGAAAAACAGAAATACAATTAAAAATGAAGGGTACAGAAAAGAAGAAAAACTGATTTTGTTCAACCAGAATAAAACTTTGTGTTTAAGGAGTATTTTCCAGCAGACATATGTTTAATAAACTGCTGTTCTACTCACCAGGAAGTCTCCAAGACTTATAATAACAATCTGGTTTTATTTCTGCAGGGATTTAACTTTGGTAATACAGAGAAAATTTATTAAATAATCTACAAGCTGCCAGAGGGTAGCTTTATCACAGGAAAAAAAAAAGAATTTTAATCAATTTGTGATACCTTTCAAAATACACTAGTTTTGACACAGTCCTCTTTAGAATAAAATTAATGTTTTCCAGAAAATCACATTTTTTTACCTTAAGAATTTCCTCTTTTTGCTGGGGTTTTTGTTTATCAGATTCATCCAACAGTATTTCAGCACGATACATCCAAGTTGTGACATTAGCTAAGTTCTGATCAAAAGCCTCCATGTGCTTTTGATATTCCTGTATGTGGAAAAGGTAAATACTGCATACAAAAAATGTAATCAGAACTGAAATAGTAGCTGTAATTATACCAACTGTGGCAAACACGCACACATTATGACATTATGAAACCTTGTTTATTTAACACAGTAACTGTCTGTTCTGTGGAGGATAGAATCTCTTGTTTGTTTGCTTCACTTTATATGTGAAGTTTCTTTAAAAAGACATTCCAGGAGAGAGAGAGAGAAGTTTCCAAAGTGACAGGCAGGAGGACGATAAAATCACAGCAAGATGCCAGTGTCTGCAGCTCAGCGAGGCTGCTGAGAGGAACGGGAAGCTGTTAGCCAGACCTACTGGAGCTGGAGAGAAGAGTTTCCCAAGAATGAGGTACAGAACTCATTTTGGAAAGACAGTAAGTTGGTTGAAACTCGGATGGCAACAAGGATGCACTTGCAGTGTCACAATCAAGAATGGTAGCTTTGTATCTAAACTCCTTATTTACATTTCATCTAACTTCTCTGCTTTGAGATTTCTCTTTTTAAAAAGCTATTCTAGTTGATATTCTGATAAATCTTTGTTTCTCTGCTTATTTTAAAAGCTTTTTCTATTTTGGTGACCTCACTACAATGTGGCCTATGCATATCCCACACAGTACAGATGTACAGTCACACACCTGAGACCAAAGGCATTCAAAATAATTCTTTTGGCCCCCAAATATATGTACACTCTTTTCAACACTGTTCTAAAATTGGTAGAAAAACCAACTACCTCCCTTTATCATGGGCTCTAGTAAATATTAACCACAGACTCCAAGCAGAGAAAGCACAAAAATACATAACTATATCAATCTGTAAACCCCATTATATGCGTTTTATAATCACTTCCACATTGAATCTGTGCAACTGCATCATACTGAATGAAATGCTTAGGTTTTCTAGATACTTCCACTTGTATAATGCATACAGCTGAGGGAACCCTGTAGTGACACTGTATATCAACTGCAGAAACATTTGTAATGCAGCCATACATACTCTGGTGGAGCTCAAACACATCAAGCTCTGAAAAGTCATGATAAAGGCTAACAAACCCTTGAGAATCACTTCAGTTTCTCTGGGTTGAAACTGCATTCCCATGCTCTGAGGAACAGAAACATCATGAAAGATTTCCCAAAGCATTCTGTCAGCCCAGTGGTGAAGACCCTTCTGTGTTTTAGGGTTTGAGGTGTCATCTCTTTATGACAGAATGAATTTTAAGGTACAATAATGTTATGTGACTATCAGCAGTGTGAAGCAGCTGGGGCTGAGGCTCCTGAATCTCTACTAAATGTGTATTAGGGATTTTACTTTCTACTAGGCTTAATCCAGTCTCATTAAGGAATTATCCCCATCTGAACATGCCCTTTAGAAAACTACCTAAAGGAGGATCATGCAGTTCTGAAAGACCAAATCATAGTCACCATAAGCACATCAGGTGTGCACCCTGAGCAGAGCTTCTGATTTAGTTGCCTCTGAAATGAATCTAATTCACATACAGCAGACCTACCCTGAGACCAAACCAGCATGCAAGAGGAGACTTACTTCCCAACTGTGCTATTCCTAACAGAAATGCTAATGCAGCCAAAAGCAGCTGAAGTTGTTGGCATCAATACCAAGACTTACTGGACTTATTTGACCGTGTCTTTCACTTGATTTATATTAGTCTTTGTCCTTGGGGAGAAACTGCATTTCATTTATTAGAAAAACAAAAACAAAACAGTCTAAGAACTAGACAGGAATGGGAACAACTAACAATCAAGATTCCACTCTGTAAACAATCAGATTCTTAAAATACACACAATGTACTAAACAACAATCAGTCTGATCGTCTGTGTATTCAACAAGCACAGTTCAAGGCCCCAGAAAAAGCACTCCTGTAAGGATGGGCATGTACAATGGAACACAATATTTCCCCTGTGTGAACAAATGCATTTTCCTTACCAGTAACAGATTGAACCATTCCTCAGCACGTGAAGTTACCGCAATCCAGTTACTGTTCAGCAGGCTGAGTTTATCCTCCACTAGGCTTTCCTTTCCTTTCATCACTGTCTTCAAATTCTCTCCTAAATCACTGATGCTCTTAAGCTGGACCTGGCGTTTCTCAATCTCCTTCCGTGTTGCCTACATGAGCAGAATAAGAAATAAAAGTTCTGGAAATTAAAAATTACCCACAATAAGGACATGAAAAATAAAACAGGCAGCAAGTTCATGCTAGAATACACAGTCTTGTTTCCTATAGGAAGGGAAAGGATTCTGTGAAGGGCAGTAAGTATAAAGCAAATTGTTTCTCTTGAGCTCTGATAAAACTGTAAATGTTCTTCAGGTTCTCATGATCTTTTTTGTTAATAGCTTAATTTTAAAAAGTGTGAATTATCTCCTATTTCAGTGTTCAAAATATAGTTTTAATACTTAATTATTAAAAATTAATCCACATTTTATAATATTTATATAGAGACGGTTAAAGTTATTTCTCATATAATAAAGTTGCATAGTTATTAAACAGCAAATAAAGCTTACATAATAAATGGAACAATAATACAGCATCATGATAAAATCTCAAGACTTAGAAATCTCCATTGAAAATAGCCTAATGAAATAATTTGTTACTTTAATATTTTTCAATGCAATCTTTTTCAGACGAAACCATGTTCTTTTCTCCTGTTAAATTTGTTTCCTAATTGTAGAAATGTATATTTGCATTACGTTCACTTAGGATTTCAGTCTGCAAACTAAAATACTAAAATAAGCTATTGTCTATAGCATTTCCAAGCTTGAATGACTAAAATACATATGGAGTCCTATATAATCAGATTTCCAGCATCTCTTCCCATTGTTATCTTAATTTAGTGATCTAACTGATACGCAAGGTTACATAATTTACTCATTAATGTTATTCATGTCTTAATATTTGTTGGAACATTCAAGAAGTGTAACAGAAGGAGCAAATCCCCACGTAAAAAAACAGGAGTTGAATACTAAATACCGAGAAGACACAGTGCAAAGTACAGTGTTCTTGATGAATACTCAAAGAGAGACACAAATTCCTTACACCTAATTTCACATATAACCAGTTTTATGAGAGAAATTTATCTGAGATCTTTGGCACCTGATAGCAATGATCCAGGCATATAGGACCTCTGCTTACAACATAAAGCTCCAGCTAGAAATGAAGTATTCCAAACTGAACACAAACAAAAGTCACGAGAAAAGTAAGAAGCACCAGTCTCCAGAGACACTGATTTCTCACAGAAATCAGAACACAGTGAAAAAACCCACCACTTCCAAACAAACAATTCTTCCATCTCAGGATCAATGCTGTTACTGCAGTACAACTCCATCTTTATGACCTCCACATTATCACATCTCTCATGGCCACACATCAGTATAATTTTGTTGATAGTGTATTGTTAGTGAAAGTAGAATTTTCTTTTTATAATAAAGACAGTATCAAAATTATTCTTTTTGGTAGGATACAATCTTAGGAGTATCTCCAACTTATTTGGTTTATGTCATGCTTAAAGCAGCAGCTCATTTTCTGTGCTTACCAGAATTCATGATCTAATTTTGTTATATTATTTCACAGAAAAGGTCTTAAAAACTTGCATTTTATCTAAGTCTGAGAATTTTTGTGCATTCTACCAATTTTCTCAAATACTGAGGAAATGTAATTGAGCCAAGACATGATTAATGCAAACTATTAACTATATAATACATAATTATAGAATTTGAAAGGGAGAGTTTCAAATTTCAGCAGGTTTTTGTTAGGTTGAAGAAAAACATGCCCTCTTCTAGTACTATTTCATCTCTTTCACAGCAGGTGCAGAGTGTCATCATAAAAAAAGAATAACACAAGGAATATAATTTAACTCCAACTCAGGATGGAAAACTTTGATTAGCTTTATTACTTTTCCTAAACCATTTACTTTCATTTGGAAAAGAAACTCTGAAGGATATTTACTATGGGTTGTGGTTTCCTTTGTATTTTACATGTATGAAAGTGCAGACCAATCTTGGGCTATATAAATAGATATTCATCCCAATTAGTAAACAGGTTTGAACAATTAAATGCCTGTTAAATAAAACAACTTCCCAAAAACCAGAGGTATTTACCCTATGTGTGAAAAAAAAAAAAAAGAGTAACAGTGTTTTGACTGATCCCAGGAGTTACGTCTATCAAAGTAAACAAATAATGCAAACCAAAGACAAGGTGCACCTCTGGGCAATGTGAATTTTAACACCCTCATGTAATTGCAAGTAAGGGACATGAGCTGAGTAAATCACACTTCCCTTCAGTGTCTTAAAAAAACATTGTGGCCTTCAACATAACATCAAAGGGAAAAAGCCATCTTCCTCAATACTTCAAATCTCACTTATTAAAAGTCTGAGTGGGGTTCACAGTTCTGTCTCTGACTCCACTATTCTGTGACACATTCTTTATCTTTCAGTTTACTAAAAAATACTTACAGGGGGTTTTGTTACAACTCTTTGGGTTTTCTTACTTGATAGTTTTGGTTTACTGTGATGGTTTTTATACCCCTGGCCACCATAAAATACTAACTAAAAATTAATTATATTTGAAAACAGAAGCTACATAGAAATGGTTTTTTCTGAGGATGTGGTGCAGAGGGCTTCTGAGCCCTCTGTAATGATAAAACTACTATGTATCAAGTTGAACTGCTATGTTTTTTTCAAATAAACCAGAATTGTAACTAAATGCAGAAGATAATATTTTAATCACGCTGGTCATTAATGTATGCAGATTAAAAAATTCAACAATAATAAATGAGTGAAGAAAAGTTCTCTGTGCCTTGTAAACTTTACAATTTGAGTCTTTTTAAAAGAAATTAGGTGGCTCAGCTCTCACAGGTGGGATTACAGAATTAATCAGAAGCTGACATTATGGTCCTCCCAGTGGCTGATAATACATATTTATTTGTTTATTCTCAGCACATCTTTTATTTTTATTGCATTTTGGCCACTGACTATAAATCAGCTGACACAATTTTCGGTTTGTCTTCTTTTATGGAATTTACTGACAGGAAATATGTTGCTAAATGTAATTCTAAGTACTTCAAGTCAACTTTGTACTCACTGGCATCATACACTGTATTAAAAAATCTGATTAAAGCATTGGCAGATTCATACTGCTCATAGTAGGGTGTGATACAGAATTTTCCTGGTAATACCATCTGCCATTTGCTTTTTAAGAACACTGTTTCCTGGTAATCTAATTCTTATCAGTCCAGTTCCTGATTAAAAGACAAATAAACCCTGCAGTAGTTAATGTCTTCAGTGATAAGTATGTTCACTAAATCAGACTTCTAATTATAAGTGGATTTCTAATATACAATGTTTAATGACTATCTTTCCACCCACATGTCATTTTTCTTATCTATTATAACAGAACCGAATTCAAATGGAAAGATTTAGCTTGTCTCTACTGAGCAGAAAGGCAGGATTTACAGTCTTCAGTATATTGGCCATCTCATTTCACATAACTTAGACAAGCTTTTTGTTCCATCCTTAGAAAAATTTGAGACAGGAACAAATAAGTGACACACTTCCCTTAATGTCCAGATTAATGCTGTGTTTCATTAACATAATTTTATTACTTAAGATGGACACTTCTTTTTATTTCTAGGTGTTTATACCCTGAAGACAATGTTCACATGTATGATTTTTTTTTCTTTTTTTTTTTTTAATTCTAAACTCTATAATTATCTTTGGAACCCTGTGTGCTCTTTTGTCCTTTGATAAGTCTTGGCTGCTGAAAATGAATTAAAAATAAGTGCACTAATAATATAATGCTTCCTCATACTGTAAAGAAAAAATCTTATGAGCTCTCTGCTTAGATATATTGACAGCAGCACACATCCAATTTTCAGTTCATTCGCACTACTGAATACTCCTCTCTCCCTCTTTGTTTTCCAACTTAGTTTTTCTGCAGACTTTTCTCACAATGGGAATCTTTTGGGCTTAATTCATCTCCCAGTGCGTTTCATTAGATTGGTTACTGTCTTTGGCAGCCCACTTACCTGGGAAGTCCAAAGCCCAAAGCTGCGACATCAATCAGATACTGTGAGGCTCTGGTTCTTGGGACTAAATTATTGATGTATGATTTTGTGTGATGCCTCAATGAAATCTACGTAGGAGTAGCAGCATTGTACTTACTTGTGAAGTCCTCACAAGAATTTTAAAGTGTCCAGGATAAAATGCAGCACTTTCTGCCTCCTAGTGCGAGAAGATTCTTTACGAAAAAGTATAATCCTCATGATTTCTGTAAATATTTATATTTGTAAGGCTAGGATTTCCCACCTATACTATCTGTTGGATTGCTCAAAATTACAGTCTGCTCATATGTATGTGAATATTGGTCTATAATTAAAAAAAAAAAAAGAATCTTATTAATGGAATTCTGAAAGCCACTCATTACATACATAGTTCAGCATGAGGCAGCTGCTCTCATTCAAAATTGTTTGTTTATGAACTGACTGAAGGTGAAAAGCTGATGCCCTATATGAAATTGGACTGCAGTGAAGACTTTGGGCAGGATTTGAAGCCAAAATACCCTTTTTGCCAGTTTTTCCTGCAAAATTTTATATATCAATTCCTTTTGAGAATTCACAAAACTCTATGGCATTCTTTAAGACTAGGAGGAGGATTGGTTCCTGTTTGATATATTTTTTCACTTTAATATTTCTTATTTTAATTAGCTGCTGTTACCTTTTTTGATTGTCTTCAGATAAAAATATGTTGTACTTGTCGAAAGCTTAAGACACAACAAAGACTTCCCACTGGGTCACAGCACTGATCATCAGGCTTTAGGTTTCTAATTATACAACTTCTGAAGCATTAAGTTTCAAAACTATATTAAGGACAAATCTTTCTTTTTAAACTACTGTGAAGCTATATACATATGGATCAACTTTCCTGAATGTGCATACCGGAACATGCTGTGTGTACCTGTTCCAGTAGAACTGTACAGTGTAGTTTAACAGCACCAAAGACTATTTTCATTTTATTGACTGGGTAAATGACCTGAATACCTAGCAGGGTAGTTTGGGGACATTAAAACAACAGGATTTTCTAACCCATCTCTTAAAAATCTGACACTTGTGCCTTGTTATGGCTCTTAAGAGTGGCTGGAAAGTGCACAGCTGAAAAGGACCTGGAGATGCTGTTTGACACCTGGATGAACACGAGCCACTGTGTGCCCAGGTGGCCAATGGTATCAACAATAATGTGGCCAGCAGGACCAGGGAAGTGATTTTCCCCCTGTACTCGGCACTGGTGAGGCTGCATCTCAAATCCTGTGTTCAGTTTTGGGTCCCTCGTTACGTGAAAGACATTGGGATGCTGGGGCGCATCCAGAGAAGGGCAGTGGAGCTGGTGAAGGGTCTGGAGAGTAAATCATATGAGGAGTGACTGACAGAGCTGAGGTTGTTTAGCTCCCTAGAAAAGGAGGCTCAAGGGGGACTGCATTGCTCTCTACAACTAACTGAAAAGAGGCTGTAGAGAGGTGGGAGTCAGACTCTTTTCCCAGGCAACGAGTGACAGGACAAGATGAAATGGCCTCAAGCTGTACCAGAGGAGGTTCAGGGTGGATATTAGGAAGAATTTCTTCACTGAAAGAGTAGCTACACATTGGAATGGGATTCCCAGGGAAGTGGTGAAGTCACCATCCCTGGAAGAGTTCAGGAAACAACTGGACATGGCACTTGGTGCTGTGGTTTAGTTGTCATGATGGTGTTTGGCCAGAGGTTGGATTCAATGATCTCAGGGGTCTTTTCCAGCCTTAAGGATTCTATGATTGTAAGATCACAATCAAAAGTAATGAAAAGTACTCCAAAAACTTTACTGTATGAAAAGCTGCAAGTGAAAAGTCGAAGACATCAGGTAGAAAACATAGGAGAGAACAATGGTGTTTCTAGGGATGTAGGTTTTGATTTGAAAGTAAAAGTAGCAGTAGTCAAAGCAGCAATTGTAAGTTAATAAGAGCAAAATTTGATATTTTTGGATATCACTTTTAAAATACTGTCTCTCTTAGAGACTGATGACCAAAACAAAACCAGTGTCAAACCTCACAAAAGACTTGTAGACTGCCTTTTTCTAATTGCTGTTATTGTTATTATTCTACTATTGTTATTAGTTTATAAATCATCAGTGCATTTAAAGTGCTAAAGACACTATATCAAGCCTAGAAGCTTGAAAGGAGCAGTTAGAGTCTGAAAAACAATCAACAAACAAACAAACAAACAATTTCCCAAAGAAACCCAAATCACAAGCCACATTTTATTCAAGTGCCTCTAATCTGCACTTTGAAAAAAATAGTAAGGTAGCATGTGTATTATTCATTACTATTTCTATAATGCATAGTGAAAATAGTAAAATGTTTAAAATTCTTATTATTAAACAAAGCATAAGAGGCAATTTTTTTGGCAAAAAACCCCAATACAGTTTAAGTTGATTTTGGTTGTTCTTTTTGAAATTATATAGAAACATTTGTCTAAAATGCTGCTGGCTGCACACAATTGTTTGAAATTTTGAAGCCTTGGAAAATGCTGAGCATAGTTTGCTCTAAAATGCAGATTTTGGTATGTGTGAACACTGAAGATTTGTTTTGTTTATGTTCTCAGATTGGATTTTTATTACATCCACAGAAAATAAAACAGATCAGCTACTGTTGAGTCTTAACATCACACAGACATACTCTGTTTTACATAGAACTCTCACATTCCTCAGTGTTTCTTAAGTTGTTTATCTAACCTGTGATTTTGAGGAAAGTTTTGAGTAAGACTGAGTTTTAACCTAAAATATGAGTTTGAGATGAAGTCTCATGAAAGTAGGAAGCTCCCAGAATGAAAACAAATGAGCTACAAATCTAAAAGTGTAAGAAAACAAATATCCTGGCTGCTATCTGAAAATGTGAAATATATAATATTCTGGCATCCTCATTCTTTCATCTATCACTTAATACTTTTCTAATTATGAGAAGAATGGGGTAAGAAAGGGATCTCTATTTAGATGGATACTGGGTGGGTAATTTATAGCAGCCTAAAAAATTAAATTCTAATTTTAAATTCATCTCAATGAAGATTAGTGCAATGTGAAGGTGAACTGTGCTATTGATATCTGCAGAGACAAGATGGTTTAAACTTTTCTGAGCATTAATGGTAGGGTGAGATAGTGCCACACCACTTACAAAGTTCCACTAATTAAAACGCCAGAATTTTTAATTATTTTTCTTTATCAAGAAAAAAAATCTATCTTTCTGTAATATGCATATGTCTGTGTTACATTGTTACCTTGCCCCAGGCAATTTCAGCTTCCAAATTGCTCGGCATCCCCTGCGCAGCCGATCTCTTTGTCAATTCTGCGTCTGTCGCTGCGAGCCATTCTGTCATAGAATTAATTTCTCTTCGTAGTTTCCGGGACAATTTCAAGCATTTCTCCAACTCTTGCTTTTTTTCTGTCACCTGCAGAAAGAAAACTTGTGTTTGTTAACCCTCCAGTGAAAGAGGCTTAATGATTTTTAGACACCATTTTCTGTATGGCACTTCTCTATTAAAAGTAAACTTGCAATTTCACAAGAAGACGCACTTATAATATAGTTGGGTCTTGCCTTAGTTCTCTGAATGTCAGTAGTTTTGCTGCTAGAATGCAAAACATCTACAATAAAATTATGTGCATAAATACCCATGGATTCTGAACTAGCAGCAGACCTGCTCTGTTTTGATGCCGTGCACAGCAAATTAATTTAGAACAACTGAACTATCAGGCTTTCCTTGAGACTCTAAATAGATGTCAAAACCTTTCAGAGTATATTTCTATGTAGGTGGTGATATAGGGATAGGGATTCCTCAAGGGTTTTTTTCTATGTAGCTATGCTACATAAAAAGGAAAAACACCAGTCAAAGAAACCCTGAAATCTGACATAGAAGTCACCAAATAGTGTCAAACTAAGGCAGCACAGTTAACTTTAAATTTTTAATTTTCTGAATGTTTTGGATGTGAAGTACTATGAACAACCTCTGATTTATTTGTAAAGTACTTTTTTAAGCATGTTATATGGTACCTAGAAGGAAGGTTGAGTATTTGTGTTGCCTTGATTGTATTATACTGAATTTTGGTGTAACCTGGAAGAATAGGGAAAAATCTTCAGGTAGAGAGAGAAAAAGTTCCACACAATAAGTAGAGAAGGCAGAAGAGTAAATAAAGAGATCTCTGATGGGAAACTACACCGCAATACACATTAGGCAACTAGTAGTCAGAAAATACAAATTAATAAATCATATTATGATGAAGTTTAAAAAAGCCCAATCAGAGTGGGAGGATTAAAAGTGTCTCATAGATCACTAATATTTAAAAGAAATTACTAATTCCCTTACATGTCAATTAGCAATCAAGTAAGACTGTAGCCACTGATTTGTAATTAAGTATTTTTAAATAATAAAAGAAAAAATTCCACAGTGGTGTCAGGTATTCAAAACTGGTTTCAGAATCTACTAAAGCTATTTTGGACATTGCCACTGAGAACAAGTAGAGGTACAATGATCAAATTGATTCCTAGCTCGACTGCCAGGGAGAATTTGAGGTTTTAAAATGTAATAGGATGTTACAAGGTTAGGTACATGGCTTTTGCTACCTCTGAGTAAAGAGATGAGATTTGCCCAGGGAATAAGCAGTAAAGTGTTCCTTATAATTTATTATCCCACTGTAGAGGCTTACTACTAAAATCTCAGAACGTTTCTTCTTCACTGAATAATGCTTTATGTCCTTTCTTGCGTGCCAAATTTATTAAATGAGATCACAGAACTCACAGTCGGGGGAAGAGGTAAATCCATGGGAAGGACCATAAAACTCAGCTTTCTAGAGCTCCATTCACACAAGGAGCTAGGAATGCACATGTTTTTCACCTCTTCTTCTGAAGAGGCATAGTAGTAATTTTAAATAACTGTTTGCAGGTACTTAGCAGCAATACAATGCAAAGTGCATTAAGGGTAACTGCCTGTCTAAGAATTCTAAACACCTGGTATATTATAAAATGAAGTTACTGATACATGTCAAACAGAGAGAGAATATTTGTGTTGCTATATATATATATATAAATTCTGTTTATTACATAAACAATACTAAAATATTTCCATATATATTATATATATCCAGAGGTTACCGATCATTCAGTTTGTTAGTACTTCAAATGTAGAGATGCATTTCCTAACGAAAAATAGGAAACAGTGCCCTCTAAAGGCTTTCTGGGTCATAAAATGTCATTAAGAGGTATTTTATATATGAGGGGACCTCTTGAAGCAGTACTTATGAAATCACAAAAGCGAGTCTGCACTTGAAGACGTGTTTTCCCCTCAGACCTTACATTTCAGTCCTGAGACTTGCTCTTAGTTATAACTATTATTAGTTTTCTTTAAAAAAACACCATTTTTGCAATGCAATCAATTAGGGCTGATAGGGGCTAACCAATTCTTTTATTTCTATATCTCTGGGCTTCTGTGACTTTCTCTAAAACTGTTAATTACCATGTTATGTAAAAGTAAATGTGCGAAATTACACCTAGGACAACAGAGCTAAACACAGCACTGCAGATTTTTGAGACAAATTAATTTGCAATCTGGCTCATTTCAGATCACTAATGGCTCCCTAATGGCACATTTTTATCCCTTCATTAGTTAAGAGAGATTTCCTGTAACAATGGCACCTGTTTGCTATTAAGTTAAACATAATGTAGGAACAAATGCCACAATTCTTTCTAAAATAATGGAGAACCCAAACATATTATCCAATCCCAAATGACACCTATGCACACCTAATGAAGAAGACTCTCTAATTTTCTTGACACTCAAAAACTGATGTGTCTTACTCCCTTCATCTTCTAGCAAGAGAGAACTGTTTAAAATCAGAGCACTGAATAAGTATTATCTCTGTCAAAAGTAACGTAACTCTTATTGCTTTATCGTACTGAAGTCAGCAGGACTTGATTCTCATTATCTGTTTAAACCACATACTTATTCTCAGTATTACTATGGGCTCATTGTCCTAGCCATTAATAATTTATGATTAGAATAATTTATAATCTAAAAAAATTAAGAATTTGCCTCCTGTCCAGTTTTGTATATTTGGGTATATAAATTTTAGAAATAAACAGTCATTCACAATCTTCAGTCATCTAGTCACAGCACCAAATTTACTCTAATCCTACAGTTTTTAGAGGTTCTGTGAATAGTTCTAATGAGGGCAAGAGGAAGAAAACAGAGTAATGAAAGATAATTGTTAACTGAATTATTTAAATGAAATCTTTAGGACAATGCCGCAACTCCTCCAAGCTCCAAGGTCCTTGTAAGTGCATTGTACTTCACTCCATTGATAATGCAGAGCCAGAATAAAAAGCCTTTATGGACTCACATATGACTTCTTCCCCGCCTCCCCCCTCCCCAGCCATACTCTTTTTAATCTCGGTTAGCAGCCTATTTTTCCTACTCCCTGTTTAGTTGACTTTCAGGAAAAATTGAGTAAACAAAATATTTTCCCATTGGGAATCGAGTAAACAAAACCTTCTCCCATTGAGGAGTGGCTTACCTATCAAGATACAGTGAAAATGTAAGTCAGAGTTGTTCTTGACATTTAAATCAGGGAAGGGTTACAACAAAAACTAACCACATGCATGGTCATGACTGCAGAAGCCGCACAGCACAGTGGTACCCAGATGCCTCCTGACAAAAGCTGCAGTAGCAACAACTTTTTGGTCAACAGACTTTAGAACAGCAAGATATTGACATAATATACTTTAAGATCTGTACAGTCAGAGGTGGAAAGAAATTAAAAGGCAGAATTTTCTCTTTAATGAGGTAGTTCTTTAAGCAAAACAATCTAAGTATTTTTCTGGTCTGAAGTGTTTTGAAACAAGTGATTGTTTCAGCATTAAGATGAAAAAACATCCCCCATCTGTCCTCTAAAAATCAATGAATTACTAGAAAAAAATTATTAAGAAATTACAATTTTAAATTGTAATAAAAGAATTTTATCTTTTCCTAGATGGTTGTTTGTTGTTTTTTTTTTCTCAGAGCAACTGAATAGCCATGCTGAGGATTGACTCCATTTTTTCTGTCTTACTGTTTAGAAAATGGAGAGCCATGAAAGGAACCGATAACCCCCCCCAAACATTTACTTACCCTACCAAGATTATTCTTCACTTTCTCAGTTAAAAAGAACACATAGTTTTGCACTAAAAACACAGAGCTCACCTTTGCACCCAATTCATTATATTGCAATTTCAAAGCTGTAAGCCTTTCATCCAGTTCCTTGGGGTTCTCCGTCTGCTGCTTCTGGACAATCTGCCTCCCCGTTTTTATTACGGTTTCCACTTCAGACTTCACCTCACTCAGGTTTTTATATAATTTCTAATCAGACAGAAACATAAAAATGAAACACCACCATTAAAATGTGAAAACTAGAAAAGACCATTGAAGGTATTGTTATAAAGGCACACTTTGCATTATTTGCTGTATAAAAGCACCATCATGGATGAGCACCTTCCACTCCCACTTGAAAGTTAAAGGATTTGGACTGATGATAGAGAAAATTCACCCTAAGTGTGAGTGTGTATTAAAAAAGTTTAAAAAAGTAGGAAAAAATCATTAATTTCTAAACCTGAAGTCAAATTAACAGATTCAGAATAGCCCATATTTACTAACAGTAACCTCAAAGACAGGCCACTAATTAGACATAAGAAAGTACACACCATTACTGATTGTTTTAAGACATGACAAAGGTTGTTTTCAAATTGATTTAAATAATGCAGTATTTAAAACAACAACAGATGTACTCTGTCAACTCATACAGGCTGTTGGATGTATTTGAACTACAAACAGACACTAATTTTAAAATTGGACAGTTTTTCATATTACTAAATCAAGAAGCTGGAAGGATAGAGGATTAGCCCTACATTTATTAAGTGTTATACTGTTAAAAAATTAATCAATTAAAAAAAAAATAAGTAACATAATAATGTTAATGTAAAATATACAATTAATTGCATTTTCCTGCACTATTTCAATTAAAAAAAACCCAAAATTCAGGGGAAAACAGCTGTTCAGGAAGTGATGGCATGCAAGCAATCTGTAAACACAATATATTTTCCTAACATTTCAAATGAGTGATAGTAAGAACAACAAAAGTGTTCTTTCTTTCCATATGCAGAAATTTGATGTCTTTTTCTAAATGTATGACTTGGTAACTCAAGTCATTTAACAGCCTCACAAATGGCCAATTAACATTCATGTAAATAATGCAGAAGTTAAATTTATTTTTCTTTTTAATTTAAGAATACATTCTGCCATGGCTTGGAAATTCTGCTAATGTTCACAATGAAAAAAGATTCCACAGAGATACACAGTGTCCATTACCACACAGATCTCTGAGGAACTGCACACATGAAGCTGTTGAGAAGTTTTGTTTTTGAGACGTTTAGCTTAAGTCCAGCATTTTGCCACCATGTGTTGGAAAGTAAACTTACTGTCCTGTGTACTTAGACAAAACTGCAAAATAAAGGAGACTGTACTTTTTTAATAATTAATTTTTTTAGCTTTTTGTTTAGTAGCAGCATTTCCCACTATGTAAAATCTGTCTCTAGTATGTCTGGACAATAAAGACAAGACTTTTTTTTCCAGCAGATCTGACAAAACCAGCCAGAAGAGTGCGTTTTCTCCATAACCTAAAGTTAACTACCAAGCCAATTCTTAACACAGTTAGCAATTTATTTACTCAAAGGTAGTATGTATATAGCCCAACTGCCTTCTAGGTGCTCAATACGACAAATATATTCTTAATCACCGAAAACCTGTCAGCAAATTAGGAACATGTTGTATGACCTACATTGTCTAACTTCATATTATTACATATTATATACAGCTAGATTTTAAAAATAGAAACATTACGAAAATCTTCACAGATAAAGATGCTCTAAAATCACTGCAAGTCTTCCACAAAATACGTCAGGGCTGCAAAAGCCAGCTCCTGAGTGAAGACACTTTAATTCAGTACAGAACTTCTAATTACCATGCCATTCTAATAAGAATGTGAATTTAAGAGCAATTGCATCTAAGAAAAACCCAAGATGTAAGAAATAACATTGACTCATCCCATGCTTATTTTTTTAATTTAAGTTCCATCTGAAAGAGGTTGAGAGGAGAAAAAAGTTCTTTAGGCATGCCATTGCCCCAAGATAAAGCAAACCCAAAAAACAGCAAACAGAAAACCCACAAAACCTTCTCAGTTTAAAACAAAACCAAACAGCTGATTTTTGCTGTTAAAATATCTATTTTATTATCATCAAGCACATACTGTTCACCTTTAGCTTTACTTCCTTTCAAGAGTAAAGGGTTTCAGGATTATAGGGGTCTTGGATACGTACAGATTTTCCTCATATTCTTTAGGTCATATTCAGGTCATCTTTAGTTCTTGAACTGTAAAAAAGTCATAGCATGCCATCTCATGGATGCTGTATTCCATGGTTTTCCATTATGTTTTGTGTTTCCTGGCTACAATAGACCTGTGCCCTGCAACATCTATTTTGGTTACATCACAGGGTGCCGTGAATGTAGAATATTGTGGAAAACGGAGCCAATCCAGGAAGATAAATTCATATGCAAGATGGGAAGTGGGAATTAGTGGGATCCCAACTGACCTTCACACATAGTGAAAGTGCATGATTATTGTTTGAAAGTTCATTGAAATAAGAATTTTGTGTCTGTGTATGTGTATGTGTAACTGATATTTTGTTTCTCATCCTGAATTAAGGACAACATTCTATAACTTTTAGCTTTCTCTGCATAAATCCAACAGAAAGACAGCATCTTTAAATATTCACCATGCAGTGATCCAACTGTGATTGTACTACTTCCTGCTCAACACTCTTCATCTCCAACTTGGGCACCTGCAATTTCACTTCATCTAAAATTCTTTTACACTCCTGTAGGCGCTGCTCAAAGTTGGCTGGCTTCTGGAACAAGCGGAACTTCATGGAGACATCCTGCAGCTTTTTCTGAAAAGTAAACAGGGGTGAGTAGTAAGTGTGAAATCAAGTCTCAGTCCTGTTTCAGAATTCTCAGACCCATTATCAGTCAGCAGTTTCTTATTTAAAGAATTTAAAAATTTTGAGGAAAATGCCAGCGGCAGAGAATCTTGGTCTTCACCAGAGGATAAAAAGTCTTGCATCCTCCAGAGCACTGGATGCAGCAGAGTCCATACACACAAATGAAGAAAGGGAGAGGCTTTGTATTTTTCTATATGCAAAGTGTTGTGGGGTGTGGGGTGAAGAGAGATTTATTGGCTTGAGCATAAGATATCCACATTGCAGACTGAAAAACCATCAACAATATCTCTTGCTGCTTCTTGGTATGACGAATGAATCTTTCAGTCCGTCAAAGAAACCCAATAAAGTAAGTAGGTCTAGCACAAAACCTGAGATTTTTATACCTGAGTATAAAATTGATTTATATTTCAATTTAAAAAAGCCTAACCTAGAGTAAAAGGAAAGTAAATTGAAGGCAGAAAAATCCATTGCAAGATTGGCCTCTAATTTCACAATTTTCACAATTTGTGCTTTAATTATATTGCTTGCTCACATGATCCCTACCTCAGGGGGAGAGGAAATAATTAAAAATAAAGAAAAGAAAGGGCACTTTAATTATCAACTTGAAAAAAAGAACTAATTTTTCTGTAGAAGTACAGAGCAAAGTATCATTGAATAAGTTTTTCAACTATTTGATTAAAAAAAAAAGAATGAACATCACTAAGAAATAGACAAGTAATTGCATAGGAATTCAGTATGTGCAAACACATGTGATTTTTTTATCTTCAAATTCTGGACATTTTTTTCCACTACAAAGTGATCTGTACTATACGAATTCGAGAAAAAACATCTAATAAGGAACAGAATTAGCGTATACATAGGCATTAGTAAAAACACTTCCCACATCTCTCAGATTTCTGAGAAGGAGGTAGGAATCATGAACAGACAATTTTGGGTACCACATCTGGCATCTCCCTCCAACAGCTTTCTTCATTAAGTAGGTTTTATGAAATTGAGGTCCAATGAGGTAAGGAAGGAAGACTTTCCCTAGATAAATAATTGAACAATTGAATAAAAACAGGAAACAAAGGATAGGAATAAGTGGTCTTATTTTTTTTTTCGGTGTGTTCGCATACACTAAATTCATACGTAATTAGTTTTTCATCCTCTCGTGCCACTTCAGCTTGATAAAGATCAAGTCCTGTGGGAAGCCTGCATTGCCACATCTGTTTGTTACAATTCCTGTTGGTCAATACATTGAAAATTATTTAAAGGGAGAATGACAGTATCAATGGCAGAGAAAATTAAAGCCATCTGTGAAGAGTCACTGAAGACTTGCACTGAGGTACTGAGGACCTGTAGGAAAAAACAAGCAAATTATTTTGCGTTCACCCAGGAATTAAGCAATGCAGAAGAACACTAAGCTCTATATGCAATTGGGATCTAAATTGTCTTTTAGTACTCTCACCTGAGTTCTAACACAGATAAATATACAAGCTATAATATATACTTATATTTATCTCCACCAGTTTTAAAATAATATTATCTCAGTGCTTACAAGCAGCAAAACAAGCAAAATGGGTATTTGGAATAATTTGGAACATAAGGAAAAGAGAAATTAAAATACCTGCCACAGTATAAAAGTCATTGTATAAAGCTAATCTGTTCAGTTTTGATCACCCAGTTTCAAAAACATGTCAAAAATAGAAAATTTAAAAACAGGAATGACAGAACAATAAAAGTTGTTTATCTAGAGGCCTCGGTATGATTTAACATAGTCAGTCAGTCTAGAAAAGAGACAACTGAAGATGAGTAAAATTAATTTTATTTGAAAGGTTGACTAGAAAAGTATTCATTACTGAATTTCGAAAAATTCCTTAGAAAAGATTTCACTTTCATGTAACAATTCTTAGTTTATTATGGTTAACTAGGAATTATATCACTTTATTATATCACTTTAAAAAATTTTGCTAATCATGCTTTTCTCCTTGAATTAAAAAAACCCAGAACTTAACTCTCAACTTACAGAAATCCAAAAAGCCAGGGTAAATTTGATCACATATAACAAATGTTCCACACTCTTAATGTGATTACTTATTTTTCATGATTGTTTACTTTCTGTCTAGATAATGGAACTTAGAATAATAGAATAAATACGTAAAATTAGAAATATTACTTCATACCAAGAAAAGGAAATGCATGCATTATGTGTTTTACCACTAAAGATACTGCATGTTGATGGAAAAGAATTCAAGAGAGTTCACAGGCCTAAAATCAAATACAGTCATAAATATTTGTAACAAAGGGCTCAGCTTTTACATGTTTTGGTAGTTGATATTTACCTTATGCCTGTACATTTACTACTTTTCTGTTTATATTTTATCTAATATTAGCAAATCAGAGTCTCAAGATGACCCTGCCAATTTTACTAAACTCAAACTGGTGCATATCATCACCTAGAGAAATCTTACAAAGCAAAAAAAATCTCCCTAGAGGTGGATTAATAAAAAAAAAGGCACCTAGAAAGGGTAATGCTCCCTTGCATGCTGTTGAATTTATAAACATTTAGATACACAGTCATCTGATGCCTCCATTTCACTGATGAAACATGGCCAACTTCACAGCTGCCATGGAGACCATCAGACGCCGACTTAGCTTAAAGAAGACAGAAAAAAATGGAAACACAAATATTATCAGCAAAGAAAAGCTAAGGTGAAACATTAAAAAGATCAATTTGTTAATTTCAAAGTAATTAACCGCTAAAAAGCCTTTAATGTCATCCATAATAAAAAATAACACTGAAACTGAGACATCTAGAAATATTTGACAGAGATGAAGAAAAAGATGGCCGTAACAAAATTATTTTTCCTAACGAATGATGACAATTTGTTTTCCAGCCTGAGGAACTTTGGCACTAATGTCGGGGGAAAAAAAAAAAAAAAAAGACAGCAAAATAGTCAAGAACACATCACTAATGGGTAAAAATATGTATTTTTCTTTAGTGTTAATTCAGTCTTTTTCAATTTCAAGCAGGTCTCTCTATGTCTTTTAAGCTATTTGAAATAATGCATTAGCTAACATTTTAATCTGTCGTCTGCATTGCACTGTTCAGCATAATTTGTATTTCAAAGGCAGTTCTACTAAGTATTTCCAAATATTTTAACATACTTTTCACTGTAAATATTTTCAAATACCTCAGAAGGTATATCAAAAAGCTTCATTGTAGTTTTATTTATTGCAACTGCAGAAAATTCAAAACACCCCTTATTGTGTCCCTACTAGTTGGTTATGTCACCTCTGTGCACCCTGGAACTGTCACCAACTAGTCAAGAAGTCTGCAAGATAAAAAATGAGCAGTAAGAAGATATGGATGGTTTTATCCACTCTAATTTCTTGGCTGGAAAGGAGCAGCTAATACACAAGAGACACCTTAAGAACACTTCATACTACAGTAATAGTACAACTCATGCTGGTGATTTGAATGAGTGAAGGAAAAACAGAGGAAATAAAATTTGTTTACCTGTGCCACATCAATTTGGGAAAGCACTCTTTTGGCAGCATCTTTACCCCGGTTTCGTTTCTTCATTTCTTCCAAACTGATCTCGTGGCTTGTCAATTCAGATTGTATTTTCTATTGGAAAACAAATACAGCAATCAGCAGGGTTTGGAGGAAAATTTTACATTGTTAAATTTATTTGGAACAGTTCATTTTTCAACATATTAAAGAGCAGTACTGGACTATATAGCACTGCCAGCAGGTTGAGGAGGAGGTCCTGCACCTCTACTCTGCCCTTCATCTGGAGTGCTGTGTTCAAATTTGGACTTCTCAGTATAAGAGACACATGGAGATCCTGGAGCAGGCCCAGCAGAGGGCTAAGATGATTCAGGAATTCAATATAGGTTTCTTTTTTCAGAAGGAAAACAAGTTTTCACTGATAAAAACATTAAAGATTAATCATAGAAAAAATATATAGAAAACTGATTTGCTTCACTATTCTTATTTCATCTCATTTTCACAGAATCATCAGCCAAGTTGGGAGAAAATAGTTTGAAGTATACTGTTGGTATAACATCAGCTTCATCTCAGAGAGCTGTGTTATATCTAAAACAGTAAAAACAGTTTGTGGTATAATACTGACCAGAATCCATGTTCAGTATCTGTAGATACACTAAATGTATAATGACATGTAACAATCCATTTTCTAACACACGTTTCTGGTTATCTCTGATAAGAGACACATGGAGATACCACAGGAAGAATATCTGCTTTTTTGGTTCACCATAAATCATCCTTACAAGAAACAATTAACTTAAGCAGTGTTGGCTAGTGCAACATAATGGAAAAGAATTCCCACAAAGTATGTTGAAACAATATCATTTAGGATGATTCACGCATTTTCATGTTTAAACTGTTAGAAAATAAGAAATTGTCATTAGTAGAATTGTTAGACAGCACTACTGAGAAAAATTACCCTATGAAATAAAGATAAGGTGTATTCCCACCAGGACATGCATTTGAGGCCATTACTCCTGCATTAAAAAGTGATTTTAGATTTAATATTTTTTTTTTCCTTATGGTATACAGCATGTTTCAGATACTCTGAAGACTAGCTATAATTTTAAACATATGCACATACTTTTATCTTACACTACAGTAACTTTAAGATTAAAAAAGAGTAAAAATAAATGTATTTTTAATCATATTTTCATAGGTCATTAAGTATAAAGCTGTGTACACTGTATGCTGTCTACTTTATATGGATATTACATGGTTATAATGACTTGTATACTATGTATTACAACCTTATATTGAAAGCAGTTTTTCACAAGTTATATGGAAAATGCATAAAAGTAAAGGTTAAGAGAAAAAGACCTATAAAGATACAGGAAACTATTAAGTCTAAGCTTAATTGTGAAAATATATTTATGTTTCTAAATTATCAGTACTATTTAGAGATTTAAAATATTCTTCTGAAGCAAAGTATTTGTAAAAGCAAAATGACTGAAAGATAACTCCCAATTTAAAAGTATGCTTGAATTTTAACAGGATTCTCTTTCCTTTTTGTGTGGCATAAGGACCAAATTAGTGGTGACTCAGCATTACTTAGTACCTCAAGCCAAATAATTTCTTGATGTCTTGCAATTTAAAACTGTATATAAAAGGAAGAAGCAAGTCTGAATGTTAAAAAAAAAATATATATCCATATCACATTCAGTATTTCAACAGTTTGCTTCTGCATCTCATCAACAAACTGAGTTTTGATTGTATTTTCCAATTTACTTTATTCAACCTCAGTCACTCTGGAAAGCATGTAATTGAACAGTTCTTATCTGAATAGGTCAGAACAGCACAGTACAGATAAAAGTAGTGTTTAAGCAATTAGGTATTATGGGACATTGCATGGAGATTGTTCTATCTTACTTTTTTAAATTGCTCTGCAGGAGAGAGATGAAGCATCACCTACTCTGACATCAAAATGCAGAATTGGAGATAACAAACACATTAGAGGAAAGATTAAAAGTTAGTAGGGCTTATAGCAAGAAGACATTTCTATTTTTTTATTTGCTACTGCTTCTCAGAGGCAGAATGATTAAATCAGTCCAAAATAGATGTAAAAGAATTTGACACCAGCCAAAAATTCAATTTTGACATGACCATTTTGACTTTTTCATCTCTTTTGACTCATGAATTTATTTCATTGACTTCTCCTTAACATCCACAAGAAAATACTATTTTTCCCCCCTATTATCCCTCTCTCTGCTTTTCTCAGTGTTTCCTGTCTATTTCTTTTTTTTTTTAATAAAGAGTAAAAGTTGCCTTCATTTAATTTTTAAAATATCAGAATATAATGTACTGTATATAACCATGTAGCAGTGCACATAAATTATTGTGTTGTACAGGTTAAGGATAATAATTTTGCCATCACTGGCAATTTTTCAAGAAATTTGCAAAACTTTTATCCATATATATATATATGTATATATTTATATATATATAAATTTTAT
>VYXB01000733.1:502559-586677 GCA_013397135.1 Pachyramphus minor | reverse complement strand
TTATTTATATATATACATATATAAAGAAAAGCATATAATATATATAGACAATGATGTTATAGCATGAATGACATACAGGTAAGTCTCACCACGAATCACATACTTAGTTATGGACACTGATTTTCAAGAAATATTAACTGAAGAGTCCAAGTGAGAAAAGAAAATCATCAGAGGGTAAAAAGGCAAGACTGAATAAGTTGGACATGAAAAATGCAGTTCATGCAGTTAAAACTCAGCGTTCAGATGCTGTGGAGATGTGAAGTGTGACAATCTGTATAGTACAGAAATCTGCATNGTAGGGCTTATAGCAAGAAGACATTTCTATTTTTTTATTTGCTACTGCTTCTCAGAGGCAGAATGATTAAATCAGTCCAAAATAGATGTAAAAGAATTTGACACCAGCCAAAAATTCAATTTTGACATGACCATTTTGACTTTTTCATCTCTTTTGACTCATGAATTTATTTCATTGACTTCTCCTTAACATCCACAAGAAAATACTATTTTTCCCCCCTATAATCCCTCTCTCTGCTTTTCTCAGTGTTTCCTGTCTATTTCTTTTTTTTTTTTAATAAAGAGCAAAAGTTGCCTTCATTTAATTTCTAAAATATCAGAATATAATGTACTGTATATAACCATGTAGCAGTGCACATAAATTATTGTGTTGTACAGGTTAAGGATAATAATTTTGCCATCACTGGCAATTTTTCAAGAAATTTGCAAAACTTTTNGGAGATGTGAAGTGTGACAATCTGTATAGTACAGAAATCTGCATAGATATTAAAACTTCATATATAACAAATTGTAAGCTTACACTTCTGAATAACACTTATCAGCTGTTCCCTCTGACCACTGATCCACACATGGCTGAGCAAAACAACTGTCACAATTTCCAGCAGAGGAAAGGTAAGTGTAAATATTTTTAACATTTTTCTAAGTAGATGACTGTGATTTTTTTTTTTTTGTCGCACAATATTAGTGTGAAGGCAATGAAGCATGGCATGATCCTCGTCAGGCAACATATTGAACAACTGAACAATCCTGCCATTATATCATCACATTCACTTTGGTTTTGAACAAAGCACAATGGTATTTTAAAAAGAGATTAATAACCACCTTCACTTAGAAGTGCTTATCACTACAGAACTGAAATTACCCAAGGAGTTTATTGAAAAGGTAGATTATATTTGTGTTTTTCAAAACCACAATACTGTTCAGTTACTCTCCACACTGCATTTTACATAAGTTTACCCAAAGAACAACAGACAAGTGATTTGTCATATGCATGTGAGAAGTGAAATAAGTTTATTTTCTTTCCCATAATAAAAATCCTCACATAGTCACTCTGACTAAACAGAAGTACATAATGGAGATTCTCTTTCCCAAAAAAAGTTATTAAATAACAAAGCTGTAAATAATTATCCGGAAAATATTTTGTCATATAAATGTAATACTTTCAGTACAGATTTATTTTCTTCCTGTCAGCTAAAGAGTGACTTGAGAAAAAGTCAGCAACTGGCAAATTCCTGTGATGATGACTTCATTCTCTTTGGTAAGTTTAGAAATATTAAAGAGACTTCTGCTGGAATCACAAGATCAAGCATACAAAGAAATAACCTTTCCTTTTGGGATATTGATTTATAATTTATCTAATTCCAGCTCTTTTTATCACCAGACCTCAAGGAATCTGAACTGATTTATCTGTGTGGTTGCTGTTAGATTGTTTTATCTGCATATGGCATCTTTAGTTGTATTCCAAATAATTTGGGTAATTTGGCTCTCTAGCATTAAATTCTCAGTGCCACATGGTGGAGTAAGAAGCACACAGAATTTATATTCAAAACGTGATCCTAAGGAGAAGTTGAACGCCACATACTTGAATCCCCTTTCCTTCTAACAACTTTCTGAATAAACTAAACTGATCGTTTCACTTAAAAAAAAGAAGCTAAGTATAATCTTGTTTTTTCAGATACAATTCTGATCAGCTGAAACAAAGATAAATCGTCCCATCAATGCCCTAAACAGACTTGAATTCTTTGAAGCAAACACAGAGAGCTCCCAAACCCTCAGCAGCTTTCTGAATATAAATTCTCCCATATGTTCTTTCAGAAATGCAACACATATTGCTGAGCGGTTTGCTAAATCCCTCAGCATGGATAAACTGATCCCTGCCCAGAAAGCAACATCACTGACTGCAAGATTCCCATTCCAGCTGTGCAGACACTATTGTAGGGTATCTTAGATGAATGAACTGCTTTCAGCTCTACAAAAGACCTGTGCCAGCAGAAGCTCCACAGGAGACGAGGCCATTCAGGCTGTGCCTATTCTGCCACCGGCTGCCACGGCTGTTTGCTAAAGGAATGACTCAGTGTATTTACCCACAGAAAACTGATTGTTTATTCCCTTCCCCTCTAAGGATTTTAAAGAACTTCACAACTGAACTTCAGAGAACTTCAATATTTGCATTAAATCTGTTCAGTTGTTAATTAAGTTTTTTTTTTCATTAGGTCTCACTGGCACCATAAAATCAAAACATGAAAGGGAAAAACTCAGCAGCCTCTATGCTGGTTTTCCCACAGTGGATATAGTACAATTAGGTAAACTTGACATCAGACAATAAAATCTCAAGAAAAAAAACCCCAAGTTCTACAAAAGCACTGAGCTGAAATTTTCCTATGAAAGTGTGCTAATTAAGGGTGAGTTTTCTGCTGTTTCACTTGTTGAAGTTCTGAATTGCTTTCCTTTGTGCAGTCTGTAATCATTTCCAATACTGTACCTGAGGATGTACATAAACCAAATACATCCATGGGACATAGGAATCATGCAAGAGTCCAAATACACCAGAAAAATAAAAAGCATATGTTCATAAAATTTTTTTTTATGTATTCACTTTAAATAATTAGAAGATGAGAAATTAAACATCTTTAACAAATGCTTATTTGTATTTTATTTTAAAAAATTGTTTACATGATTAATATTTCAAGGAAGAAGAAAAATAATTCAAGAGACACAGCTAATAGCTATTATTTAGGATTCAAAATGAAACAATTTGTCTAAATCTGATCTTATCAGACTGAATGCAAATACAATCCTGTTTTCTAAATATAGCATTTGTAATGCCTTTATACACATAAAAATATCTGCATGTACCTACTAACACACACACACACACATGAAAAAAAATGGAAAGGTACACCTGTCTACATCTTAATTCAAAAGACATGGTAACCTTTATTTCTTTAAAGGAGAGAAAAAATTATTTTCAGTGCTGTACATATTCAGCTCTGAATATATTGAAGATCATCTACTCCATACAAGATACTCACTTATTACAATGATTTAAAAATCTATAGGCATGTTAGAAAAAACATAATTTAATGTATTTTCTGAAATAATTATAAAGTATTTGTTTTCAACTTCCTTCTGGCTTTTTTTTTTTTGCCTGTTTGTTTACTTTTGTAATCTAATTGCCTAAATTCAGATGGAATTAACAGAAAAGTTCCCATATAGGATATTATAGAGGGTTGATATTTTTATAGCAGAGACGTTTGTTTTTATTTTGTTTGTATTCTTGCCCTTTCAATGTTACAGTAAAGTAGATCTTACAGATGGAATGAAAGAGTAAAAATGTTAATTAGATATACATTTTTATTTCAAAAGATGAACAAGCCCCTTCGAAGAAAGGGTGAAGAAAGAATATGAAAAGCTTTTTCTATTGGACTTACATGAGCTGTAAAAATTTGAATATAAGTACATTTATGTGCACATTATGAAAAAAATTAGCAATGTTGTCTGTGTTGCAATAATTTAGTAACAAACCCTAAGCCACATAATTAACTTTATAAAAGAGCCACCTAAGAGTAATGAAGATGATGAGTTTCTTCTTTCGAGAATGGGAACTGGATTTTAAAGAGTCACATTGTTTATCCTTGTCATTTTAAATTTACTGTGTAGTCTTCCATGACATTTATAGCTCTTTGCATCTTCCAGACAGGTATATAAATCAGAAGGAAGATATGACTTTACTGGAAGAGTAGCTTAAACTTCTCAAAGTAATCCTACACAAAATTTACTTGCACTTTCTTACTGATCATGTTGCAAATCCTCTTTAATGAGAGGCTGAGAGACAACCAAACACTCTTTGGTTGATTAAGAAAACTAGTAAACACATCGGCTAAACCTGTATATACCTTACCTGTGCTTCCTGAGGGACCTGTGCTGCATCAACTCTGTCTGCAGTGTAGGCTGTCAGCTGCTTGTCAATAACAGCAAGAGACTCTTGGATTAAGCGCAGGGTTTTGTCAGTCTCCTGTGCGGATTGAATACTCTGTTCAAGACTTTTCTGTCTTCTCACGGCCTAAAAACAATGACAATGTTATCAGTATTCACAGTAATAATGCATATAATACATTTTTCCCCACACTTTTTTCCCCAAAGTTTCAGGCAAAGAATCAAAGATAGGACTCCTGGTTTGTGCTCATCCACCTTTCTGTAGGATAAATTGCGCATCTTTTTGCCACCCATTCAGTTCTCTTGGTAAGAAACAAACAAACAACACTCAGATTGCATAGACAAGTTCTAAAAAATGTAGAATCCTGAAAAGCCAATGCATAAACCGAGTATTTCTACATAGAGTGCAAGTTGGCAAAGCTGCAAAATAAAAGCACCCTGACAGTGCTCTCTTTCTTTCTGAGGCAGAGCGGTCCTCCTGATCTTATTATATAATTCAAGAGACTTTGTTTACTGAGAATAGGGTTACTGTCATCACAATCTCATCTGAGGCAATCCACCTCAGTAAGTGAGAGGGATAAAGACTCTCTTGAGATGGAGTTCTCTCATATGAAGTACAAATAGCTGTTTGAAAGAAGCAATGCCTACTTTTTTCCTCCTGCAGGTAAAAAAGAATAAAAAGTTGACTCTTGCTTCTACCCCACCAGCAGTGTCACCATGGATTGTCTCCCACAGTCTTTTACACAAATCTCTTTTGGAGAAGGATGCTTTCCTTTCAAAGGAGCTCAGTTTATGGTTTAACAAATCAGAATAGTAAATTCTCCTTCCAAGTAGTCCTTAGAACATTCATATATTTGAGCACTTGACACAAATGAGTCAGTTTTAACTACTACTTGTAACAGTTTAATAAAGCATTTAATGGGTAATAAATAACCTGTTACTTTCTTCATCTGCCATTGTGTCTACCTGCACACTCATATTTTACTTAGACCACAGCAACTGCCTTAAGCAGAGTTTCACACACAGTAATTACCAGCAACCTCAAATGCAACAGTTTTTCCCTATACAAGCTCAGCCATAATGCTGACCACAGAATAAAGTGACTAACTTTCTTTGACATGAATCAAAAGAGAAAGGAAGCACTCTTTAAATAACATTTCCAGGTGTCCTGCCATTTTTCAAGTCAAATCACTTTTTTCCTCTCTGGTGAGCCAGCTATACTTTAATTTGATTTCATACCCATTAGAACTCTTGTCTTGAACAAAAATATCTCTCAGCACTTCAGTGAGAATATTTGATATATCTGTACCTTCTTCATGGAGCTCAGATTCTTATAGAGCTTCACATGTGACAAATGAGAAAGATTATTTCTTGTGAGCATTCTCACTAGCTATTTGACTTAGTTAAGGAATAGGGATCCAACAAGTATTTTCTATATTTGTTTTTGTAAGCTGCTTTGTGCTATTTCAGAACAACTGATCAGATAATCTTGTATCACTGCCAGTTCCAGGGACCTTCTGGGGAACTGAGCAGCTTTACATATCAGACTCATGCTGTCAGTGTTAATGGGAGCACCTAAGCCACCAAGACATTATTACCCTACTA
The DNA here is from genome assembly GCA_013397135.1 of Pachyramphus minor. Lineage (NCBI taxonomy): Eukaryota > Metazoa > Chordata > Aves > Passeriformes > Tyrannidae > Pachyramphus > Pachyramphus minor. The sequence continues at coordinate 580,842 of VYXB01000733.1, read as the reverse complement.
AATGAACCATTAAAACAGTGTAACTTCACAATACAGTACTAAGGCTTGCTACTTTAATGACTTTTATCTTCATCTGATTTGAGATTCTTATATTACAATGTTCTCAGCCTGTTCAAAGCAGCCAGTTTAAAAAACCACAGCTGAATTTAAAAAACACAGCTTCCATTTACCTTGGCACTCATTACTATCAATTTGTAAGCCTGGCTAAGATACAATCACTCTCTATCAAGCCATTTGCGTCACAATATGGTAGTTTGGAAGTCACATTAAATCACAAAACAGGATAAGTAGCTTTCTACAGACCATGGGTAACCTCTCTGCCTTCACTGATCTCTGTGGTTAACTGGTAGGACTAACACGCGAAAGTTCCATTCTTACGAGTCATTAAAATAAGTGTCTGCACTTTCTGGAGAATTCAATATACTGAAGACAAATCTAAGTTTAAGTCCATCTGAAAAACTACTTTTATAGCAAAACCTGAAGCTTCGAACCCCTGTTAGATGCTGACCCATGCTAATTACTGTTTGCAACTAGGGAATTGCTTAAGTATAGAATTTGCATCCAGCCTTAGAAGCAGACTACATGCATGCAATGAAGTAATGGAATGCATGTAAATTCAAAAAGTCTTAAAATGGTATGACTGTAATAATAAATATAATAATAATATAATATATAAATAAAAATGTATGTGTTGATGAAAAATTGTTATCTCTGTATTATTTTAGAATTCAACTGGAAAAACTAAAATATTCCCACCATGGATCAAATATTAAAGATCACAAAGTTACAAAACCACTTCAACAAAAGCTTTCCCAAGTGTGACTGTTTACAGTTGGATTTCAAACAAATATGAAGTCAGATAATTATATATTTATGGTTGTGATATCTTTATGCAAACACAACGCACAAAACACTCTCCTTTCATCGTACTCAGAGAGAATTTGATTACAGCCTGAGAACCTGTGTGACATTTTGTACCTTCCAAGTGAGGTGAAAATACCTTTTTCCCAAAGCTGTGAACAGTTTAGGTCAATGGGTGATAGCCAGGCCGAGATGTGAGTGCAGTGGTCGAAGAGGGGAATTATTTTTGCAGCAGTAGAAGAGCCATACAGTCAAATGCTGGAAATGGCACCTTCATAGTTGTGATGATTTTCTCAGATATAAATAGGTGCTGCTTTAATTTGGTGGAGATGATAAGCATTAGAATGCTTTATAAAAAGGGCCAATCATACATTCACTTACATCTGTGAACCTGAGTTTCAAAATTTTCCTTAAAACTCATATATCTGTCTGTCTGAAAATCTATGTAAGCTTATTTTTTAAAGAAAAGTGAGAGTTGAAAATTTATATACTATAATACAAAAATATTTTCATTTATGATGTTCTGGGTGGGTTTGGGTTTTTTTGGTTGTTTATTCTTTTTCCTGTAAGATTATGATTCTTCTATTTCCCTGTGAAACAAATAGATGGTTTAACATCACAGTGTATAAATGAGACACAACAAGAACCTCCAGCTTTGCTATCAGATCATAGTCAATAAAGCTGAAGGCTCTGGTCTCCAAAGAAAAGTGTTTAACAATTAATTGCTAAATAGATAATCCCAGGAAAATAACCAACTGCTTAATTATTTCTGAGCCAGTGAAATGTTGACAGCTGTCAAGGAAAACAAAATCAAAAGAAAAAAACCTGCTGTTAGGCCCTATAAGAATGAAAGATAGAAGAAAAAATATTTAGGGAATTTTAAGTCTATACAGGTTTTTACAGATTTTTAGGTTTTTTATGACAAACTTAACATTTTTACGATATGAGGTATTGCAAAAACCTGTTTAAAATTTAACAAAGATCAATGGTAAAATGCAGGAAATAGTAACATTGCATATTACCCATATAAAATACCATATTGAGGGAAAGGCTGCACTGAGAAGTGCTCAAAAAATCAGGAAAACTGAAGGTGCTCAAACAGTTGCTTATGACTATAGTTCATTCTTGTTCATTCTTTGATACTGAATATTAAAAAGCTCAATTTATAGACATTTCCACTTTTTGCTTAAATAATACATTTCATGTATTAATGACATTAGTCACATACACAGTCACTAAGATGTTGGTTAGAATTTTGTGGTTAAAACTAAGTAGTGTTGTTGAGGTAGTACTCAGTATTTGTGCTGTGGGAGAAAAGATGAACAAAACTTTTTTGAAAATTACAGTACTTCTACCACAGGGCATATTTATTCCAAATGCAGAAGAAGTTCATTAATTAACTTCTAAGATACAGCTCAAGCTCATGGAAAAGAGTCTGTTAAGAAAGGCAGAAGTGTTGATGGGGTTTTTTTGTTTGGTTGGTTTTGGCTTTGGGGGTTTTTTTGGCTCAGTTTTGCCTCTCTTATTATTGAGAAATAATTTTACCACAGGGTAAAAATTCGTTATAATGGTTGTGTCTGAGATAAATTACAAACTACAAACTCTCTGTAAGTCTCCCATCAAATTGTTAACTTTTTTCTTTTTTTATTTTTTCTTTTTTTTTTTAATCAGAGTCAATTAAAGTTTATGTTTAGACATAAATTAGAATTTTTTATTTCTTTTTAAATTCAAAGTATTAATTTTGGGCCTATGAATTTTTAATACCCTCCAAGATACAACTAATTCTGCAAATTCCAGGAATATTTCACAATGTGCTTTTCAAGAAAGTGACCACAAATATTTGATCTTTCATCCATGAAGTTACATTCATCTTTGATCAACTGTATTCCAAAACAGCAAACTATACCAAGGAGGACTTCTCTATCTCTAGGTTATCACTGCAGGCACATAATGCCTCAGAACTCCTAAAAGCAGCCCACTTAGCAGCCTTCAAAGCAATCACACAGAGATGGGGCATGAAATACTTTTTCTCCTCTTGAGAGGAGGACACAACAGAAAAAATTGTGTCAAATGATGAATGTGTGCTCTTTGAAAGAAAAAGAAGGCAATTTACAGGGAAGTACTAAAAGAAATGAAGAGACAGCACCCAACAATAATGACTGAATCTGGTGTAAAGCCATCTGAAAAATAATGTTTTGTACAGTTTTATTCAAGCTTAGTCTCAAGAATATCTGATTGACATTTTTGAAGTTTGCTGGCCAGGATGTAAATCACTTTAATTACAGGGGATGATAGCCACTTGCAATATTAGCTTCAAATCCTTCAATGTTTCTTAGAACCATATGTAGAGTTGTAAGTGAATCAGTCCTTGAAAAGTAACTATAGGGTATCCATTGCTTATCAGTCATCCTCAAATGTTCAAAAGCAAACTAAATACACTCAGTCTTTGTTAACTAAAGAAGATAAGGCATGCAAACATGAAGCCATTATCTGCCTTTAAAAATGAATCTCCATCTCACTAGCAAAGCTGCTTTGTCTTGCAGCATTATTCATACGGAATGTGGGTTGGTTTGGTTGCTCTATTAGTAGTGAATAAATATTTCACATATCAGTCTCTGCCCACATGAGCTTATTGTCTTAGTCATTACCTGCACAACTATTCAAACAAACCCAAATAACTTCATCACATTAGGATAGCCTATTAGCCTGTCTGAAGTGGCAGTGACCTTGAACACGAGCTGAATTGTGCTGTGTGCCTGTAATATATTTTCATGCAAGAAGGATGCATGCTGTTTGGTTTTCAACAGACTACACAAACAGCACACAAAATTCAGTATCAGGAATCTATGAAAAAAAGGGGGGGTTCTACTTCAGAGTCACATCTCACCATTAGTATTTAACTACTAAATATCAGACTGAGCTTTCAAATAAGCTTTCAAAGAAGCCTTGCACCCCAATTTTTGGCTATATTTGAAAAAAAATTGGAAAGCAGTGAATAGATTTCTAACAAATTTTGCTAATAGAGTCATCCAAATTATTTCCAGAATTTCACACGTCTTCAGGTTGTACTTTTCCCATTAAATCCCTGCAGCTTTCATGATTTTTGATTTAATAACTATGGTAGTGATGACTGAATAGTATTCAACCATTACTAAGCAAGACTATTCAAAAGTCATGTTTTCATACACTGGAAACTGCCTGTTTTCTCCTCTAAATTTTCTCTATTTTTTCCTCCAAGTCAGGAAAAAAAAAAAAGAAATACCAAGAACCAGAATTCCAGGGAGTAAATCTGCTTTTAAGCAGCCATGTGGTGCTTTGCTACCTACTGGAGTTAGCCCACCACACATAGGTGAACCACTTCTAACATTGCTTGTTAGAAGTGTACTGTTTAGGAACTGTACCAACAAGACAACTTTTTCTTTTTCTTTTCTTTTCTTTTTTTTTTTTTTAATGGTGCTAGACTGTCCTCTGGAAGACAGGTCAGTTACTAAATATACCTGCTGCTGAAGTTCTTCCCATCTAGTATTGAACTTCTCAAGTTTCTCATTGATCAATTCATCCAAGATTCCACCATCTGTTAAAGTCTGAGCCAATTCCCGAATCTGATTGCGGTTTTCTTCTGGATGTCTCATTAAACGTTCCAAAGACTGAAAAAAGGTAAAAAAAAATAGTTTATTTTCCTTTTGGTAAATAACATTCTACAGAGCAACCATAATTTGCCTTAAAAATGTAAAATGGAAATTTCACATTTCATATACAATAGAAGTAGAGAAAAAACCCACAAAATATTTATGTCTCATGTATTGGAAATGAATGTTCTGTACTAATTACTACCAAACCCCAAAATTTTTCACAATGTAATAAATTGTCTGCTTGATTTTAAAATGTGGACTATGTTCAGTGAGTTCAGTGAGTGTATTTGTAGTACTTATGTTAAATGCTTCAAAATGAAAAATTTGAGTATCTAAATGGATGAAGGTCAATAGCAAAAATGGAACATCAATGCAACATTTTATATTTTGATCCACTAAAAGCATTAACTTAATTTCTACCAATTTGAAAGGTTTTAGTTACTGTTTCACTTAGGTGGATTTGAATTCAAAAATTCATTTTTTTGAATCAAATGAGAACATAGGACTTTCCAAATAGTCTCACCTTATTCATAAAGAATGTTGATTCATACTTTGTTTAGCATGCTATGTGATTTACAATTTATCAATACATATGATTTGGTATTATTTAAGACAGCACTTACATCTAAAGACTCAGAAATCTCTTCTGCACCTCCCTGGACATTTTCAGTTGCCTTGAGTTTCAGTTCAACCTCATTCAACCATTTATTTTCTGCATCCAAATATGACAATAATTCACGCCAACATGCCCATACCTCCTGAAGAAGAAAATATTTATTGAGATTAAAAATCTCACAGCTAACTTTCACTCATTAAAATACTGAAAAAAATCATGCTTTATCCCCAAAACAACATGGTTGATATCTGATGGTTATGGAGCCATATAGTTGATTTATTTCCCCAATAGTCTTATGATACAAATTAATATAAAACGCTAAACAGAACCAAACTATAGGAGATAACATGAAAAAGTGAACACTTCTGCAAAGCATAACTTGAATCTTCTGTCTCATGAATTATCCACTTTATATGTTTTCTTATATAAATATAAATTTTCTTATATAAATATAAATTTTCTTATATAAATATAAAAATTAGCAGCGTTTTTAAATAACCATGTTAGAAGCTTATGTTTGTATTATAAAATGCAGTTAGACTGCTTATTTATTCAATATATATTGCTTACTTAAAGCACAGGTTCATAAAAAGTCTAAAACCACAGCTTTCAAGAATTCAGACCGAAATCTCCATGGAAATTAATTCGAAACCACATTTAGTGCAATTTATAGACCACTTAAGTGCTAGAGTACTAAACATAATGTTATAAAATGTTCTTTTCCCCTGGAATTAAATTATTGTCTAATATTTTATTTATACAGTGCCTGAAGATACTTAAATAAGATAAGGTATCTTAAATTAATATACTTAATAAAACCAGCACTTTATACACAAACAAAATGTTTAAACTCCCCATAAATCATCTTTTAGTTACTTCTTTTTTTTTCTTTTTGTTAGTAGAAGTTAAAATAATGTTATTGAAATACACTACACTCTTGGCAGATCAAGCTTCCCAGAGTGCAATTCATCTCACCTAACTAATTTTGCTCATGTCAAATATGTTTGGTCTAGGAGGCAGTTATAGAGGGATATTAGCATGCAACTATACATCATCAATGATCAGGGGAAATACAGATTACCAGTTTAGACTAAACACCTAATTTTCCACAGTGAAATTTAGACAAGATAAATTTTATCCTGATATATTATTGTCCTGGTTAGTTAGCACAAATTAGTTCACAGCAAAAACCCGATACCTAATTCTCTGTGACTACTGCATAATATGCAAATAGTCCTATGTCAAGAACCTGCAATGGAGTTGGCCAAAAGGCAGAGTCAACTCAGAATGTGTGGGATATACTCAATTTGCCAGCAGATCAAATCATGTTCCCCTGATGAGATAACACCACTTGTCCAGCTTCAGGGTCATTCAATCAAAATCCTTAACCAAGGAGGAAAGAAGCCCAGAGAGGCTGCTGAAGACAACATCACAGGGTTGCTACAAAGCTAGATTCTTGGCTTAGTCTCAGGAGGAATAAGAACAATGAGCAGCAGTTCCTGTTTCCAACCTAAAAGTCATGTCTGAGGCTTCTCTTTTAACATGGGTCTTCATCATATATGATTTCTCAAAACAACTTTGTGTATGGCTCATAACATGGGGTATTTGGTACATGGCTCATAAAGTGAGGATAGCCTTGAGTTACTGAAGATCTCATATGATTATGTGCTCTCTACCTCACTCTTTTTGCACTTAGAAGGGCAATAAATACAAAGACTGACAAGATATCCAACCTCCAAAGTTTTCCACTTTCCATTCAGTCTGCTGCAGAGTTGCTGGTAGCTGGTAATCAGAACATCAAGCTCCTTTTTCAAAGCCTCATGGGCTGCAGGTGGAGCCTTTGCTATAAAATTATTAACAGAATCTGTAATAAGCTTCACTTTCACTTCTTTCTGCATGGCTTCCTCCTTTGCCCTCTGAAAAGCAAAAGAAGGAAACTTAGTTCTATAACTGTTAGAAATCTCTGGCAGAATTCTAGAGGAAGAAAAAACCCCAAACAATCCTGCAACAACAAAACAAAACACAACAGAAGAGACATTTTATTCCCAGACTTTCTGACACAATCTTGAATGCATCCAAAAAACTTTTGTTTCATTTTGTTGCCAATACACAATATTCAATTCAATTAACATCTCAGAACTATTTAGTGTTCTGGAGTTCTCAGACTAGTGAAACACTTCAGTACTTTTTTTTCCCCCCCAAGAAATGCCCCAAATACCTTTGCCATCATAATTTGTGAACCACAAATGACCAAAAAAATCTGTTGTGCAATAAATTAATGTAACCAGATTTAAAAGTAAAATCCCAAGCAAGGCAGAAAAAAAGGAAAATATTCCCGAATGATTTTTCTATCCTTCTCATTGTCATTAATTTGTATTTAAAGAAAAAATGAGAAAATAGTTTTTCCCTAGTATATATTTCACACTTTTGCTACTTTTTCCCTTGCTATGTGGTCTCATTAATAAGATTTTCACACCTTGCATTGTTTCCTTTGAGTGCTTACTCATGTCTGTGACTGGAATCATATCCCTACTGGAAACATAATGATGTATACACTGTCATCAGGGTGTACCAGTCTTCACAGGAATTTATGATGAGAACTCCCTGGCCCAAAAATGTTAAACCAAAACTGTATCCCTGACAACTTTCTTTGTCTCTGGGTCTGAGGCAGTTCATGAACTGGAATAATTGGGATCAGGCTGCCATTGCCAGAATAAGTTTACTAGGCTGCTCTTGGCTTTTGGCTTTCCTAGCTCTGTTTAGAAACGGGCTGCAGGATGAACAAGGAATTCTGGTCCAGATTTCCTCTGTTGTGTCACAGGAGAGGTGGCTGTAATCCTTTGGGGAGAGGATCATCAAGAGCAGGTGAAGAGATGTTTGTCAAATGATCTGGTTATTTGCATAGCTCCAGGTGTCACAGTCTGAACACAGCTGTATTTCATGTGGGTACAGAATATTTACTAGGAAATCCTTAATGGGGGTTCTATACAAAACCCTTCTAAAAGAAAGACTTTCTTTACAATGGAACTTCAAAGAGAACTTCAAACCCAGCTCAAGGAATTAGTTCATCTTTACCTTCAGCTCCTCAACAGCTCTCTGTAATTCATCAGGTGTTTTATACTCAAAATCTCTTTCCAGGTATTCTTCCTCAGCTTGTGTTATCCACTCATGCATTTCTGACAAATCCTTTCTGAGACTCACAGTCTTATCCAAACCACCTTTTAATGCAGCCTTCTTAGCATAGGCCTTTAAGAAAAAAGATTACATAGTTCTTGAAGCAAAGCTACTGTACAAACTTGACAATACTTTAGCCTGAAAAGAACCAAATTAAATCCATACTAATAACATTGCTGTACTTAGGAAAGATAGATATTAATAACAGGTAATCAATTTTAGAAAATATTAGACCACCTTAAAAAGTAATAGTTTTACACAAATATACTTTAGAAAGGTAGACAAGAGAATAAGCAGTTAGGAAAAATTTAAACGTAATACAACATGAAAGAAATTTCCTTTCAACTATCATAAAGGATAAGAATCCAAATCCCATCAATTAAATAACAGTATTTTTTAGTGATACTGTAGAATTATTTATTAATAACATTGTTAATTAAAATAAAAGGACCATCTTTCCTGTTATGCCCCTTTCTCTCAAATTCATGTGACTACTGGAGACCAACTTATACACATTTATATGTGGATGTACTCTCTATTCCAAGTTATTGAATCCTGAACTCTTCACTGTTTTACTGTCTTATTTCATCTGGAGTAATGATATGTGATCATGGTAATGCAGAAGAAAACACAGAACTAAATACAGAACTTTATTTTTTTGGCCTAAACAACACTTTTGAAAATCTAATTTTTCAGGAACCAAAAATTACATTGCTTTTAAGATCTAAGATATTAATATCTAACTTTAATAAATACAGTAAATACTGTTCTATAATGTAAGTATACTTCACATTTACTGCTCCATGCTAAATTGTAATGTCTAAATATAAGTTTAATTAATGTGAACCAAATATGTCTAAATTCAGTCTCATATGTACTGGATATGCACAGAAGGACAGCTTCTGCCAATGAGAAACATGATGATTAATCTCAAAAGAACCAGTCACAGCGGGCGACTTTATACCTGTTGGCAAATGTGTTCCCATTGAGCGTTGAGATCCTTTAGTTCTGATTCTATTCTGGAAGCAAACTCTGGCTCTGCTTCACTTTTCATTTTCTTCCCAACTTCGTTAACACTGTTCAAACTGGGCTGGATTGTCTGGATATCATTTACTAAAGCCTAAAAGAATAGCAGAAGATTAGGCAAGTGCCATTCTCACAAATTTTCAGATACAGTATCCCTATGAAAACATGTCTACATGGGATTCTGTCATGTCTGTGGTTCAGATCTCCAATCAAATGATCACAGTCAATAGATCTATGAAAATACATAAAAGAGCACCTGTTATGTGATGAGCTATGCTATACCAAACAAAAATAATTTGAAAGATATATATTATTTAATTTTTAAATTTTATGTATGTACTAAAAATATACACATATATAATGTTAGATTACTTATATTGTATCTCTTACAATGCTTCCCTGGCTTTGGTTGAAAACATGAAAAATGCCTAGATCTTTTATTCACATTTCTGAAAGAGCATCTAAAAGTGAAAAATGATGATAATTCTTATTTAAATAATGGCCAGGAGAATATCTGAGGAGTTTGCAGTTCTGCAAGATCACTGTGTATGTTTCATAATATTTACACATCCTGCCAGAACATTTACAGAACTTGTAAATTCCACTGAATGTATGGACAGGGACCATCACGGATTACAAGATTTAATGCATTTACACACTCTGTTGGAACAGGCAAAAGAATTTATAAACCCTGTGATGGAAGTATCAATACTTCACAGTGCTTTAAAACTCCTCTGGGATAAAATCTTGGAACTTTTAAGTTTAGTGAAAAAAGAATGCATATCATTTACAATTCCTGCAAGTTCTTTAAGAACCTCTTGGTCAGAAAAGTTTGTAAATCATGTGTGAGTAAGAGATACAGAAAATGATCTTCTCGCACACATTATGCAGCTTAAAAAATAAATATGCTATACTTTTAAAGTCAACAAAGTAAATAAACAGTTGACTTTAGAGGTTATCATTATTTGCTGCAAATACCCTTCAATGTGTTGTTTCTTCTATAACAATACTGTCACTGTGTGCCTCCTCCTGACACTAAAGCTTCCAAGGTTTTAACTGAATTTTCCTTCAAACCCAGGAAATGCAAGAAGGTCAAACACACTGCAGAAGACAACCCCCTTACAACATGAATTTATTTTTAGGAACAGTAATCATTTGTGTAACTTCTGTATAAGCCAAGCTCATAGAGAGTAACTGAATATTTGCCAGTCAGGCAGGTAATACTCACTGTACATTGCTCAAGTTGCTTTTCCAGTGCTTCTGAATCTCCAAGGGCAGGCCACTCTTCCTTCAGAAAAACATCCACTTCAGCCATCCACTTCTTCAGTGTTTTAGTGTCATTCTGTTTATTAAAAAGACATTTCATTGCATCACACAAAAGTCGACTGGCAAGAATGTAATTCATCCTGGCACTACAACTAAAACTCATCACAATGTAATTTCAAGTTTATTGAACTGTCTGAAAAATACAAGCACAGCAAACAAGCAAAACCAATTTTATCTTGGACTGTCATCAACACTTCACTTTGACCATTTCTGACCAAGTTTAATGTCTCTACAAGCAGGCAACTTTATGGCTCTCAAGTTTATGCCTTCTAGATATCATTTGTGTATAGATACAGCATACTTGTTCATTGATTCCTGTATTGCTTCAGATTACTCATATTTGGCATTTAATTCAGTCTCACCTATCAAATATTCTGTGCTTCTATTTAAACTTCAGACTTCTTTTGGAAGTTTCTGTATTGCCTATTTTTCTACCAGAACACAACACAGAAAAATGCCCTTGCTATTTAGAATGAAAAAAATCAATGTAACTGAAACAGATTCACTTCAGAAACTAAAATCATATAATGAGGCAATGAGTCATTTCAGGAATTCTCAGTTGCTTTTTCTAGCACTAGGATAGTAATATTATTTCCATAGTCTTCAATTAACTCTTGCAGTTAATAAAAAAAGCTGTACATCAAAAACTTGAAAAGAGAGAATTCTACCAGTCCCAGGCAACATTACATAATCTAATAACTTGAGAGGTAGAATGAGATTTTAAAAATGTCACTTAAAATTACCTTAAAATGCCACCTAAGGGAAAGGATTAGATGTACATATTAAAATAAAAATGATGTATGGCAAAAATTTTAAAGGTTAATTCTAAAGCATTTTCTCATCAAGTTGTTTTCATCAACAGTGAAATATGTATTGCTATTATATGCTGAAGGTAAAGCAGAATTAAAGCACAGAAAAGGACATTTCATTAAAATACAGACTGCGTCTTAAAATATATACAAATATGCCTCAGTAAATATTACAAGACAGGTAACCAAAGGGAACATTTATCTAATGTGATTGATATATTTAAAAGCAACAGGCTACCATGAAAAATTAATTGATTTAGTGAAAATGGTCATACAGAAGTTATCCGTATACTTCAGAATGGCAATTACCAAAGCACTGTTGAAATGTCTACTGTGCATTCCATTATTCAACAGTAAAAATAGTTCAGAATCATATTTCATGATGAAACTTTAATACCTTTACAAGAATACTTTAAGTACAGTTCATTAATGTGGTAAAATATAGATCTGATGGGATTTACTTAAAAAGAGATTAGTCTCCAGCTACCAATGAAGATCAAATGTATGACCCGCATTTTGAATCAGACTGTAAATGCATTTTGTTTATCGACACTCTTTCATCATATCCCATGCTGACATATTCCACAAACTGCAACAGCTAAAACAATAATCTGGATAAGAAGTCATTCAACAAGCTGAAAAAACAATGACTTTTATATTGGATGTGTACTAGAGAGATTTCAGGAATAGATATAAAGGCTAAAATTGGTATGCAAGAACAGCTCACATAGCTGTTCTACAGAGCATGGTCATGATATTCAGGACCTTCTCTTTTTTAAGAGCAGTGGACACGCCTCTAAATTTGGGGTGGGGGAAAGAGCAGGAGGCAGAGGGGAGGGAAAAGACAAAAGTTTTATTTTCTCAAGCAAAGTGTCTTGCTTTTTTTTATGTGGAAAGGTTTTGGTAGCAGGGGTGGCATCTGAGAGGAGAAGACAGGTGCTGTTGTGCGCTGGACACAGAAAGTTCCAGCTTCCTCCAGTGGAACCACCACTGAACATGGATGACCCCATGGTCAGCTAATGATGCCTCAGTGATAATATACTTAAGAAAGGGCAAAAATGCCAGACAGATGGAGGAGGAGAGAAAAAAGGTGAGAAACAGCCCTGCAGACATCAAGGTCGGTGAAGAAGAAGGGACAGGAGTTACTCCAAGTGCCAGAGCAAAGATTCCCCTGCAGCCCATGGAGAAGGCTGTGGTGAGACACGCTGTCCCATACAGCCCATGGAGGTCCATGGCGGAGCAGTTACCCAGCTGCAGCCTATGGAGAACCACATATCAGTGCAGCTGGATATGCCCTAAAGGAAACTGCAGCCCATGCAGAGTCCACACAGGAGCAGGTATTTCTTGAAGGGCTGAAGCCCTTGGGAGGACCCAAATGCTGAAGCAGGGGAAAAGAGTAAGGAGGGAGCAGGAGTGGAGAAGAGCTGGTGTGGGCTGCCTGCAACTCCCATTCCTCATCTGCCTGCACACCTCAATGAAAGATGAGACAAGAGTAAAGCCATGGAGTGCAGAGTAGGAAAAAGAGGGAGGAGGAGAAGTGCTGGTTTAATTCTAGTCTTTCTTACCACACAAATGCATTTTAATTTACCCCAAGTTGTGTTTGTTTTGCCCAGCTTAGCAATAATTAAGTGATCTCCCTTTACCTCAATCTTTAGCTCAATCCAAGCACTTTTCCATCCTATTTTGTCCCCCTGTCCTGCTGAGGACAGTGAATGAGAGAGCAGCTGGGGCACCTGGATGCTAGACATACCATACCATTAAACTTGATTTCATGTCCAGCTTCAAACACAAGCAATGGCAGTATAAAATTACAATTTAGAACAATGTGGTATTTCAATAACTTATAATAAATTATTTACATAAAATATATGTTATTTTATACTAACAAAATGTTTCCTCCTTTTTTAGTCTGTTTTGATAATCTAAAAACTGATGAACTGTAACAAAATAATTTTTAAAATTATCTCTATATTTTCTTTTTATCCTCAAAGAAAGCAGAAGTATAAGAATACTTCGACAGCAAATTTATCCCTGACCAGACAACTCTATGGAATTAAGATGAAAATAACAATTACAGTTCACATGCTATTATTCAAGCATGGAGATAATCATGAATCATGTTCTGCTACCAACAAACCAAAGCCAAGGACAGAAATATCTGATGTAGTAAAAAGAAGAAATACAGAGACAAAACACTGAGAAGAAACACAGTGTGAGAAAAGAGTTTTGAGTATGGATGCAGGACATCAGCCTTGAGAATTTTCTTTGTAATATCCCATGAGCACACAACTGTCCATTTGCACAGAGGTAAGGATAAAAATCATAGAAAAAAAATTACATTTTCCATTTTTATGAGTGATTGCTCTGAATTCCTCTGAAACCTGTCCTTTGACATTATATAGAAATAGAAGAGAATTGACTCAAGTCTTAGACATCCCTTGTAATGCTGCTGCATGTAATTTATAAATAAGTAGGGGATCCCCACAATGAGAGAAACAGTGTAATGTTCCAACACTGCCATTCTAAATACCTGAAATGCGCTTCTGCTTTCTGAAAACTGCTGCCAAGACACTACTATATTACAGATGACTTTCATTATGTAAGTGAATTCATTAAAGTCAATATGGTTACAGCTACTTCAGATGCATGAATAAGTAGCTGCATTGAAAAAGTAAATAGAGGAACATTAGTAGCAATTTTTACTGAAATCAAAGTTTTTGGTATTGAAACAATATAGGCAGAAATAGCCGAAAAATCAGAATTCAAAGTAAAATCTCGGACCAATCAAAATCAAGGAAACATTTTAATACACTTTTTTGTGCTGTTTGATATTTCACTTGGGTGTTAATTTCTGCAAGTATATAAATGTGTTATCCTAGTCCCACAGCAACCAGTCACCACATGTTAGCTGAGGCTTAAAAAATTTGATTAACCTGGAATCGCTGGAGTTTGGTCATACGCTCCTCCAGCTTCTGGCAATGTTCCACCAGCTGTGCTGACAGTTTCTTCCATCGGCCCAGGATCACCTCAATCTCTGACCGGTATCTCTGACTGACTTCTGCAGGGGCTTTCCTGGACAAATCCTCCACAGTTGTGCTGAGATAGTTCAGACCTTTTTGCTGCTCTTGGAGAGAACTCTGTAGAGCCTACGGATAAGAAACAAGTAGTATCCTGATTCATGTGTTAGGCAGTTCTCTTCATTTCATAAGCACAGGCAAGACATGTAGGTCACCTTTGCTAAAATCTGCAATGGCATAATCTACTGAGCAGTTTGGAATTGCTTTTCTCACACAAACTAGAAACTAGATTTTTTTAGTTGAACTGAGAATATAACCAGAGGTGTTTGTATAAACACCTAGTAGATGTGATCTACAAACATTTCATTAACTTGAGACGGGAATTTGCTATGGCTCTAATGATTAAAGATTTCAATAAGATCAGACTCTATATGGAGTAAAACAATAAGCTTAGAGAACCAATTCTTCGACTTACATTTTTTATAACTTCTCAAACTTTTGCAATTCTCAGTCCAAATTTACTGCATCCAAATTTTTTTTCGTATATTCTACCTTTATATTTCTGAATGCTGACATGCTAATTAGCCATCCGATAGTAAAATATTTTCAGACATTGAAACATAGGGAACGTTTGTCCCCACTGGCAAAAGTTGTTCTGCGTTTGTGTCTGCTTGTAAATTTGACAGTAAACCTGACAAAGACCATGCTGCATTTTGCAAATCAGAATTGTTTCCATGTCAGCACTGGAAAACGAAATCAGCTAAATCTATATATCATCATCAAAGGAATATATATACCACGGGGACAAACAAGGCCATTACCTTAACATGTTAAACATCTTATAAAATTAGTGTCAATGGTGAACACTACTTTATATTCTTTAACTTTAGGAATCAATATAATTAAGTAGTCACCATCTCCTGAAGCCCTTGCCTAAAACCCAAATGGGCATTATTTACTCAAGGTCCATAGGCTTCAGCAGACTCATGATAGCTGAGGGTTTTGTCCCTCTAAAGTTCTCACTCAAGACATTTGTCCCCACAGCTTCATTACTCACTTTGAGCTCCCTGAGTCTCTGCTCCATAATTTCATAGTCAGCAACCGCAACCTGAGGCATGGAGAGTTTAGTTTCTGACTGCTGGATCCACAAAAGTATAGTGTTCATTGTCTCTTTGTAGTGTGCAGGAGGCAAACTGTCACAAACTACATTCAATGGGGAAGAAAAAGGAACGAAATAAAGGAAGGAACAAAGTAAAATGATTTTGTGCTTCGTTATTCAGTTTGCTGACAGAAGATGCTTGATAAAAGACTAAGCCTCATTGAAGTAATTGGCTGTTTTGCAAGATTGCAACAGGTTCGATATGTAAGTATCAGAATTTTTGAATCAATTGTGGAAACAGAAATATTTTGAAAAATGAATACACTTATTCTAATATTTACAATATCTCTTCCATTTCATGAGTTGTGCGTCATTTGACTCTCTTATTATAGGTCACAAGACAACCTGTACGGCCAAGACAATTAGTTTAAATATGTGTGTTCAGAGATCAACTGAAAAACCATTGTACTTAATCCAAAATCTAATATCAGAAATGTATTAAGAACTAGTGTTCCCTTTTATGGCCCGTGTTTGTGTGTTCAATGTTTCTGTTCAAGTAAAATGTTCCATTTAAGACATCTGTTAAAAGCTTCGAAAATTAATCTTTCTTCTGCAATCAAGTCGAATTTTATTGAACTGTGCCTATTGTGCCAACATTACAGCTGTTGTAAATAGACAACATCTGGCACACACATCAGCAACTCATTAAGCAGAGAAATTCCCTCTGCCATCAACAACAGTTGCTTCTATACTCATTGAAAAATGTACAGACAAATAGCTTGGCTGGTTGGAACTGAAATATTTCCAACTTGTACCACATAATAATGAAGCATATAAAAGCTCAGAAAAGTTACACCCATTTGTATCTCCTGTATCCTCCTTCATCTTCACTGATGTTTCAGAAAGAACTGTACTGAGAAATTATATGTCTGTCCAAAGAGCAGTTTTGACAAATACCACAGTTAAAGTTTTTAAGTGCAAGCTTGCTTACATTCTCATACAGTAATGCTTGGCAGACGGTACTTCAGATTTTAACCTAATTTTTTAGTTGATCAACGGAATGCTGCATGAAAAAACCCCTTATATTTTCAGTTATGCATCATAACAACATACTAAAATCAGGACAATCTAAGCTCTCTCTTGTGGAGTATGCACATTGTATCACATATCTTCCTCATAAAAGTCTTGGCTGATCTATCACATACATCTGGGGATTTACAAAAGACTTGGTACCAGAAAAGAATTACCAAGTATCTCTTCCCTTGTGATGTGTTCTTTTTTTTACACAGAAAGCAATATCAATATATTCTTGGAAAGACAAACCCAAACATATTCAATCTCATCAAATAGCATTTTAAATCTTTTTATTTCCTTAGTGAGATTTGTATTGTCTTTGATTCATTTAATCCAAACAATTCCTACTTTAGAGTAGAACATACATTTAAACTCATCATTGCAAATGAATGGAGATATAATTTCAGCTTATGTTAAAGAATTATGCAATTCTTAACTGCAATTTTATTTAGAAATATGAAATGGAGTTCGGTATGGCGATATAATGTTTGACTTCTCTACGTTATTTTCTCCTTTAAATGAAAACCCAATCTTATGACTAATGTATAAATTCAAGCATTTATATAAAAGAATAGCTATTTTCCATAGTAGTTTATCTTATCTTAAAATTTGCTTTGTGATACTCATGTTTATGGATTAAAGCCCACATGATAAGCAAAGTCTATCAATAAGTATTCTGCTATGTTATATGAAAAAAAATATTGGTAGTGAGAAAGCATGTCCCCAACATGGGCCTCATTTAGATGTAGCAAAACTAGGCCCATGACAGAACTGTAACAAAATGCCACAGAGGGAAATTACAAATATGTTTCTCTGAAACATCAGAATACAGTTTCCATACCAGAATGGAAAAATGTTGTTGTATTAATTTATTACACTCATTTTAACCTAATTTTGGTGTGCCTAATGTTGCAACCCTTGAGAAGTGACAGGCAGATACATTTACACTTGCATATTTATTTTAGAGACAGACCTTAAATTTGCAAATACAATGTTCAAATAGATATTTGGTTAGGATATATTTTTAATAACTAGAACTATTTAAACATGTGAAAATAGGTTTCCAAGTAAGAAAAGTACTCTTTTTTTTTTCATTTTCCCTCCCATCTTCCTTTTTGTGACCAGATTTTTCAGTCAAAAATATTTTCCCAAATCAGAAATGAAATGAGAATACAATTATCTCAACAACTATCAAATCACACGGGATAGGTTGCAATGTGTATCTCCTGCAGTCAACACAAATCCCACTGTTCATCACATCATTATGAAAGGCAGTAAATATAATCTATGGGATCATTTTAGTAAAGAGTTATTCCCTCAAATGAATTAACTAGATTGAACTTCATGTATTTCCAATAAAAATTCCCTCAGTAGCAAGTGCAGTGTAAAACCAGGCTGATTTGCTCACAGTTTTGTTTTGTTTATTTTGTAATACAAATACTTGAACCTATTCATCAAAGTCTTTATACTGATGTCTTCATAAAAACTGTGATTCCCTTCTCCCACATTTTTAAACAGAAACTGCCAAAATGGAGTCATGAGGACTCGTATAATATATAATCAATGTTCTGCAAGTGACTTAACACTTCTAATTCTGTTTGTGATAAAACTCTTAAAAGAAATAGAAGGGAATAATAAGAATGGTTTTGGCTTATACAGAACTTTAAGGATCATCTTGTTCAAACACCCCTACCATAGGCAAGGATGCCTTCCACTAGATTAGGTTGCTCAAAGCCTCCTCCAACCTGGCCTTGAACACTTCCAGGGAAGTCCTTCTCCAGTTCCACAAAACAGTAAACAGTAACAGTAAAAATCTTTTAAAGACAGACATTTTTTTAGGTGGTTTTTATTTCCCATCCATAACAATGTTCATTTTTACTGTGGAGGAAAAGGATAAATTCACCCACAAAGCAGAGGACATTATCTCATACACATTAATTTCACAAGCTGCTTTGTCATTTTGATCATCATTTAAATAAAAATAATTACCAGAGGAGATGGATGGATGGAGGAAAAAAAAAGAAAAGAAAGAAAAAGAAAGAAAGAAAGAAAGAAAGAAAGAAAGAAAGAAAGAAAGAAAGAAAGAAAGAAAGAAAGAAAGAAAGAAAGAAAGAAAGAAAGAAAGAAAGAAAGAAAGAAAGAAAGAGAAAGAAAGAAAGAAAGAAAAAGAAAGAAAGAAAGAAAGAAAGAAAGAGAGAAAGAAAAAGAAAGAGAAAGAAAAAGAAAGAGAGAAAAGAAAGAAAGAAAGAAAGAAAGAAAGAAAGAAAGAAAGAAAGAAAGAAAGAAAGAAAGAAAGAAAGAAAGAAAGAAAGAAAGAAAGAAAGAAAGAAAGAAAGAAAGAAAGAAAGAAAGAAAGAAAGAAAGAAAGAAAGAAAGAAAGAAAGATTGCTTGAATGCTACTTATTAGAATAATAATTTCTCACACACATCAGAGATGTATCTTCAGCTCAGAAGGCACATTTGAAGATGGTTAAGCAAACTTCATCCCTTATAATCAAATAGTAATGAATCTTTCTGCTACTAAATCATAGTTTAGGTCTTAAGAAAAACTTACAGTTAGGAAACTTACAGGACATCTGCTTAAAATTTTCCTTCCTCAAGTATACAATGATAACAATTTCATTTCCACTTATAACCCATCTCTCATGTCCTTAGAGTATCAAAAAAAGTTAGCAGTTCAAAGTTTAAACAAAAGCAGAAAAATTACAGACTAAAACTCCAAACAGTCACCATACTGTTATAGTCACTATGGTTTATTGAATTATAAAATTATGCCAAGACTAAGTTGCATGAAATACATGTAATGGAACACTCTAAGAAGCTGTACTAGTGGGTTAAAGAGAATAGCAGTTTGCATGCAAAATAACTGTAAGCATGGCATGGGTAAATAAAACATCTAAAGAATCTTGACATGATATAGAAGGCAAAATGATTCTAAATAAGAGAAATATAATTCGAATCCAGATGAATAATTAATAATTAATAATAACAACAACAATGATGACTTCACCTTTGGGAGTTACTGATCCTGCAAAGGTAGAATCGGAACTTGAAAGGAAAGCACAGTGCATGAATGTATGAAGAGAAAAATGGAAATAAGTATGACTTTCCTTTGTCACCTCCGCCACTTTTAACTTTACCTGTGACAGAATCCTGGTTGTTTGGTTTTTTTTTTCCCAGGGACTTTCTAAAAATCTAATGACTTTCCAATTTCCCTCTGAAGAATAGCCTTGTAAAAATGAGAACACGTGTCTCACTCAAGACCATGGATGGATAAGAGTTCAATGCAGCAAGACTAAAAAGCAGAAGCACCTTCACGGAATTCAGTTCACAGAGGTTCAGGAGTGCTGGAATGAATCAGCTGCCACCCAGGAGGGAGTCTGAACCAGGGAGTATTCACTTACCTGACTGACATCTCTCCCTGGGCTGAGGGGGCGTGGGAGGCCAATCAGGCTGCTCCCTAGAAATCTCTCTGACATAGCAGCAGTTAATGTCAAGACAAGTAAATATAAAGTGCAAACCCTCGTTTTTCACCAGGGCATCACAAAACTAAGAATTTCCTTGTGGAATCACATTATTAGTTCTTGAATTATTGCCAGGATTGTCCATTTCACTCCCTCGTGTAGATTACTGAACAGCTTGAAGCACTGTCTGATCTCTATTTTTTCTATTACCAATATTGCAGAAATTAATCTAAATTTGTTTGGGGAGGAGGGAGATTTGGAATGCTGGATACACCTTATTCAAAAGGACCTTTTGATTTACAGATACTTTATAAGGTGAGAAAAATAAGGTCATATTTCTTCATATTTTATGAGGCTGTATTTCTTTCATAAACAACATTGTAAAAGAGTGAAAAACCAACTGAATAGGTTTTAGGATTTAAATTACATTTTATAACTGGAAATGCTAACCAAATCATGGAGAAAAATGTGAGAAAATCTGAGTTCATCTTCAATAATATTTTAGTGACAAATCTACTGTGCAGCACAGAGAAATTACTAAGCACCTCTGAACCTAAAAAAAAAACAAACACAAAACCCAACAGAACAAAACCAAAGAATGCAATGGAAACCCAACCAAACAAAAAGTATTTGAGGGAGTGAATCTCCAACACAAGAGAAAACTGTTTATGGGGGGAAAATTCCCTTGGAAAACAGAACAGTTAAATACGCTTATCCATCAGAAAAGATAATGGAGTAATGGAACATGAACCAAAAAAAAAAAAACAAACCAAAAAGCCAAACCTGTTATGACAAGTCAAAAATAAAAATCCTTTTAACATGAAAAGAAACCCTTTAATCAAAATAAACCCCACACCTTTCTAAACATGTACATTTTAGGTACAGGAAATTAAAAAAAATAAATACTATAACTGATCTGCAAAACATCATTCAGTCTTCAGGAATTTTTTCTATGTGTAGAAAAAAATTAATTGCAAGTAATTTATGTAAATAAAAGACAGGAATATCTAAAATGCTCTAGCAAAATTTCCACATTTTCCACTAAAGTAGGGCTAAAATAAAGACATGGGATATGGCCTTTTCCCCATCTGTACAACACAAGAAAAGTAGTCATTAAAGAAAGCAGAAGAAACTGAGTCTCAAAGCACCAAATTCTCCATGCTTTGGTTTCAGGGTTGGTTGGTTTTTTTTTTTCCCCCATATGTTTTGATTCATAAGACTTTCCTGAAATGGCAATAGGCAAACCTATCCCATGCATGATCGTTCATATGTAGAGCAGTTATGAAAGGAAGATAGAGCTTTGGATAAAACTGTGTATGAAATTTCTGAAGATAAAATATAATTGACATAATACTCTTATCTAAAATATCACTACGGGTATGTACTGTATGGGATAAAACAACCTCATCTTGACAGAGGAACCATTTGAGATGAAGCTCCTATGATGCAGAGCAGCCACATAAAACAGTAACAACTGTCCAGGGCTCCATGAAATATTGATTTAGGAACTTCTGTTTACTAGCACTTTAGGAGACTCTCTCCAATCTGTTCAATGCTTTCACCTCAGAACAACTCCTTCTGCAGCTGTCCAGGGCACCCAAGGAGCATAATGCAGCACAGGGGTGTGGAGGGAATGAACATCCAGGAAGAACTTTACCAAAGCCCATGGTTCAGGCAGTGAATACTATTTGTCTTACTGGACTAATCAACTGGTTAATTCCTGAGCAGTCACTAGTTAAATTAGATGAGGCAAACCCAGCAATTATGCAATATTAGCTAGAGAAGAAATCATACAGAAACTAGCATCTACAATATTTTTCTGTTGGCAGAATGGTAACCAATTTCACCACATTAATGGTTTTTAAATCTTACCCAAATGTCTTGACTTTAGAGCCATGAATAAACATTACACTCCCTAATACTAAATTTCTACAGCTCATTTCTTCATCACTTGCTACAGCACACTTGCATTTTATACCTTTAGTTCTCCTATGCACCTTCAGTTTGTGTATGTGTGCATGTGTGAAATAACTACAGCAGCACAATAGTGTACTGTTGTAAAAACAAAATCCAAAACTCTCCATGAAAGAATTTAGGAGGAATACTATAAAAAACCACTAGAAGGAGCTAGCACTATGTCTAATTTCAAAACAGTACAATCATTTAGAGATACTGGTAGTTTGAGAGGCAAATAATGTCTTTGTTGTTGAGAAAAGTTGTATTTGTATTAATTATTAATTTCATAATCAAATACAGATAGTGTACAGTAGTCACTGACATTCTACACATCTTTAATAAGAAATAGTCAACTTTCTATTTTGGTATAGCATTTTCCATCTCTTGAAAAATTCATTTTACTACAAATATTGCAAATAATGTTATAACTGGCAGTCATATATTCTGCGTTGTAAAAAAGAAACAGCCGGCCACATGATAAAAAACTCAATACCCTGAAGTAGCTGCTCTCTTTGATGAGCTTTATGGAGTTAAAATTCTATTATGTGAAAATCTAGAGCAGATTCACTCCTGTAATATAACTCTTTTTTCTCTCTACTGACAGAGATGGACTGCCCTGCCTTACAACCCAACTACACAAAGACCTTTTCAGATTGCCAAAAAAAAAATAACTGAATCTGTCCATAAACACACTAACAAGGGGAGGTCTGATGGTAGAAGTCCATTGAGTGTATTTTTTTCTTCTGAGTAGAGTACCTTCCCTTGTTTTCTTATTAATATAAAATATGGAATTCACTGATAATTTGTGAAAGACAAATTCAATTGCAAAAACTGCACCTAAACTGCAATACTGGTTTAATATGACAAAAGCAAATATAAAACTAAGAAAGTAAAATATATATAATAATATATACCCATTCTTCGCATGCTAGTCAGGCAAATTGACTTCTTGTAGTGAACACTTACTGGTCTGCAGCTGTTTTTCTCTGGCATGCATGTCAGCAAATATTTGTTTGAAATGGCTGGTAAAAGCAGCAAGGTCAGCATCCAGAAACACTGGTCCTTGTTCCTTCTCTTTCAGTGCTTGACTTTGAGCCTTTAGTCGTTCAATTTGAGGCTGAAGGGTTGACATTCGGATGATTTCATCCTGCATGTTTGAACAAAAAAAAAAAAATCAAGATAAAGCTACTTGAAAACCGAAATCCCTAGTGCCATGAAATCACCACTGTTTCAATGCACATTACACATCTCTTCTGCTTCCAAATACATCAGTTACAATACCAGCAATACTGGTATTTTAAATCTCTCCTCACAAATCAATACCTCTGCTTCAAATACAATTGTTGATTGATAGCACTGCTTAAAGACACTTTAAAGTCACTTAAAGACACTTTAAAGTCACTTCTGCAGAACATTGCCATGTTATTAGTGTAATGCTCAAAGAAAATAAGATAGATTGTACATTGATATTTCATGCCTAAGGAACATCTTTTTCATGTGAAGCTGAGAAGATTAAAACACATGTCCCATAACCTTGGAGTCATCTCTGTTAGATTATGTACTAAATAGCAGGCTAAATAGCATGAAGTAGAAAAGGAAAGATGAAGATGCCCAGTGATTTCTAGCAGCCTCACAGTAACATATTAGAGTTTGAGGTTAGAGTAGGATAGGTTAGCTCATTTGGAAGGGACCTACAAGGAACATCTAATCCAACCACCTGACCACTTCATGGAGGACCAAGTTAAGGTNAGGGACCTACAAGGAACATCTAATTCAACCAGGTTAAAGCGTATTGTTGAGGGCATTGTCCAAATGCCTCTTACAAACTGACAGGCTGGGGGCATCAACCACCTCCCCAGAAAGCCTGATGCACTGTTTGAACACCTCCCAGTCCAGTCTAAACCTCCTGTGGCACAGCTTTGGACCATTCCCGTGCATCCCGTCACTGGATACCAGGGAGAAGAGATCAGCACCTTCCTCTTCACTCCCCCTCCTCAGGAAGCTGCAGAGAGCAATGAGGCTGTGCTGTTATACCTTCAGGTGACCTTGTACACACTGTGACATGTACAACTATTAAGTAAAAAGAAATGAGGAAAGCAAGCCAAATGTAGAGTTTGTAGTAGAGCTACTCAAAGAGAAGCTTTCTACTTGAAAACAGAGACCCCCTGTAAGTACAATTCCAGATTGGAAATGCCTGAAAATAGAAGTAATAGCACAGATCTAAAATTGGGTTTCAAACACTGTTTTCTGTTTGAGAGCTTTTAGAGTCAGAGATTCCCTAAAGTCAAGCTTCTACAAATATGTCATGCAATTTATAATTCAATACTACATCTCAATATATTCCTGCACATCTATATTAGCTTGTAAGTAATCCCCACCCACAGAGCTGTCTACAGGAAGAGAGATAATCAAATTTCTCTGATGGTGCAGCACAAAAATTAAAACAATTAGGGAGAATAAGTGAATTGATGTGACCATTTTTGCACAACTACTGCGATTCTGTCACACTATGACAGAATAATATTCCTCCTTTTGAGTACACAATCTACCCTCCATCAGAATGCAGAGTATGTATCAAGTAAAGTTGTGTGCAATGGCAGAATTTTGAACTTGAAAACAATTTTCTGGCATAGATCCTTAACAGAGGTGATGAAAAATGATTTTTAAGGCACAGATTTTTACAGTAAAAAAAAGAGGAAAAAGACTTTAGGGCCATAGTTCCCTAGCTTTAAGGCTCTAAGCATCTTCATAACTAAATATTTTAAACAACATATGTTGGGTTCTATTATCTCCTTATTTCTTTACCAGTCTTTCCTTTCCTTTCCTTGAATAAGTTCAATAATTACTATGCAAACACAAGGACTCCATTCACCATTTTTATGTTGAAATAGACTTGGTCGTAATCTGTCCCACGGTTGGAACGCCAAGGAAATGAAATCATAAAAAACTGGGAGAAGAATCTCTAACCTTGCATTTTTCCAACTGAGTTTTTACTGTAGCAGGATCTGTTGCTGGTGTGGGCTGTACTTTCAGCCAGTTTTCTGCAGTAATTGTTGTCTGCTCCAGTTGCTGCAGCTGGGAGTAGAAGTCAATGATATTATTTTGGTACTCCAGCCATGCCAGTCTTTCACTCAGCAACTGACAGAACTCAATCCAGCGGCTCTTCAGCTGCTCTGAGGCTTGTCTAATGTTGTCAGGATTCAGGCCCTCTAGAAACACGGGAGAAGAAGATGCTTAAAGATCAACAAGTTACAAAGAAAATAATTAAAAAAAAGTAATGTAATTTAACAATTCAATTTCTGGTTTTGAGAACTCATAAATCCAGTTAATGATTTATCATCAAATAACAGTCCTGAAAATACAGATGTGACACATAAGTAGAGAAAGCATACCAAAAATATTTGAAGTTGCTGCCAGGGTACTTTTGTTGCTATGGGAATGAATTATAAAGTACATTAAAGTACAAGAATGGGAATAAAGCAGAAAATAGAGACACAATACATAAAGCTAATTAAAACTGCCGTAAGAAATAAGAAAATGCCTGACAGCTGGATTTTGAAAACTGTCTGGACTGTAATTAGATTTTAATGTACAAGACTGTTGTTGGATTTTCTTTAATAAAAAGACTGATTTAAATGAATGGGAACTAAAATCCACAGTTATTTGCAGGCTTCTGATAATGCCTCAAGTTTTGCACTACATGTTATTTTAGAAATATCATAAACACATGATCAAATCAAATCTCCATCTAGGCCAGTCCTGTATGTCCAACAGTGACCATCAGGAGACTAAGCAGAGAGATGAGAAACCATAGGTGATTATTTTCTCTGTGATTATTTTCAGACAGGGTTTGGCTTCTCTGATATAGTTTGTCTATTTCTGTCTATTGTTCAATAATTATGCTTATATTAAAGTTCATAAAATCAAACTGGCTTTAGTTATTACAGACAAAGCAATTATTTAGAACAATTGAAAGATAAAAGAGCTCTGTATGCTCTGTGAAGAAAGTGAGGCAAGCAAAGGTGTCTTACAATAATATAATTTGTAATCATACTGAAACTTGAACTCAGGTAGACTTCAAAATGTTATTAACTTAAGCATCTTATTAATTCTTGCAATGGAAGTTTAAATCTAACCCCCAAACTTTTTTAAGTGTGATGACATGTAATGATACATATAGCAATAAGACAAAACTTAAATTTCAAAAATAAAATTTCAAAATTTCAAAAATAAATTTCTCAATTCATTGAGCAGTGCTATAGGCTTAAGAACATTGTTAATAACATCATCACTTAGTCATACACTAGCTAACTACTAAATCAGAAGCTATGCTTTTTATAAAAATAATCAAAATTATTTTTCTTAAAAGCAAGTTTAAAAGGAAATGACGCAAAAGTGCTCCACTTCTGTGGTCTTTGAAACACTGTCAAATATGGTTTATCTGGTTTGCATTCTGGACTCCCAATCTGCAGGAAAATTTCTTTATCACGGATAAAGAGTAGTACAGTTGATGTGCAATTTTGTAAGGTAGGACACAGGAAATGAAGTTCTAATTACACCTAATCCCTTAAATAAAATAAGTACAAGAAATTTATTGTAATAAAATTTTCTAGGGAATTACTAAAATGCATGCTATATAGAAAACCACACTAAATGATAATCCAGGATCATGTCTTCTGTGGAGCACCATAGTGCTCTGGCAAATCGTATTCTGGATTCAGCTCAGGGCTTCTCCATTCAGAGTTGCTTGGGAACAGCCCACTTGGAAACAGTCTGTGCAGTACCTGATAGTGGTTCTCTGGATATGCTTTGTTTCTGGGATGCTGCCCTAGCCAAGCAAATTGTACACGATTTCAAAAACCAAAGCTACAGAAAAATAGGAAGCCCAGTGCTACTGAGAGATAATGGCAACTGTGCTGGTTGGAGCAGCCACACATTATACTCTAAAAACTGAAGAGCACAGTTTAAGGACTGAACCTTAAGAAATAAACAGTATTTTGACACGTCTTAATAAAATCCAAAAGCAACCTGGTCTTCTGTGAGTGTGTGTGTGCATCTGGAGATGTGGTATACATAATCAGATTTTATTAAAGTGTAACACTTCTGAAAAACAACAATCACAGATGACCAGGCACATAAATACTGAACCTCAACAAGAGCAAGAACAAACAAGTCTTATAGAAGGTAAGACTTTTAATTATGCTGTATTTCAACAATTGTTTCCTTTTCTGTTGTGAATTTAGCTAAAAAAATGCTGTATACCCATAACAGAGAGCAGATTATCTTTGCCACTGTGTTCATGATTACTTCCGAACCTGGAAGACACTGCTTATGAGTTTGGCAGAGTAGATATAAAAAGATCACTTTTATTTATTCCTCCTTTCCTCTCTTTTCAGCTGCCACAGTCTCCAAGGTACCCTTAGGCAAGATTATGATAACCAGGTGAAGTGCATGAATTCCCCACATATAATAATACTTTTCACTGCAATATTTTCTTCAAGGATTCAGAGAGGACTATTTCAGATGGTCTTTTTTTCTTCTTTTTACTCATACATCCCTCTTAATGTAACAATTAAATATCTGAAAGTGACCAATATTCAATTTTTTGTTAATTCTTTTCTGTAATATCTAAGCTCTAAATCTAAATGTGATTCTACAAGTGCACAGATAAAAAAAAAGCTTTTGCTTTTCATGCTACTGAAGTGGACAGTACAAGTCTGGTTTATGCTGAGCCACGTTTGGTAAAAGATTTCAGAGACACACCTCCATTAGGCAACACAATACCCTATTGAAAGGAAGACCCATCTGAAAATCTCCATACCATGTGTTTTTAAACTCTCTTAATTCACAGTCACTCAGGTAACTCAAAGTTCTCTATCACATGCCAGTATGTCATTGCCAGAAGGATGTAAGAAAATGGCTCTTACTCACACTTGAAAACATATGGGCAAGTTTGTAAAAATTTTTTTTCTCATTTTGGAGAAAACTAGTCCTTTGCCTCCTTGAAAATGACAAATTAGTATTTGAGAAGTTGATATGAGGGCAGAATTTTAATGTTTTTATTTGCTCACTGAATTGCTGGAAATCAAGAATTTCACCAAATTGTTAGGATTGGTAGAGACCTCTGGAAATTCTTCAGTCCAAGCAACTGCCAAGGCAGGGTCACTCAGAGGAGGTGGCACAGGAGCTTCTTCAGGTGGGTTTTGAATGTCTCCAGAGGGGGAGACTCCACAACCTCCCTGAGCAGCCTGTTCCTGGGTTCTGCCACCTTCAATGTAAAGAAGTTTTTCCTCAGGTAAAACTTCTTGGGTTTTAGTTTATGTCCATTGTTCCTTGTCCTGTTTGAAAATTTCCTCTGTGATAAATACTGATTTCTTCATTAATTTTAGCAACTTTAGCAAGCAACAGCTTTCATCCATGATGTTAACATTGATCCCCTTATTCTGTTTCACTCATAGTAGCAAGGCATTTAAAAGTTTACAAACAGGTCCAGAACCATATAAAAACCCCATTCTCTGGTAAAACATTATTTTATGAATAGTGCATGGTTCATAATCTTTTCATATTCTAAAAGCTTCTGATATAATAATTGAATAAATATACTCTACCCAGAGGAAACAGATCATTATCTGAAGTGTATCCATTAATTTTATTACCTTGTATATGCCACATAACAAATTGTGTCTGAATATTTTTAATTGTGCAGCACCTTACATGCAAGTACTTTTGAATTGCCACTTAATATGAAGTATATCTTATTAAGTGCATCTATCATTTGCCATGGTTCTATGATAGAACAACATAAAATTATCTGGGGTTTTTGTAGCTTTTGATTCCTGTGTGTGTAACTCAAAAGATAATCTATTTCTTCCACAGAACAGTGGCACTTAAATATTACGTTTTATCACAACAAATTCATTTGTATTCACTTAAATGCTGCCTATAGAAATTCTCTGAGTATTCATGTTGATGCCCTGTTTATTTTATTCTAAACTACTATAATAGTCAAGTGTCCACTGAAACTGCTAAATTGCTTCACTCATGCATCAACAGATGTTTTATTCCATTTTAGAATATAATTTAGTAAAGAAAAACAAAATAGATTTTTTTACTAGAAAATGGGAGAAATATGGAAGCTTTCTTTGATTGTAATCATCAGACTTTGAAAGCATGGATGAGGAGAGGCAGAGCACAGATCATGTAGAAGATGGGTGGTTGGGTAAAGAAGCGCCCACCAAAACCATCAATGATTTCCCTTGTGATAGGAAAAGTCCTTCAAATGCCAATGTCCAGAGATACTGCTTACAAACATAAGAATAGCTATGCTGTGTGACAGGGAAGTTCTTTCCAGTGCAAAATAATTTTGCTGACAATGGCTGAAAACATTTACATAAGGCAAGAATAGTGCTCTGTATAAACACATTCCCTCAGAATAATTTCCTCTGTTCTAAGGAACAAACAAATGAAATCTTAAATAAACCAATCCAATTATCTCCAGAATTTGAATCCTATTTTTTTGCTTATTCCCTCTCCTATCACAGTAAAAATAAAAGCAAGAAAGTAAATATAAATGATACAACAATGGAATTCACCACCATTCTGAACTTGCTCTTACAAACCACCAGAGATCTTATCTTTTTATGCTCTTTATCTGTTACATTCAGAATCTTGTTTAGGGACAGAGGAAGAACATTTTCTATATTAACTAAAGCCAGGAATTCAGTGATAGCATAATTGGAATCTTAAAGAGTCTAATTATTATTACTCCAGATCTAATTGACACACAATAAGTGAAATTTAACAATGCAATTAAAATTGTCATCACTTGACTTCTGAACTCATCTATGCTTTAAATCTGTTTGCCTTTTGTGGTCTTTTAATTAGAGATTACGCTGCAAATGCACGACAATCATCAATTGTATCACTGACTGGTTTTCCTAAAGCATAACAAAGGCAGCAGCATCACTTTTGATCTGTAAATTGTGGTAGTTAAAAATGTTTTTCATTCAAAATAACACAGTACATCTTTCCTCCACTAGATGTTAAATTGCAGACCTCCCACAAATCCATACAGGCACATTAATTCCAGTTCCTTCCTGTGTTATGGAAGAGTTCCAGCATTAGAACAGGAAGGTGTGAAGGCATAGTCAGGCTGCTCTCCTTAACATTATTTTGGAGATTCAGCAAAACTTTCCTCTTGTTTTTAGTGAATCCAGCAATCAAAAAAAATATAATTTCCACAAACCAAAGAAAGACTTAGTTGAATTACTGTGGAAAATATAAAGCTGTATCACTCTACTACAGTTTGAGATGCAGTTTTAAAGTTAAGTTTAATTTTTACATAACTTTTCATTCAATTTCAATTGAATTAAATTGCAATCATTAACTGTAATTGCATTAGATGATAACAATTTGGAAGAAAAGACAAATAGAAAATATGTTCTATTCCAAAGTACAATGGCTTCACATGACAGTTAACTTCCTCTACCCTCAAGGAGTAATTTTGAGTACTTCCCAAGATATTCCATTTGCAAATCCTTTTTAAAATAATCTCATAGTTCTCATCAACTAATGTTAATTATTTAATTCTACTCTCTACCACTGGTAATTACTGCATTAATTAACTATTTCAAACACTATTCTTCAAATTGCCTTTGCATTAGTGGAGTAGCTGACAGTCCCATAAATATTTAGGGCTTCAAGTCCAGAGGAATTGTTTCTTTTTTCAAATGGATGATTTTTTCCCTAAACCCATGACAATCAGGGATCTTCATTTTCACAGTCAACTAATCTGTCATCAGTGCTAGAATATTTTTGCTACCAAGGTTACCACAGTGTATGGCATGACATATCTCAGATCTCAGAGCAGCTGACAAAGTTGATGAAGCTGATAAAGTCAAAGCTGGCTTAGTCTACGCTGTACCTGCACCCCAGTTGGAGGATGTGCTTTCTATAAAAAAGGTGTGATTTGTTACATACTGGAAATATTTATATGCACATCTAGCCACAGTGGAGATCACCATATCTATACAACATGAATAAGCATGGACTCATGGACTGAGGGAGGAAAAAAGAATCTTCAGTTAAAAACATATGAGAATAATTAAGACAGAATGTTAGTCTACTTGATACTAGACATGGTAGGCAGTACAGTACCACAAAAGCAGTGACTTCTGCAACTAAAACCAAAGCCAGTCATCATAAAGTACTCTATAAATCAAAGGTGCAAAAACTGGAATTCTTGAGGTGCAAGTTTCCACTTTGTCCAAGGAAGTGCACTGATAAATGTGCCCTAGACAGATTCTGTGCAAAACAGCAACCTCGATGTGTCAGCACACAAATTTCAAATGCTTACTTAAAAGTCATGTACAGTCAGTTCTTCCAGAAAACATGTTAAAAAAAAAATCAGAACTTTTTATTTAATCAACCATGGAAAACAGCCCAAATTGTTTCAAAGAGTGTGCAGATGTTACCAGACTCCCTTCAGTCTATTCAGTGAGACTGGAAAGGGAACGTTTGAAGCACTTGGTACAGTAATGATAATTAAATATGCACCAAACATTAAATATGGCCACTTTTAAAATATTACACCTTTATACTTAAGCAAAATAATTTTAGGGTTATATGAAGTTTCTTCAGCTTGGCTGAAGAATTAGTACCTCAAAGCATTTCACTATTTAATTCTTGGTTCTTCACTGTAACAATTTAATAGAAATTATATGTTCTGAACCTCATTGCATTCTTCACCTATATTTCTGGTAATCATATCAGTATGACAGATGTTGGCCTGTGTTTAGTATTTTCTTGCAAAGGAAGACATTCTTCAATATTAAGAACAATGTCATGACTTACAATTTTACTTTTGTTTACCCTTCTTTGGGGATTGTTTTTGCTTTATCTAAAAGTTCAAAAGAATGATATAATATTTAAAAAAAAAAACAAACCTTACAGCTATATTTCTTTTTAAAGAGTTGTATAAGTTTTTACATTTATTATCTTTGAAAAATCAAATGCCAAAAATCTCTTCCAAATCCCAAGGTTGTATTTTCTATGATACACAACATTACAGCAATATGTATATTAAAAAAAACATACATTGCATACTAAAAGTCAGGAAGCACTTTTTTCCAAACTGTTTAAAGTACTGCCTTCAGAGCTTTTCTAGCTCAGATGTGTTAAAGTACTTCAAAAGCGTAGCATGCTCAGAAAATAAGATTACAACTTAAGTCTCTCCACACAACAGATTGTTAATATACAGTTCATTACTGTGAGCAAATTTTATACACATTTCTGTTCATGGTACTGAAGTGGTAAGACCTCCCCCCCGCCCTTTTCTAATTAACAGATTTAACATTCAGAAATAATAAAAGAAATATAAGGTATTATCACTTTACTGTTCCATTTGGACTAATATAATTCTTGTGATAAATATAAACCTGTACGTTTATCAAATCTGTAAGAAGATTATCTAAACCAACTCCCATGTAATTACCATTCACCATCTGTTCCACCAGGGCCTCAGCTGATCTGCTGGCATCTTGCAGTTTTCTGTACTTCTCAGGCTTTTCTCGCTGGATGGCCTGCAGCACGACAGGAAAGGTGAGTATTTCAACAGAGGGATTTTGAAGAAGAAAGTAATTAATCTCAGGGATGCCTTCTGATTCCTCAAGACCATTTAACCCATCATACTGCCCTGCCTGCCTCCCGATTTGCAGTGAAAACAAGCAGGTACCACATATAACCAGGAAGGGAGTCAAAGTCAAATACAAGAAACGGAGAGTCAGAAATACAACAGAGCTGTGAAATGATACACATCAGTGTTTTACAGACAGATAAAAGTACAAACTAAGAGCTATCCACAGCCCAATATTTCAAACTGAAAAGCTTCGTTCAATAGAAATTCCTAGTGGCAGAATAAAGTAGCTCATTTCTCATGTTAAGAGCAAAAATTGAGCATGCTAACCAAATCACAGGGATTCATAGCATACTACAGTATTGAACCCGTATACGATTTGATATTGTATGATACTGTGTTATGTTACTATTTTGTTGGAAAAAAACACACAACTGACCCTGTAAAATGCTTATTAAATAGATACCCATATACAGCAGACATCCATATATGAGCTACTAAGTAAGAGGGAGAGTTAACTGCAGATTTAATACAGCCTTCCCACTATGTATTGTAGTTAATACTCCTGATTCACCTCTCTGTATGCAAAAGTTTCTCACCCACGTTCAGGTTAGCACTCAGGTTAGCTGCAAGGTCTAGTAAAGGCTAGCTGCTACAATACAGGATATAGAGGGAATCTAAGTTTAAATTTCATTTTAGATTAGCAGCAACGGTGGTTGAAAGTAAGCTCATTTTAGATCTGACAGCCCATCAATGCTGTCTCAAAATTAACATCATGAAGTCACTTCATTGATTTTCAACTAATTTAGTAGCATAATTTAGGTGTAATTTAGAAGCTGTAAATCAGAAGCCCAAAGAAGCAGCAGGGGGCCACAGTCAAGTTTGATACCAAAAATAAAACAGACTATATACCTCCCAGAGATCCTGACCAACTGAGTCTCCCATAAATCCAGAGTCCCTCACTTTACTTAGCAGATGCACACATACAAGAGGATATGTTCCCACAAGTCCTACACGATATATAAGGGAAGGTAATACACAGTCCTGGATGCAGCTTCTCAGACTGGTTGACCCCTCTAGGCTTCCCAATCACCTTATTTGTTCCCACAACAAAGGGATGTGCTGGGTGACTGGACTTTTCAGGGAAAAAAGATCCTTAAACTGGAAAGAAAGCTCAAGCAGGTGTGTACGGATGCAGGATATTAGTAAAGGAACCTTACACACATACATTTGGAAATACTATTTTTCAAACAGATTGTTTAGACTACAGAATTAATATAAACACCTTTGAATAAGCTCTCTTAAAATAACATTTTAAGTGTGATGCTTTAAACATCTTCAGTTCAATAAGAAACAGCTCCCTGGAAGACTTCTGTAGGTGAGGAGACACTCAGAAATTGAAAGAGAAATTTTCAGTTAAATTAATACTTTTCCACAGCCTACCTGTAACTGACATTCATTTGTGCATACAGAAATGGTTAAACAGCAGGCTTTTGAACATTATCTCAAAGCTTCTATCAAATATTTTCACTAATAAAATTTTGAATAAATAAAATATATAAAGAAAAGTTACTAAGAGAAAAATTAGGGATGAAAATACTTTGGATTTTACAAACATATCTTTTATACATTACTAAATTATCACTGAAAGACTATGAATTTTAATTCCAATAAGCTAAAGATTACTATATTAATTATATGTAGTTTTTGTAGGCCAATAAAATCTTGTACCATTTCACTGTACAATTTAAATATTTTCCAAGCTAAAAAAAACCCAACCTAATAATTCTCTGCAGAGATATAAAATTTCTTACAGAATCTTAATTAATACTACTCTGTCTGTAATGCCAGGTATAATTAACATGAGAATAACTACTGAGAACTCAAAGGAATCAGTAAAACACTAAAACATACTGAAAAAATTCTACTCTGTCTGTAATGCCAGGTGTGTAATTATCATGAGAGAGCACAAATGAATCAGAAAAAACCCTCATAAAACATACTAAAACTTATCTTTTTAAAATATAAAAATATGACTTCAGAGCTTGTGGAATTGAACCCTTCAGGGTCCAGTAACATGCTCTATGTGCAGGAAAATGCCAAGAAATGTCCACCTCTCTCCTGAAAGGTTAAAGTTTCCTGGTAGAAAATATAAGAACTATATGTGAAGTCCTTAATATAAAAATTTGGTACATATTAAACTTTCTGTCAATTATTTTTCTCTGTTCATTTTTATGTAATTAGCATATATTATGAAAATGAAGGTTCAGCACTGGTTATAAGATGACAATCCCACTTATACACAGAAAAGCACAGTGCAAGACAAAGGAGAAAAGTCTGTCTTCTTGCTCCTTGTACAGAGACAAACTATGTGATCCTGGGAGAAGGGAGGAAATTCACTCTAGTTACTCACAGCACTGACCACATAGACCTGATATTAGTCTGTACGCGCTGCCACTCTTTGCCAAACTTGCAAACTGTGTCTTGGGTTTTTAAGATTTTAAAGAAGGATTTCCATGACCTTATGTAAAGTGCCTAGAAAGGAAGGCAGCAGTCCTGGAAATATCTCTCATTTATCTCTTTGGCTCTGCTTGCTTTATTTTTTCGCTTTACTGAAGGGAACCATGCTCTCAGTTCAGGTTCATTGGTGACACCAGTGGAACGGGAAAATTTTGAAGAGGTTTGTGAAGTTTTGAAACTCTTAGGTGTTGTACACACTGTATTAGACACCTTTTGATTCTAGTGGCAAAACCACTTCAAAGTATTTCCAAATATTTGCTTCTCCCTTTTTAAACTATTTTTGTTTTCTATAAAAGATTCTTTAGAAAAAAGACACCAATAGGAGCGTAAAAGGTTAGCTTTATGGGCTTTTGTCCAAGCAGGGATTAATTATCTTTTGGACTGTTTTCTAACAAACAATGCAAATGTATTATAGCCTAGTCTTAACTGATAGAAAGACATTATAAATTCACCATTAGCTAAATGCCAGCCAAAGGTGGAGTGGCTATTTTCATAAAACTAAACATTTTATTTGACCTTGAGATTTTAGTTGGCAGTTAATAACTTCATAACCTAGAAAATTCTGATGGTTGGAGAAATTTGGATGTTTATTCATGTTATTAAGTCAACATCCCACTTTGAGAACTCAGTGAAAGGGTGCAGGGTAGCAGTACTCCCTGGCCTCCTGTGATGGTGACTGGTTACCTTTGAGGGCAGGAGAGGACAACATTGTGATCACCAGCTCTGACTGTGATTCAGCTCTCAAATATACAGGCCCAACAAAGCATGTCTGAAAAAGGTCACTAAAACAAAACAAACATAGGAGAACGGAGTTTCTGAGAATGCCAAGAGAACAAATTTAATTGTCTGGAATATCTGACATTTTCCCTTTCATCTGCTCCTTGTATGTTTATCTTTGATTCTGAAATTCTAGGTGTTGCTTCTTGGCTAACCAAAACTCCTTTCAAGGAGTTTTATTTCCAGTTTATTGTTATATAATCTCAAATCTGAATTTTTAAGCAAGATTTTCTATCAAAAATTCTGGGTGTTTCTTTTGTACCTGAATCTTTCTATATTTGAAATTGAAATATTGAAAGCTTAAGAAGAACAAAAAAAGGCTGGAGTCATTGTTAGGTCTGTTTTTAGTAAAATACACATACTAACTGTAAACTTTTAATGATGTGATGCAGCATAACAATATTTACAGCATTAATGTTTGGATGTCTTCAGTATTTAGGAACAGTATGGTTGTACAACAATGAAATTTCCATTCGTATGGCATCCCAGTCTCTCTGGTCAGGTGAGGCAAGGGCCTTTGTAGCAGGCAAGGGCTATAAATATTTTTGCTTCTTCCCAAACACAGGAATGGACTTTTTGTGCATGCCTAATATATTCAAGCTACATAATAGATCTGCCAAAGGCTAATTTCCTGCCAGGATATGAAGAGCAGCTGGCTTAGCAAACAGTGTCATCGCATTTCATACATCCTGCTCTTGGCTCTGTCTCCCCCAGGCTTTCTCTGAGCTGGGATGGGAGCAAGCCTTTGCACTTGATGCACCATCAGTGATGGCAAAAGATATTTCTTTGTGGCTTTTGTTTCTGACGTCTGTGTCCCTCCATCACGCAGTAGATGCACTTCCACTAAATCTTGTGGAAATGACCCCTCATCCATGAAAAATAATGGGCAGGAGCAAGCTGCCACAAGAAAAAAAATCCCTGGTAACCTGTCCTCAAAAGAACAGCAGGAAAGAAAGTCATTATAGAAAGGGCCTAGGACTCAGCACCTACTATGGTAGGGAATAAAATGGCAGGTTTGGTGTCAGCCAAGCACAGGTGTTCTGTGTTACACTAATATATATGTTGTCATACGGGGAAAAACCCCTATATGATAAGACAGTAAGGGTAAAATGGGACTTCTGTGTGCATATGTACCTGGTGGCATGCATGGACACACGAGTACAACAGCGGTGTATGACTATGTATGTCATTACATGTCCTGGTTTGGGCTGGGACAGAGTTAATTTCTTCTCAGTAACTGGTACAGTGCTGCCTTTTGGATTCAGTATAAGAATAATGTTGATAACATTGATGTTCTGGGCCTTGCTAAGTTGCGTTTATCCTCAGTCAAGAACTCTTCTGTGTCTCATGCTCTGCCACTGAGGAGACACACAAAAAAACCCAGAAAAGCTGGGAGGAAGCATAGCCAGGACGGGTGACACAAACCGGCCAAAAGGATATTCCACACCATAGAATGTCATGGTCAGTGTGTAAACTGGGAGAGATACCTGGAAGAAGGCCCAATATGAGTTCAGGGATGGGGTTTGGCCTTGGTCAGCTGGTGATGAGCAATTGTGTTGTGCATTAACTGTTTGTTGCCTTTTTTTTCCTTTTTATTATCATTATTATTATATTTTGCTTCATTTCAATTATTAAACTATTCTTATCTCACACTGCAAGTTTTGCTTTTGATTCTCCTCTCCATTCCACCAGGGTGGTGGGGGGAGGTGAGCAAGCAGCTGTGTGGTGCTTAGTTGCCAGCTGGGTTTAAAGCACAACAGTACAATAAAATCTATTTCCACTATCACTCACATATGTTTTCCTATTTTTGCATTTCATCTTTTTTTTATATGCCTTCTAAAACATTACTAGAGATTATAATATGTTATAACCCACACTATCTTATTTTCCAGTGATTTGAAGCCCATTTTGGGGAAATTGAAAGGAAAAGTTTTAGCAAGCAACAATGAAACTGTTCAAATCAATGAACTGAACAGTACTTTCTGCTTTGGCAATAGTTTTATGGATGGAGACAGAGACAAAACCAGGAAAAGTCAAGTCAGGACAAGTTTTAAAAGCAGGCAGTTATAAAAACTTGGTTTTTACAAGTTTTTTTAAAAAAACATGTATAAAGACTTCCACTAACTGAAAACCATTCAACACAGAATGCATGTAGTACTTGTCAAGTGTCATCTTTCAGAGTTCTCTCTATCAAATTAATACATGTAATGAGAAGGTTTTCTCCCTTAGAATACTTAGAAGCTTCTAAATGTAACTTGATTTTCTCAATAAAAATGTTCATCTAAAAAAGCAGTGACACCTTTGAAATTAAAACTGGTCTTGGTCTTTAAAAATATTTTTAATGTTAATGAAGGATGCATATTGATCTTTCTTATATCTATTTAGAATTATTGGTTTGTCTCAGACTGCTCCTGATACAAAGCAGATCCTTTTCTTCACTGCTTTACTGAAAAGAAGCCAGAAATTGGTCTCTTGATAATTCAGTTATTTGATTTCTAAAGAGGTCAAAGAAACATCTTAGCTATCTCCTGCTATTCTAAGTGTCTTGAATTCAAACTTACAATGCTCATGCACTGGTCAAATACCACACCTCTTCCTCCAGTTTTATACATGTTTTCACCTACTGAAACAAGACCTGAACAAATGGGGTAGGTAGTGGCTTCCCAGCCCCAGTGTTCTCTCTCAGCACCAGCAAAGGTGAGGCAAGACCCAGTGGGAACTCCAGCTGGGACCAAAGGAGGGGCTGTGGTTCAACTACCTCCAGCCCTTTATCTGCAGTGATCACCCCCTACCAGGAAGCAAAGAAAGGGAAGAAGGAGGAAGGTGAACCGTGGCTCCTGGATCCTTTAATGCTTTTAGAAAATCTTGGAAACTGGCAATATGAGGTGGAACATCATGTTAGTTAGGGAAACCTGACAGTGCAGGTATCCACTGTAATATGCAGGCCAAGACGAGCAAATTGCCAACCTTGAATATTATATGTTCCTCAAAATGGGAATATATGAAAGGCAGATGAGTATTTTGTTTCTATTTTTTCCAATATTTTTCATTTTACAGTTAACCTACTGTGAAGACTGAAGAACTCAGAAAATTAACTGTATATCTATTTATATATTAGATGAACCCCATTAACTCAGTATGGAAGCACTTGAACCCATCAAATCTACTCTGTATATTTGATCCATTTTGCGTATACATATATATGTATTTATGTATACTTCACGTTACACGAAGTGGTGGCATGAACTAAATTCAGGATATTAAATTTTAATGGGTACTTCCCAGCAGTAATATTATGACAATGTTAACAACTAAAATTATTGCAAGAAAACTATGATTTAACATGAAATAAGATGTATATTTAAAATCACTGTGTTCCTCAATCTTATCTTAGCTGATTTATGATGGAAAAGCAGACAGTGAGGAAAAAAAAGCAGCAAAACTAACTTCCATACAGTAACTTCTTCCTTCTGTTGGTGTTCTAGGAGTTTTTATCACCATATGTTTTAATGAAGTTCCGTAAAATACCACCCTACTATAAGAGTTAATAATAAAAAAGAATTCCCCTTTCTCTTATTTGGAAAAGATAGGCATTTTTTCACTGATCTACAAAACATAAATAGGGAAGAAAATTTGTCACAGTTTAGTTTTCAAGGGCTAAACCCAGTCATTCAGACTTTAACACATACACACAAACACAGCTACTCTTTAAGCAGTGCAGAACCATTCCTTCTGGCAGGAACAGTTTCTAATTCAGGTATGCTACTACAATAGAGTACAAAAAACACAAACCAAACCAAAGCAAAAAAACCTGTGGAGGCTGGTAATTTTCATAGATATTTTAAATCACTGTAAAAGGCAATAGATATAGATTTTCTTTAGCACACACTAAAGTGACACTTTTCACCTTCTTCAATTTATGCATGTGTAATGTCTAATTAAGTTCTTAATAAAGAGTGATGATGCATATTTAAGAAATTATATATAGGCTTTGATTTAACTTTACCTAAGACTTTCATAAATCTAGAATACCTTAATTAAATATGAATATGTATGAACAACAACAACAAAAATATCCTATGTAGCAATTTTGGTGCCAAACCCTAAAATTCATAGAAATAGTGAGCAGTTCTAAATTTATCTTGGATAATCAACGCTTGCCAGTCTACATTTGAACCCACTTAAACTTGGACTTTGAAAGCCCTTTGGCAAGCTAATACAGACTAACAGACATATACACAAGCAGTTTCTCCTACATTGACTCGTTCTCTGAGGTCTGAGAGGTTGCCTTCTTTTCGAAAGATCGCAAACTCGGGACTCTGAAGCACGGCTTCGGAGCGGGTCATCCAGCTGTGGAGCTCTGTCGTGTCAGAGTCAAACCTACGAGACAGAAAAGTGCAAGGAAACACTTAATTTCCGCAAACTTTCCAAAAACAGGATTGCACAGTCAACGTGTTTAACCCGTTGTTTTAACAAGTGAATAAGCAGCAATTTCTCTCAGCCAAAGACAGTTTTAAACCCCCATATTAGACATTTCATGAAACTATTCAGTCTAAAATTTAGGAGCACAGCAATACTTTTTCATTTTTAAGACCCCGATTTGACAGCTGAACAGTTTTAAGATCCCCAACTCTCTGCACATACTTTATAACTAGTTTTTACTCTACAGTCCTCTTTACTACAGTCTCGATTCTTTCATCAAGTCCTTTAAAGCTGATCTTAATTTTTGTAAACAACTGAGAAGGTGTCAAAAAATGCAGATATTTAAATTACTGATGTATACAAAATTCAAACGGTGATTCAGTATCTACTGTAGTTTTTAAAACAAGAAGCTTCAAACAATATTTTTTCTCAGTTGTGCCACACTATCTGCTTGATTACATTTCTTATTGAACTATGTGTTTTAAAATTTATATCTAATTTGCAGCTGATTTTCCTTCTGCAGCAATATAGTGAATGCAATGGAACAGAAACACCTGGAGGGAAAAACACCCTAGCTGTATTACCTCACTTTGTGACTATAGGTTGTATTATTTGCATACAATTGAAAATCTACTAACAACAGTAACTTCAACAATTATACCCTTGGAGGATTTAATTGTTTTATAAAAATATACTCCATTTATAGAAGATACAAAATACAAGGAAGTAAGGTACAATCAGGTGCTACAGAATTTTACATAAACTGAAATGAAATCTGAATATCAGAAAGAATTCCATGCTTTATTTGATATTTATACCTCCCTTATTTCCTTCTGCACTGTGATTTTTTAATTCATAAATAATGAAACCAAAAGAAAGAAGAATCACACACTGCCTTAATCCCAGTCCAAAATCCCATATTCAAATTATAAACTCTTAGGAATAATTTTGATAAAACAATTCCTGCTAATACTATTTGAACACTCATCAAAGGAGAAAAAAATATGACTGTGAAGTAATGGAAAGTGCAGAAATCTTCATTTTTATAAAGTACTAGAAGTTCAGAGGCAGAAGAGAAAATAAAATTCCCAGATGGTCCAAGGAATCTCTATGCTGGTAACTGACTCTAATCCCTGAACTCAAACTGCATGGCCAGTTAAGAGCTTCCTACCTCAGCTCTATTTCTGATCATTAAATCAACTGTAATTCTTGAAACATAATGTTCTGCAAATTATAACTGCATATTTGATGATCAGAAAACATCAGAAGTCTGATAACAATGAAGACAAGCTTAACAGTCCCTTAGTACCAAACTCCTTTGATTACAGGTAAAATTGCACAACTTCTAGTGTTTGCTTCACTCTGAAACTGTAGCTAAATAGGACTCATGAGAGCAACTCCCTGAAAATTAGCCTGGTATTACTTCAGTACAGGATGTAAACTGGCAGAGCAAAATGTTTACCAGTGATCATTCTTAAACAAAAGCACCTTCTGCAACACCTTCCCTGGAAGAGAAATGGGAGCATTTGGGAGAGTTTTGACAGTACAACAAAATAATCAGGGACACATCTCATGGCCCAGTGAGCCATCAGATGGTGGTATTAGACACAGATCTTTAATGTCCCCTTCAACCCAAAGAATTCTATAATATGATATGATTTTCTGATATGACAGAGCTGATCTCACATAATGGATGCCTCTGTCACTTGCAGCTTCTTCTGGAGATAAATGTAACTCCACAAAGTCTGCAGCTCAAAAAAAAAAAGGGCAATAAAGAGGGGAGAGAAAAGAATTAAAATACATAAAAGTCTTCTAAGTAGTGTTTTGCAGTATATAAATGTCCTTAAGTTAAAGACAATTTTCAATTACCTTGGGGGGAGGGGAGGAAATGTTCAACTTGTATAAAAGGAGGAAATAAAGGTAGAACATGGCATTCAAACATTACACATTCAAACATTTCTGAGGACAGCTGCAATTACAAATTTTATTAGCTCTAGAATGGTATTAAAAGAATCAATAAAGTATTTAAATCTCCTGAGTACAATACTTTTGACATAAAATAACACAAGATTACCTTTTAGACCCTTTAGTGCATGCAGAATTTGTAAAAATAAATCTATGGAAGATACTAAACCAAAAATCACTTGAGAAATTACTCTAAATAATTACTTTAATTTAATGTGCACATTGGCTTGCTCCCCACCTAAAAATTTAATTTGAAGCAGAGGATTTATTCTTTATGCAGCACTCATGGTTTTGTTTTCCAAATAGTCTTTTCTTCCGCTGTTCCATACGAGACGTACTACCTTATACTGTTCCCACTGCCCTCTCTTTACAGGCCAGTACATGTCACCTGAGTCCAAATAAAGTCTCTTTTTATTCCAGAGCATGTCTGAAAAAGCATCTTCACATTTTTAATCCATGCTTTTCAAATTTTCATGGAAATCCCCCACAAATTGATTTTCTGGATCATCCTAAGCCATATGTCCACTTCAGATTCCCATTCCAAACTCTCTTACTGAGATCACCATGTATTTGTTCAAAATTAATTCCTTGTTCTGGCGGCTTTCCTTTTCTGTATTAAATACACTATAAACCTCATCTTTGAGGCATTTCACAATCTAGTTGCATCACGTTTTTCTCTGCAGGAAACTCCAACCCAAATACCCAGCAGAGTATGATAGTCTAGTCCTACCAGAAATCCCCTATCTAATCAAATAACTTCTGGAAATTACTAAGTAACAACAAGAGTTATTTTGTTTATATTTTACAATAAAAACAAATGTAATTTTTTATTAATAATCAAAGGGTCAACTGACTCTAAACCTTCCGTTTTTGCAATATACCTTATAAAGGCCTATTGTGGTTCTTACATCCATCATCGTCTAGAGAAAGACAATGGTATATTTTAAATTTATATTTCTGCCTTTTCTTACATACTGCCACAGTAACATGATGACAGTGAAGTAATGCGTATGCACCAACCCTCCACATACTTACACAAACAAATTAAACTTTGAACAAGTTCACATAGTACCATGAGGCATGAAGTGTCTTGCTGTCACGTGGCCATCATGGTGTATAATCTTATCTCTAAATTCAATGAATTTCATCTTGAAACTGCTCCTATTTTACTGCTACAGTAACAGTGGTTTCAGTATTTTATTCTTTCAACAGGTAGAAATTGCCTCATAATTTCCTTTGCTTATTTGTTTTTTTTAGTTCCCTCCCCAGACAAAATCACACCAGGCCTGTCACCACTGTGTATCTTGGATAGACATAAGACCATTTGCCTACATATTGAGCTGGCAGGGAATGATACAACTTTGATCCAAGAACCACATTACTGAATTATTTCATTTCCATGTCTGGACTGAAATGCCCAGCTCACCAGAGGTCTTTCTCAGCTTGTAGCTCTTCACTGCCTAGAACATATCAAAGAACAACTTTGCAGTATACGATGCCCATTGGCAGAATTACTCTGAGATAAACTAAGTCCCTGTTGTCTGTCTTCCTCCTCTGTACCTGTAGTTGATGAACAATTAGCTGATAAATAGACTTGTTCTTATCTCCTAATTCAACAGGTGATTAATCCTAACAAATATTTCTTACCTTTTTTTAGTTCAGTTCTCAAATAATTTTATTTCCTTTTGGAATGATACTCTGGAACCCCTCTTACACTTGTGATGCTATTCAGTTTAGCCTCATCAACATTATGACCAGCACATTTCTGTAATGCACAGCAAGACATGAAAGGAAATACTAGGTTGATCCCAACTGTGTATTTCCAACAGAAACTTCAATAATACCATCTTATTAGCCTAATAGTTCTCCTTCTTTAGCCAGCCATCCATCTTGCCACTGGGGTACTGTACCTTCCTCAGCCTGACCTGTAATTCCTAAACTGTAACAGGCAATGCTTTGCAGAAATTCTGATAGATACATGATATCTAGAGGTTGTTTTAGAGTGTGTTCATTAAAGCCATTTGCCTGCAGCAAACAGCCAATGGCTAGAGGTGAAAAGTAGTTTTAAACCTACGGTTTCCAATTAGTGCCCACTGGTACCATTCCTATAATATAGCAGGTAATTTCAGATGCTAAAAGTGAAGAATATAAATTCTCAGTGTATTTATCATTATGCCATTTCTCACCTCACAAACAGGATAAAGGGTTAAAACTAATGAGCATTAAGAGGTTATAAAGCATTCATGTTTACAGACCTCAACATGCCCATACTTCTTACACTCCAAATGAAAATGTTTATGTCATAATAATTTTTCCTTTGATACATTTTTCTGCAGGAATCCATTTTCTAAGAATTTTCTAAGAAATGAAAATATACTATAATCTCAAATATAATAATTTGCAAAGAAATGAAGGCTTCTGCCTTTTCAAAA
This sequence comes from Pachyramphus minor, assembly GCA_013397135.1. Taxonomy (NCBI): domain Eukaryota; kingdom Metazoa; phylum Chordata; class Aves; order Passeriformes; family Tyrannidae; genus Pachyramphus; species Pachyramphus minor. Next base: position 536,039 of record VYXB01000733.1, on the reverse strand, counting down.
AATTGTTTTAACACTTGCTAAATAAAAAAACCACTAGATGGAGCAACTATCTTATTTTAAGATGACTTTCTCTTCAAAGGGCATCAAGTTTCTTTCAAATCTTCAGATTAACATTATACCCATAATAATGTTATAACAAACAGACTTTCCTTGGAAATGTTAGGAAGCACATACGAAGTTATTTACTAAATGGCTAAGAAAAGTATCTTTGGACATTATTCAAACACATTAATAGTACAAATATGTTTAAATTAAATCTTAAGCAGCTCTAACCTGTTTGCTGTTTAAAAACTTAACATGAACAATTTTCAGATATTTCTACGATAGACAACTAACCTGTTTTTTCCCAGAATATGTAAATACCATGAAAATGAATGTTACCTTGCAACCCTTTCTCCTATTTACATGCTTTCTTCATTCTATAACTTATCTCTAGTCCTAATGCCTAACACTTACTTTCAAAATTTTAATGTAGAGCTCCAAGTATTTTATCTGTCTCAGTTTCAAATTGTTTCTTTTGGGAAAAGGAGCTTTTCTTTGCTCAGTAACAGAACTCAGCATGTGGCTGAATTACTATGACATTTTAAAGCATTATTTTTGAGGTAGTTTTAGATTTTTTGGGGAGGGCAGAGGTGGAATGAAAAAAAAAAAAGTAATCTGCTTCTTATCTCTGTTCTCCACCAATTATGGTAAAAAGTTGCTTTAGGAGGCAAAAAAAATCAACAGCTGCTTTCACATGCATTATGCCACAGTGAATTGGAGCAATGGAATTGTGACATTCAGTCCTGTGTATGCTATTGGTCCACAAGTAAATTGCTTCTCCTCAATTTCTTCAGTATAAATGGAGATTCTCATACTTCCAATCCTCCCAAAGCACTTGCAAATACAACAGTAAAGAGACATTCTAGAAAGTTTGATGCTTCAATCTTAGCCATTCATTTTTTTCTCCTCAGCTTGGGAGCTGGAGACCAAACTCTTACATTAGCACAATATTCATTGAGTGGCCAAACTACTTTTTCTTCCTTCTTGAAGAGGTTTCTAGTATTTCCAAAACAGAGAAGAAAATCTAGAGCACAAATCTTTCAAAACATGTGGCAACAGAGCCTGATGCATTTATTTCAGGCATATTCTTTTGCAACAACAATGCTGACTAAAGCTTGAGAACAGATGAAAGAAGCTCACAAAACCCGGAAGCATTTACTGACCATCAAAAAAGCCTCAACGTGTCTTTCCCTCCCAGGCACAAAAATACCAAGCAACACCATACAAGGTGTTGTAGTATGACAGCAGAAAGCAGCCAACACAATCTATTTATTCACCTTCAGAAGCCTTTAATAATCGCTAGGGGCTTTTTTTTTTTTGTCAAGCAAAAGCTAAACAGTACATAAACATCAACTATTAGTCATTAAGTGCTCAGGGGAAATTTTGAATGTAAACACACACACACACTATAGCAATGTAGGAGAGGCAGGTTGAGAAACCCCATTCTCTTGTTTATTTAAAAAATCAAAAGGTATGCAGTACTATGGGCTTTGTTTGCCCTTGGTGAAGCTACAACTAAATACATACAAACCACCCACCCACACCCCTGAAAGATCTTGTGGTCAACAATGGACTAACAAAATAAATGACTGGCTGTTTGGGAATACAACCATGAGATTCTCCCAGAAAAAAAAACCAAAAACCATTGATCAAAAAGGTGTCTAGTCTCCAATGAGCATAGATATTTTAGCTGAGCACCCAAATTTTAAGATGAGTTTTCTTGTCCCATTATTATGTTATAATTAGTATCAATTTATTTTCTCTTGTCTTTGAGAAAGACAACACCATACTGTAAAACATATTGGGTTCCAAGATTGCATTTTAACATATGAATTAAAAACAGTAAGCAGAATTGTTATTTTAAGCTGAAATTTAAGTTAGACTTTCTAAAGAGCAAAGGTCCATAAGTTGTTGGTTTTTTTCCTTTTTGGTCTGTTCAGTCAGAAATGCCAAAAAGATTATCTAAACAGAGAAATCCTGCCTTCACGTAATATAACCATCAGTCGTCCTGCTGCACAGCTGTGGACATCTGTAACATTGTTTATTTGCACATTACTATAATGTAGGTCTACTCACAGGTATAACAGTCACATTGAATTAGTTCTCATGTGCTGGTACAATTGCATTGCTAAATCTAGTAACTTCTGCACAAGAAACAATAGTAAGAGCATATTAAAATGTATTAAATGATTGAGTCCCTTCTTCATTTTACAATTCAGATTTCTTTTTTGCCAGATCAAAATAAAATCTAACCTGTGCAGCAATGAAAAGGACTCTGATTTCAAATATATGAAAGAAACCACAACTTAATTATCTAAAGTCATCCTAGACAAAGACTGAGAACTAAAGGGTTTTCCATCTTGGCTCTTATTCAAAAATTAAACAGAAGTTACATGGTGAATGTCTTAGATATCATTAAAATAAATCAAAATCCCACAAAACCTAGTGTGCATGGAAAAAAAAAAAGCAATCACAGTCTCAAATTTGATAATATGTCCTATTTTCTGTACAAGGATAAATCAAATTTATATATAACATTGCTATTTGCAGTGCTTTAAACAGACACCAGCTAAAACACTTGAAGAATTTATAATTCTCAGTTTATATAAAAAAAGGGATTTTAGACCATAAGCAATTCCCAGTTTCTGCCCTCTGGTAGTTTGCTTGCATGAAGACTCTGAAGTCTGTAGTCTTCCATATCATGCTTATTTTATTTTCAGTATGAAAGTAAATGAAAAGAAAATGATCAAGAAGGGAAATATATGCTAATATTACATATATTTGACCTGAGAAAGGAATTTCTACTGCAAATTGGTTTCTAATTTCATAATAATGCATAACTACATTTAGCAAAAATTGTCTTGCAGAATTGAAAAATATAGGCTTAAAGAAATCATTCTACTTCGTTTCATTTTAACTAAGATAATGCTTTCCCTTATAACAGTAGTCTTTTATAACTCCTTATCAAGTAAGATCATTCCAAGAACATTCTGTTTGGAAAAGGAACAAGTCAAATTTTTAAAATAACAGTTACTGAAATACTTCAAAATTGCAGGAAAATGTTCTTAACTTTTCAGTTTCAAAATAAAGAACATCACTACTTTCATGATAGTGACCATGCTATAATAAAGGTTTACTCTTGCATAAAAGCCAACAGGTCCTTGATCCTGGTTCAGATCTTTGCACATTTCCACTGAAACATTAACAGGAGTGCTAATGCTTACAATTTGTGTGAAGTAATAGCAATGACATCTAAGAACTCCTTGAACACATTCAGGAGTTGCAAGTCTGCTGATAATCATCGCTGTGCACTATTTTGAGTGCTTGGCAATATATTAGCAAAATGCAACTCTCACTACCATTTAATGGTAACGTAGGATATGGGAAAAACAGATTCCAAGCCAAGACTTAGGAAATAGATTCAATTCATTCAAGTTTAGCTAATGAAGTTACTTATTTAGGATAAGCACTTTCCATAGTAGTACTTATCCAATCTAATACAGAGGGGTGAATCACTCTTCTGACATCATTTATACATCTTTCTTAAATAATGAGGATAAACCAGAAACCTTACTTTCAGAATGATCAAAGAGGTAAATCCCATTTCAGATGCTTATATATAAGCAAGTACATATTTTTTGAATTATATAATGCTTCAATTAAAAAAAAATAAATTTCTCCTGTTCTTGATACATTTCATTCTTCTTAATAAGTTAAATACTATTTTACAAGAAAATACCTTATCCTTGTAAACACATTGAACTAAACAAAGATATTTTCTATGGAAATGAGACACTGAATGCAGTTTCAGGTCTCTTTCGGTCCTTAAATTTCTTACCTTGGAATCTATGTTCATTTGGCTATCAAAAAATATTTCCAAAACCAATATTACAACGAACGTTTGAAGTCTAGCTTCTTAGCACCTTATTTAGAAACTTACTGTTTGAGCAAGTTTTACTTATACACATTAAAATTTGTTCTCATGACTTCAGCTAATGTTTAACATCAGTCTAACATCCCTTGTCACTTGTACTTCAGTTACACAGGAAGAAGTAATGGTAAAGAATGTAAAAAGCTAAGAATTAATGCAATGCTTCTTGCCCATTAAGTTTCAAGGCTGTAGCCAAGTGGGAGCCCCATGATGCCATACATAAGGACTTCAACTGACTATAATTACTATGCAATGGTATTCATAGAATTATAGAGTTAACTGGTTTGGAAGAGACCTCTGAGATCATCAGGTCCAACCCTTGATTCACTACCACTGTGATTTCTAGATCATGGCACTCAGTGCCACATCCAGCCTCATCTTAAAAACCTCCAGGGACAGTGAATCCACCACCTCTCTGGGCAGGCCATTCCAGTGTCTGATCACTCTCTCTGTAAAGAACTTCTTTCTAATATCCAACCTAAACCTCCCCTGGCAGAGCTTAAGCCCGTGCCCTTTTGTCCTACTGCTGATTGCCTGGGAGAGGAGACCGACCCCCACCTGGCTACAACCTCCTCTCAGGTAGTTGTAGGGAGTGATGAGGTCACCCCTGAGCCTCCTCTTCTCCAGACTAAACAACCCCTATTGATGTAATTATTAACATTCTGTACTGCTAAATAGTTGGCATAGAAGCACAATATAATCCATAACTCATACTGAGTAAAGAATGATAATAATCAGTTGGCACCTTAATAGAGAAAAGAGAAATATAATTTTAAGCTAAAAAAAGTATACAGCAAACTATTACAGTCAAATTACTGTATTTGCATTTTTATCCAGACTCTATCAGTATTCTCTCTCTGTCTCTTGATGATTCTCACCTCTTCCTAATTTCTGAATCCACAAGGAGTTGCCTTTTTTTGTGGGGTGGAGGTGGTGGGAGTTCCTCTTTAGCATGCTTAACCAGGATTTGTTCTCTTGTGGTCACCATAGTTACAGTTTCCATTACAGTTGTCTGTGTTACTGATGTCTGAGTGGTAGTGACAGCCTGTGAAATCTGTGAAAAGTATAAAAACAGAGGTCATACATTGTTGGAAAGCCTTCAGTAAAGATTGTTTGGAGTAGCAATAGAAAATAATGAGAAACTGCTCCCGTCTGATCATAGGCTGACCTTCAGAGAAAAACAACATTATACGCAACCCAAAGCAGATTGTTTTGTCCAACTCATGCTGTGTGAATAAGATATCTGCAGAAGTCAATATCAAAATCAGAAAGGATTCTAATGAAATTAAGGCTCCCTGTAATCCATGCTGAATGAAGAGAAGAAGTGAATGGTCAGTTTCATGATGGAATTGAGTGACAGCAAATATATAAAAAGTTACTATTGCTACATATTATCCTGCCCCCATTCTGAAAACTTGCTCCTTGAGAAGTGATAAATGCATGATAATGGCACTAAATTACCAATTATTATTCTTACCATTTATAAAAATTTTGAAATAGAATGTAATTCATCATAACCTACTTGCATAAAAGGGCAGTTAACTTTCTGACAGGAAACCTTAAATTAGAAAACATGCACTAGAAGGCAAATTAATTTTCAGCAGTTTTATTCCATAATTAAAAAACAATGTTAAGGGGTCATACCAGATACTAATACATATGATATGTAACTCTGTAAACATGACCAATCTAATGAATTTAACTTTGCCCAGTAATATGAAAAAAAACCTCTTTATATAGCTCAGCTGCATAAAAACCAAAACAAAACAAAGAAAAAAACACACACAAAAAAAAGAGAAATATTTTTTGCTCCTATTTGTTTGAAAGATACTGGTTGTACATGTACTGCCCATTTACACATCTTTCTATATAACCACCAAACTAGAAACTTCTGACTTAAACGTGGGCAGCTGTTCTTAAATCCCTTAACTCATGAGAAATAGGTCACTTCTTTTTCTGGTTCTGTCAGATGATGGCTCATTTGTCAAAATGCTCTAGTTACAGCTCCAATGACCACCTCACAGTTTAAGGGCAGTGGAATGGAAAATAAAAAGAAGTTATACCAGGAACATAAAAGGTTACGCATCAGAAAAGCCCCCCTTCTTTGTTTACTGCCAATACGTGAGAATTAGACTTCCCAATTCAACAACAGAAATGCCAGTGTCTAAAATTCCATGAAACTGTAAACAAATACATAAATTGTCTATTAGTTCTTGCATCGGAAACTCGGTAAGAAATTTGAGTCACCTTAGTTATTGAGACAGCAGTGTTTCTATAAACAATGGAAAGGAGGCACACTAGGTAAATAGCTCATAACAATGCTTTCTTTCATTAAAAAAGAGTAGAACGACAAGAAAAGGGGAATACTATAAGCAAGCAGTCACTTCAGAGCAGGCAACATCAGTAAAGCTAAAAAACCTGGAAAAACCCCCCAAATTCCTGCCAACTTTGCTGAACCATTCACATGGTCTTCTATACAAAAGTCTTCCCGTTCTTTCTCCAGTCTTCCAGTGGAAATGACGAGTAGGGAAGTTCACTATCATTGTGATTTTGCTGTTATTTCTTACTTAGAGCAGTTAATGCTATGCTTCCACTCTAGAAATTACCAGCTGTCTAGGTTTTACAGCAGAATCTGGACTACTCAGAAGACTACAAAATTGAGATTCAAAGCAGATTTTTTTTTTTTAAATCTCCAGATTAATTATGTCCATTGAAGCAAGCTGCTTGTGACCTGCCCGGATTTAGTATGAATTACCAAATTCTTTGGAAGAGAAAAACACCCAGTTGACTTTTTAATCACTTCAATATTATGTATTAGTGCTCTTTTTTAGTTCCCTCAACAAGATACATTGATTTTAATTTTTTTCCTACAGAAATCACAACAATATTAAGTAAACACTTCCATACAGTTTTCTTGAAACTTTATACAGCATTGTTTTCAATTTATTTTTAATTAATTAGAGTGTGGAAGTAAAACCAAGTTAAAGCTTCTGATGGCTAGGGTTCTATGAAATTTGAGGATAGCACCTGATATCATCTTTCCCTGGCTCTGCACCTTAGAACAAAAAGTTTTGGGTACAGTCTGTCTTTTCTCATAAAACTCATGTTACATTCAGTTCTATCCAAAAATCAATGATAAGCTGATGTTTCTGACACCCAAGGTCATATCCTGCCATGTTTTCATTTGCCAGTCAATACCAGGGCACAGTTTCCAGTGAGGAAGGCTTAACACAGAATAAACCACAGCTAAGGTACTTAGGAATTGTCTGCAGCATACTACCAATTACACAGGAGTAGCAGTTCCAGCTGGAGATTGGGAACTGTGCTTCCAGAGCTGGCAGTGCAATTACCATATGCTCAGAGCAGTCCAGTCACGATGCTGTGGGGGGTAATGATTTACATGTCAAAACAGTAAAGAAGTATTTTTCATGCTTAATCAACAGGAGTGGAGGTTAAACACTATGTACTTCAAAAGGAGAATGGAGATGTGAATTTGATGTTCACAATCATTCTAATTAGAGACAGGGTAAGACTAAAATGTACATTGCAATCTTACTCTGCAAGATGAAGCTGGTTCACATTTAAACAGTGCATGCACTTTGGTGAGTAAAGGACAACCCTTAAAAATATGAGGAATAACAAAAAAAGAAGTAACTTTTATTGACTTCCCTGGAGAAAAAAGAAACCAAACAACCGAAACAGCTCCTTAATCACTGAAGTGGTGTGTTTCATGTATTATTCAAAGATGGTCCAAATAATGACAGTATAGTTTCTTCATCTCTCTCAGTCCCTGACAAGCAAATATCATTCTGAGAAGGGGCAATACAGACTAGGGCTTTAACCCACTAGAAAATCATATGGAAAGTGCTAAGGTGACTCACAAGACTGCACATTAAAAGGCTCTCAAAATACAATGCTTGCCTGCAGTTTCACATCAGCAAGCCCATCTTGGGAACATGTTAAAACTCATCTCTTTCAGAGTAGACAAATTTAAATCTTCTTTTTCACCCTCTACAGGCAAACATATGTACAATATGTGTATACCACTTCAGTAGTTTTATGTCATTTTATTTCTCATTTATACAGCAGCCTACTTTTAATGCCATCATTTATTACTGCCTTTGGAAGTGCCCTCTGTCCTGATAAACTCATAATTTTCCTTTACACTCACTTTTGGAGCTGTCATCTGTTCTTTGATGAAATTTATCTATGTGAGTGGGGAAGTTCGGATGAGGAATGGTGTTTTCTTTAGTTTGGAAAGATTTTCAGTACAATTTAGTGAAGCATAATCAACTCGGCAAAGATGCCTTTAGAGTTTCTAGAAGCTATGCATCTAGTCCAAGTAAGTTGTCCTTGTCCTTGATTCCACTGTGTGGTCAGTGAAGGAAAGCTGACATTTTCATGATGAGGACAAATTGCTTTTTAGAGGTATTTGTCTCTCTCTCACACCCTTGCCATCCACTCTTGCAGTAGAAGCTTCAGACATGAGTTCTGATTAGATGCTAAAATTCAACCATAATTAATTCAGCTAAATGTGGGAGGACTCACATTCTACTTTCTGTGCTTTTCCTTTGGGATGTATAACCACCGTCTATGTCTAGTTGGAGAATCAGCTTTGAACTGAGCCTGAGGTTGTCTCTTCCACTTAATTTCTTATTTTGTTAACAAGTTAATAATTTAATGACACTTTAGTAGGAGAAAGAAGTGAAATAACTATGGAAAAAACCATAATTATGAAGGTACTATGAGAATTATTAAACATAGAATCATTTAAGTTGGAAAAGACCTTTAAGGTCATTGAGTTCAAGTTATTGACCTTGCTCTGCCAAGTACACTGTGAAACGATGTAAAGTTGATTTTGAAGTCAGTATCTAAGCTTGATGAATAAAATGTGCATTTTATGATAGATCTTAGTGAAAAATATTCTTTGTCACTCTCTTCCAAGTCTCTTCCTCTCCAGTTCATGACTAGAGAGCATAATGAGATATTGTAAAGGCAATTTTTTTTCTTGCAGCCTAAACTGCAAGAAAATGAGCTCCGTAATGAATAAAGTATAAACCCACTAACATTATCTGCCCTGCCTAAATAGAAACACATGGCAACAAGTACACCATCAGTATTTCATACAAGGTACAGCTATTTTGTGCAAGTGCCTTAGGAACTGGTCCTTCGGTTTGCACTGACTGTGCAATGCCTCTAGAACATGTCCTCAGCAGCCCACCAACTCTGTCCCAAGAAATGCAAATTCTCCTTGGAGAAAAAGCTTATCAGCTGAAGTGTTCTGCTATGATAACAGTTACATTGTTTTGGGAATCCAAAGCATCTCCCAGCTATGCTGACGTATGATACATACAGCCTCAGGACTGCTCACTTCACAAGGAGGCTATTGTTTCTGTAACCTAAGTTCCATTTTCAAAACCAGTAGCTCCTTTAAGGGGTGATCACCAACCTAAACAACTCTTGAACACTTTGGAGTGACTTACTAACTTTTTCAAATCACGTGACCCTAGCCATCCCAAATTCAAAAATGCATCTCTGGATTTTCTTCTGCATTGAAACCACAGGTTTCCTACATCAAATATACAATAATTAAATAAAATTTTCAACTCATAAATGCTGTGTAGCACAAACATCTGTTACTAAGTGAAATTGTGTCATTGCCCCCGTTTTCCTCCTTTCATTCTCTCAAACTGATTCTTCCAACTTCAGTTGATTTTTTCCAACTATCACAGATCAAACTGAAATATCAAGGTATTAATTGAAAGCAAGGTTATTGAGAGGTATTCAGATCACTACAGGAAGTATAGCAACTTTTATTTAATTAACCAGATATAAGTTGGTAGAAGTATTAATATAATGCAACGACTTCGCGAACGAAGATCTGTGGAAGGTCTTTGTACGCCTTCCAGCCTGCGCATTGGATTTATTTTAGGTGGGACACAGTGCGCACAGAACTGAGCCCACCCTTTAATCCTGAGGTTCATCTGCCGGGGCCAAGCGAGCTTGGACAGTGGCAGCGAGGTCCTCAGGACGTAGGTGGATTGCCTTACAGGGCTAACGGGCTCCACCTACCCGGGGAGTTTCCCCGACCGGGAATCGAACCCGGGCCTCGGCAGTTACAGTGCCGTGTCCTTAACCACTAGACCACCAGGGGCTCCCCGAAGTATTAATATACTGCAACAAAAAAGGGCAGCATTCTGAAGGGAATTGAATCAAACTGTCCAGAACTATGAGACACCCTCTATAGACAGGAGAGAGGTGTATGACTGTAACATTCTGCTCTATGTTATCATTAAAAACTCTTAATGTCCATTTCCATTTCACCAGTTATACAACGATAGCGCCTCTAGAACTCAATATTAGTGGAATAATATTGGAATAATGGAATGGGAAAAGTGAGCTGATTTGGGTTTAAATCCAATAAGCAAAAGATGCTGACTGAAGGCTAGACAAAGTAATTGGACATGGGTTTGGGTACTACACCAGAGTACCAAATTTATCTGGTTTAAAACCTTCTTTCTTTAATACATTACAATTAACCAAAAGTGGTCAAAATAACAGCACATTATATTTTTTCATTGGCACTTTAGTTACAGGTATGGATTGATTTCTTTATTTTTCCAAGAAGCTTCTCTTTTTTGTGGCCTCTCTTTTTAATCTGCAAATGAGCATAACATATGCAGAAGTAAAACAGCAATCGATTATAAACTCTTCCTGTTGAAAAAAAGAAAAATGTTCACTTTAACTAGCAGACAGTTTGGACAGTAATTTTACACCAAGTACTATTCCACAGAGACAGCCATTTAAAAATTATTATAGGTTAAAAATAAATTAACTGGAAAGAGTATTTTCATTACAGATTGTATCATCCCTGAAAACATAGCTAACAACCCAAGAAAGTAATCAACACTATAAAGACAGATTAAAAACGAAAGAGATAAATAAAATTCTGGAAAGTTATATTGAACTTACATTATACTGTCCTAAAAATAAAATATGTCTTAAGCAATCTTGCAGGGAAAAAAAATTTAAACAAGATGACAAACAGCACCAAAACTACTTCAAGCATTTGGCAAAGGGTAAAACTGATAAAACTATGTTTTTGACAAACCTGTTTAGAATTGCTCTCCACCTTCTGCACAAGGCTATCCCAGCGCTGGGCAAAATTTTCAAGACGGCTTTCCAGCTTTTGAGCCACTGCTTTATTTTTCACAGCTACAAGGAGATCTTGGCTGAGGAACTTCAGCTTACTCATCATTTGCCTTTTCATTTCTAGATCTCCTTTTAGGATCTGTTAAACAAAGTAACAGAAGGAAGAACAGTTAATCATACACCAAAAAAAAACCCACAAGAAAAAAAATCCAACAAACTTAGAAAAAAAAATCCTAAAGAGAGCATCACAAAGAACTGAAAATGGCTAAGGGCTCCTATACTTCCATGCTGCTGTTAGTGTAAAAAATGCTGGCAGAGCTGACATAGCGAAGTGGACACAGTGCACTTCACAAAGCAATATAACATGGCAGGTGGAGCAACTCTGGACATCACAATATGCCTCAGGTGGTGACATAACACCAAAAGCTAACAGTTGTGTGACACTAATAACCTTAAAACTGCACTAATATTAACAACTATATCAACATGTCAAACATTGTTTCTTTAATGTTTCAATGTACTTTGTTATATATTGCATATTAAAACTCCCTGGGGGGAAAAAAAAAAAGTTTCCTAGAAAAATAATATTTGACCTGAAACCAGGGGGTCAAAAAAACCAACAAACAAACCTTCCCAAGAGCCCTTGGGAACCCCAGGAGCTCTGCTGAGTGTGCCAAGGACAGGGCCTTGCAGCTGGGAGCCCAGAAACTCCTGTGTACAACGTCTGAGCTTTGCCCTGTGCCATAAAACCTGAACCCATTGATGCTAACAGTCTTCACACCTCTACTGCAGCAAACTCCCAAGGGATCTTGAAATTCCTGAGATCTATACATGCAAACCTGCCTGTGACATAGGCTATTCACAGATCCAAGAATCATCCATGGCTCCAGTTCTTAGCTGGGTTTAGTTTTCCAAACCTCAACTGTTTTACTCCATTGATTTCCGTTCTTAAGCATTCTCTACACCCTAATCTGTGCTAATCATGGCTAAATTTTGACCTCTCTATGCAGCTGTGGATTGCATTCTAAGCCCCAAGGCAGGAAAGGGAGAATTAAAAGGGAGAACCCAAAATGGTTAGACAACAGAATTTAGTCTACATACAGTTTCCTACAGCAATATCATCCAAAACTGTAATCAAAAATGCAGCTCAGTAAAAGAAAGATTCATAGTCTTTGTAATTAGTACTCTTTTTATTCAGATGTGGTATGAAGCATCATAATTACTAATGTTAGTTACAGTTAATACCAAAATTTAAATTGGTATGTCCCTAAGAAACAGAAGCTAACTTTATATTCAAGAATCTGTTTGTATAGTGGGAGATCTAACAGATGGAGGAAAGTAGATGCAAAACAGTTTTTCATCCTAAATTTCAAGCATTGCTATATATGCAAAATATACCTTCTTCGCCTCCAGTGTCAGAAAAAGCTCATGTGGAAGCCACCACATACACTGACTAAAATAATAAAAAAATTATACCCTGTGAAACATTAGTTAACTCTGAACAGAAGTTTTATTTCCAACCTCTCCAGCTCACAACAGCTGCAACCTGTGAGTTCAGCATCAATCCAAGATACACGGAGAACAAGCAGTAAGTGAAATGCTAGAAAGAGAAGGATGTTAAAACTTTCTGTGTCAAAGATACTGCTCACTATGACCTAACACATTTTTGTGATAGACAAACTCGATCTCTAAAAAAATGGGGGATTCTGTTTTCACATTTCCTTACTGAAAACCCGACAATGGGCCATAATAACAAAAAATATGCTCTATTTTTTTCCAGTACAAGAATAGACTAAAAATACTTACATTCAAGACCTAAAATATTAATACTAGCCACAAAATATATAATTTATCAATCTGAAAGACATGAAATGGTAGTTTGCTTTATGAAATTAATTATCAAATATTTCAGTCATAACTTCTCTCAAGTCCATACTGTAAACCCTGATATTGTAACATTGATTTCCCCATTTGTTGGTAACGCACTTCTATTATTTTCTTGGTCTTAAGTTTTTAATTATTACTGTTCTTCTTTTCCTTAAACATCATCAAAAACTTTCTTTGCTCATTGTAATAATCTAACCAACAACATCCACTGTAATTTTTTAGATGCTAAGAGATTTATTCCAGTAAAAAATAGTGTAATAATCTATTTTCTATAATGAGTAAAAAAGAATTGCATTAGGTAAAGCAGAAGATTTAACTCTGTATTAGTGGACATTTATTATAAATAGTTGGAGATATAGCTTGCATATCTTTGCAATAACTCTCAATATTTTAAAAAAAACCACTAAAAACAAACAAAAAACCCCACAAACAAACAAACAAAGTAACCAAACCAAAGATGATCAGCTTCGTTTTACAAATTAAAAAATGTATGCACAGACAATGAAGACACTCTGTCCCATACATTTCATCTCAGTTCTACATTCTCAGTTTATCACACCTTCCAGCTTAGTCCACACCCTGTTTCACCCTTTGCCTTGTGCAAGAATTCAAAGACAATTATAATGTCAGCGAATAAATGGTGGGTGGAAAAATATGAGTTGTTTTAAGGAACTATTTTTAGAACTAGAGCAACTACCCACCAACGTCAGGGGAAAAAAAAAAGGAGAAAAGTCAATCTTAATATATGCACAAAGTTGTAAAGACTAAACAGTTTTTCTGACCTTTAGACTAAGAAGATCCCAGAAGGGAGTTAATGACAAAGAAGATAAATTTTCACATACAAATACTGAATAAATCCTCTGAAACAAACCACTGGAGGTTAGTAAAACACAAAATTTTCTCGGGAATACCAATTTTATCTGAACAAAAATTCTTACAGATATTACACATCCAGTATACAAATTAAGAAGAAATCTAAGTGACTTGATATCAATTTTATCACAATGATAGAACTGGGTGAATTGCTACACTGCTCGAAATATGTTTATTCTACTAACAATAAAAATGTAACTAGTGGGTTTACAGGGCAGGAGTCTGGCAGCAGGGGAGCTGCAAGGTTGGGTTCTTTGAGAAGACCCCAGGAGCTGCCCCTCTGATGGATAAAATCAGACGGCTCCAAAACAGACCCACCACTGCCCAAAGCTGAGCCCATCAGTAACTCTGACAGTGTCTCTGTAGTAAAATCATTAAGAAAGGGTAAAGATGCTGTGCAGCAGCTGGAGGAGAGGAGTGAGAAAAACACGAAACAGCTCTGCAGACACTGAGGCCAGAGAAGGAGGAGGTGCTCCAGGCGCTGGAGCAGAGATTTGCCTGCAGCCCACGGTGAGGCAGCTGTGCCCCTGCACCCCCACGGAGCTCTGTGCCAGATCCACCTGCAGCCTGGGCAGGACCCCACACCGGGGCAGGCGGATGCGCTATGAAGGAAGCTGTGACCCTGTGGAGAGCCCACAGTGGAGCAGGCTCCAGTCTGGGGACATTACTGTGACATAAGAGTAATTTTTTCTTTTTTTTCATACTGTGAACAGCATCTCAACAGACCTATTTCATTTCAGTCACTTTAGAATGCTTAGGGCCTTGTAGGAGGGTTGTAGAATTTCAGATCAACAGTCATAATGCTAAATAGTTTAATAAAATACTTTCAGAAATTTCCGTCAGGCTTAAGAGATTGGCTAAAGAAAAAGACCTTAATCTTGCCAAGTTCTACATATAAGAGTGGCAGAAAAAATAGACTGGAAGCTCTTATGCCATACCATAATATCAAACTTAAAATTCTTAAGGTCTAACAGGAAAAAAATAATGCTTTAATTTCTTGCTGGAAATTATTAAACAATTGAGGGACCAAACTATCATATCACTGAGAATATAAACACTTTCATATTATTAAAAATATATTTTCATTGCCACGCAGACTAACTCTTAGAATTCATGAAGAAGCTGGCCTAATTATAACAGTGATTCTTAGTGACAGTTTCTCCTTCACTACAGTCAAATACATGTCTATGCCCAAAATAAACTACACCAAAAGATGGACCTGATGTGCATGTCAGGGTCAGGATAGCAGGATCCCATTTTTCCCTATTTCTAAAAGCCAGTCCAAGAGCAGAACACCATATTCTGCAAAAAAAATTTTCATGCGGGCCATGCACTAATTCTTCGTGATTCATACAAGACTAAAATAGCAAATCTTCATACATAAAACTCCTGACAATTTGGCATTGTGTGAATGTAAAAATACATTATTCACTGGAATTTGGAGATGACTGCTACTAGATCTAAAACCAGAGGAACTCCAAAGTAAACAATGTTTTTCTGCTACAAATCAAAGACACTGGAGAGGCAGTGTTCCTCCAGCATACCACCAACATTTAAATAGTTAAACTATTGCAATATTAATCAGCTGTTTGTAAAAAAATCAAGAGTAATTTTTTCAAAAAGATTAAGTTGGTATTAATAAACCCACCTGGTCTGTTAAGGATGACATGATTCTTGTTCAGGGTAAGGTTCAGGGCAATGGGGAAATCACTTTATTTGCTCTGTTTTTCATTCAGTTTCATGGAAGACCACAATGATTTCATGACAATAATGCTTAACAATTTAAGCTGGCACAATAATTTAAACTTCATAAGAGTCCGTATTTATTGTATTAATCAAATTTATGAAAATACTACTCAAGTGTTTCCCTCTTAACATTGTGTTTTCAAGCAATTTTGAAAGGCTGTTCTATCCTTGACTCTTGCAAACCATTAATAGTCTGCCACTTCACAATTTGTGATAAACATTTCAACCCTCAGTACCTATTTCTCTAGCAACCTTCTGAAATCCAAAAGTACTAATTTACTGAATAAATTTGCATTTCTTGTAATACATTTTTCTTCATGAAGCTGTTCTAAAGCATCCTGAGTTGCCTCTAATTTGTTATGCATTAATCAAAGCCTGGCTTGAGGTCAACTTCAAGACTGCTCAATGTTAGATTCCTAGAATTTCCAACAAGTATATACACTGAGGCAACAACTGACTACATGAAATCTCCTTCCTTTAGAAAGAAGTTTACTGAATCCTAAGTAATCTTCAATCAAAATCCAAGTCTCTACTTTTATCCTTAAAGAGTTGCAGAAGGAAAAAGAAGGGAGCTGAAAAAGAAGTCTACATGTAGTAGCATAGTATGTCTTAAGACATAGTAAGATTATACTAAAAATCCATCTTTTGGGTTTTGACTTTTGGGAAAAAAAAATCAACAAATAGTAACTACTTAGTCAGTGAAGCAAAAGGATATTTACTCTGAATTCTGGACCAGACAGAATGTAGTTAGAAATTAAATAGTCAATACATAAGATTACTTTATTAAAAATTTATATATTTGTATAAGAGAGGATAAAATATAGTAAATTTTAAAAACATCATTTAAACTTCAGAAACATCATGATATTTTTATTGACTCAAAGCCTGAGTGTTCCTACTTTTAATACAGAATGATGAAAAAGACATAAATCATAAATTAATTTTTGAAAATCTAAATTTGAACCTTAGATATATACAGCCAAGATATGTGTAGTCAATAATTATTAATAAAGACCACACAATTAATTATTAATAATTATATTAACATAAATATTATTAACAATTAATAAGAGGTCATTAATAATAGATGGAGAATTCTTCATTCCTTAAAAATTCTAGTGAGTTGTAAACGCGAATCTTGAAATGATGTGTAGAAGACCCCTCCCCACTCATCTGAAAAAAAACCCCACAATATAATATTTCTGTTTGAATAGAAGTTTACCAATTATGTTCCTTTTTAAAGCACTAATAATTTACCTATTTTAACCAAAGCTTTTACATGACTGTTTCCTTTCCTCTAAGTGCACAGACATTCATGATTACATGCAAAAATAGCACATACCATATAATTTTCTTTACAAACATCTTACTGCTATAAAATCATTGGCAAGTCTATGCTGTGACAAGTTATTCACCTCTACAGGCACAACAACTTTCTAGGCCACTCAGACTTATATTCCCTCCATAAAGACAATGCATGGTAGAGTATTTCCTGAGGAGTGAGGCAGAGGAAGGGTACATTTTGTGCACATAACTGAAGGGAAACAAGGCCCCTAGTAAAATTTTAGCAGACCCTTAATAAAATTATTAAGAGGCCTTGCTTTTAGTTAACCTCACTTTTAGCTTCACTTTTAGCTGAAGATGATACCATGTATCACAAGAATGCTTACACACCTAGATAAAGGCACATAAAGTAAGTTACACCCAGAGATAAGGGGGAAAAGGCAGGTTTTGGTCCAAGAGCTTGCAAAATACAAGTTAGAGTCAGCAAGAATCGAGAAAGTTGGCACCAGAATGAAGAAAGGTGAAAAGTTCAGAAATGAGTCGGGGTCTGTTACTCCTCTTCCTCCGATGAAGAAGACAGGAAGTACCCTTGAAAATCTCCCCAAAATGAAGACTCCGCCCTGGACTCCGCCTTAACTCCACCTGTTATGAATATTATAACTAGATGTTGCAATTTTATGAATATGTATGAAAAATGTTGTAATCACACACAGAAATTGTATATATATTCTTTGATTTGTGCCAAGAACTTTGAAGCTCTTTTTCCAGGACCACCTGGGGGGGGCTTCCCAACGCGTTGTCAATAAATAAATACCTCCTGTTTAAAGGCATAAAATTCTGTCTCTAAACAGTTTTATTGTGCCTTTTGGGGTAAATTCGGCATCATAACTAAATTTCTGATGTTGAGGTGTAGTTGTGAAGTAATACTAATTTCAACATACCACAGCTTCAAGCCTTTAGCTTTTTCAAGTTCAAGGGACGTATAACAGTGTTTGCTTTATGATAAGTACTTCCTCATGCATATGTCTTTGCACATATGCACATAAACTCCATCTCACACAACATACACACCAACAGTATCAACAAAGAAACTCTCAGTATAAAAGTATACATATTTTTAGCACACCCAGATTTCTTTTAGTTCATAAGATTTTGACTTAAGAGGCAATCAAGAAAAACATCTGTATCTATTGGTTCCTTTATTAGCCAGGCCATGGACTAACATATTCCATCCACAAGAGTCAATGTCCACTCCCAAAGCATGAAACAGCTGTTCTGTTAAACCATATGGTCTGTGAGTGGGATAAAGCCAAGTGCATTCGGAGTCAGATTAAGGAAGTTGAATATAAAATAGAAGAATGAAAAATACATACAGCTAATTTGCTTAGATTGGTCAGCATTTCATTTTGATCTTCAAAGCCAGTTGTACGAATTTTGGTCACAGCGTCCTCTTTCTCAGTAAGCCACGCATCAAAAAGGCACTGAAATTAAATTTAAGAGAAAAAGTTTCAGTCAGGCCTTTCCTAGTGCAATATTTTGAAGAACATTCCAATTTATAACTGTGAAAATCTATTTACCTGCTCTTCTGCAAAATGCTGCCATTTACGAAGAATATCTTGCAGAAGGACCCATCGGTCTTCTGTCCATCTGCAGATTGCTGCCCATCGTTTTCCAAAGTGCTAGAAAGAAACACAAAAGAAAAGATTGCATTGGTTTACTTTTTTTTTTCCCCCTTCAGCAAGGCAAACTTTTAAAATTTTTTATGAAAACACTTTCCTAATTCACTTTTTTCAGTCTAATGCCCTTAAAATATGTTACATATCCCACTGAAATGGATCTTAGCGGTATTTAAAAAAAAACCAACAAACAAACCAAACAACGAAAATGGAGAGAACAGGAAAAGAAATAGATCTCAAATCAGAGTATTTTCACTGTAATCCACAGACACAATTGTCTGTTAAGTCTCTAGTACTACACTTTCAAAAAACCCCTCTGTTACAAAACTTTATGATGCCCAAAACATAACAACTTGAAACACGATTATGATTGTTCAAAGATGTGGTCAAAGCAGAAAAGGTGTTTTGTTTTGTTTTGTTTTTAAGTTGCACCATCAGTGCTGTTGATCAAAGTTCCTACCTCTTTTAAAATATTGCAGTAGAAACCCCCTCAACTTACAGGCTAACACACCACCACACCATCACACAGGTTTCCCAGGTATTTGTAGCATATGCTTTTACAGACATTTTAAGATTACACAAAACAATACCTTCTCTCTCCTTTATTTTAGTTGAAATTAAACAATATTACTTTCTTTTAAATTCCTACTAGCCTTTATTAAATAATACTTAAGTTGGAGCAGGAGACATAATCCTGCTGTGATAGAGCGACACGATATAAAACAGTTATTGTAATGATTTATAATGACTTAATTTCCCCTGAGCATCATATGCAAATTATTCATCTGTTCCCCCCAAACAAACAAACAAACAAACAAGAACAACAACCCTCCCCACCCCCTTATAAAATCAGAAAGTTATTCTATACTACTGCACACTTACTTTTTCATCTAGTTCAAAAGCACATCTGGACAAAAGGACAATATTTTCTTCCTTTTTTAATATTTATTTATTCACTTTATGATTCTTATGGGTCCCTTTTTACTTGAGATATTTTATGATGCTATACTTGTCACAATTACATATTTTTCATAGAGATTATAATTTAAGTTTGGCAGAAACACATTTGAAAAGCATTGAAGTGGTGGATTTTTAAAACTAAGAGGTTGAAATTAGTACTGTATTTTCTACCAGGAATTAATATTTTTTTTCACTTTCTAGGAAATGAAAGGTAAAATTTAAGAATGCCAATTGAATTTGCTTTAAAAAATTTATGTCAAAGTAAAAAGTCAGCAGATATAACATTTTTCATTGACTGGGCACTAAAACCATAATAAATAATTCAGTTGCCATGCCATTGGGTAACATCATATTAGATATTGTCTCAACTTAGAAAAATGAAAACTATCTCTAATCAACTAGCAAAATAATGCTAATTTAAAAACATGTCAATTCCTAAACAGATAAAATATGTCAAAACATATCAAGTCAAAAACAGACCAAGTCTTCCTTTTCAGGCAGTTACTGCATAAATTCAAAGTAGATTTCGAGCAAGTTGTTTTGCCTTTTCTAGTCTTAAAATTGGGATCACAGTTTTGGTATATTTTTGAAATTCTGTAATGGATAAATCACTTTTTTCCTAATTATATCTAGACAGAACCAAGCTAATCTAAGATTGGAAATCTAAGATTGTGATTTCTTTCCACATTAAAATCACATAATTTTAATGTTAGTGTTTGCTTTCCATTAAACATAATGTGACCACAGATCATTAATTCTAACAAATACAAAAAAGTTCAGGTTTTGAATGCGAAGATCTCATAAAACTTTTCAATACTAACAGAAACACATACTTGCTCGGGAAATTTATGGTCTCAACTGGTCAGGAAATAGAGTAGAACATATTTTACTCATTTATTTTATCCACTCATTAAATAAAATTGACAAATTTTACGGCAGAGAACAGTGCAGGAAATTATTCAGACAGCTACTCTAAACTGTCCTTTTTTAAATTATTTTTTTCCTTTTATAAAAATGTCATGATTTTATAAAGAGTACTTATTAACTTCACAGGCTAAATTACATGTATACCATAAGACCTAATGTCTTCTCTGAAAAAATTACACTTTGACTTATTTCATTGATTTGAAAACCTAAAGGTCTCAATGTAACAAAATGATGTATTATATTCAATTTCATCTGTCCTGAATCTGATTACATTTCCAGTTTAGTGCAAGACAGCCTCAACATTTCCTTCCTCCTTTTTCTCCAAGCCCAGAAGGCAACATAACAGATAGATCTGCACTATCTAGCACTCGTTCAGTTTTTTATATTCAATCAACCTTTCTTTAACCTGTTAATTACAAGCTCAAAAAACATAAGCATATCCTTCCTCATAACTAATTTATAAAAATTCTCATACCTGAGTAATTTTTAAATATCTCACTTTCAAGCAGCTGACTTTTGTTAACAATCTTCATGAAAAAATATAATTTTCTCTCAACATCTGCAGTAATATCTTCATCAACTTGCCTTTATTGCTATGATATACCTTGAAAAATAATTTTTTTTCATCATCTAGAAAAACCTCAAGAGTAAAAGATCAAATATGTGGCTCTACATTTACTTTAAGAAATACATTGAGGTACATTGCAAAAAAGGTTTTCCCGAGTCAATACAAAATACTATTCTCAGAATATGATTTCAAAGCCACAAAACCATTTTTTGGCTCAATAATTTGACAAGATCTTTTATTTTAATTAAGTAAAATGACCACTGATAAAAGTTTTGGTATTGTGACCGGCCTTAAAGCTGATTGTTTTTATAAGAGGTCTTAACAACCATCAGATCAAGACACACTGTTTGGCTGAATATGTTTAAGACATGAAGTTTCAAGTTTGAAATGCCATGTCAGGACTGCCTATTTTTAAAGTAGTATTTGACTACTAAATCATATGGTGCTCAACTTTAACTCCCTATTAACATCAAATAGTAATCAATGCTGCCAGTAGCCTGTGTGATGCCCAGGAACTCAGACTGCACACAAATGTTTTGTTATCTAGACCTGGGAAAACCAATCTCCAGAGAAACTGACTGAATCCAGACTAATAAGTAAAATGCCCTCCTGCTCCCTTGAGAGGCCTCTTTTACAGCCCTAGCAAATTTTCAGAGAAATCTGCATGCAAAAGAAACTTTTTTTCCTACTGAAAGAATATTCCTAATGACTACAAAAAGCAGAAGATGAAATATTTCTAGTCTGCTAAAAGGCCAAAGTAAGGAAGCACAAGAACAGGACAAAATGATAAAACCAACACAACACCTGGGAACACTGGAGTGAATTTATAAAAAGTGAAATAATATACTTCAAGCCTGCAACTAATAAGAGTTTTTTGAAAGATGCTCTTCAAATCAGGTATGACTATCCACTTTTTAAGTAATGAGAAGTGGAAATATGTTTTTTGCTTATATCCAAAACCAATTCTTTAAAAGAATATTTGGCCCATCCATAGAACTTCTACCATGCAGCAATAAGCTGTGTGTGCAGTTCTGAAATGCTTGTACACCAACACATGCAGTGTGAGAAACAAACAAGAAGCACTGGTCAGGTCCCACGGCTGTGATATCGCTGGTAATAGTGAGACATGGTGGAACGATTCCCACGGCTGGAATTCTGGGATGGAGAATTACAGGCTGTTCAGAATGGATAGGCAGGCCAGGTGAGGTTTAAGAGGTTGGATTGAACAGCCCTTTCAGTTAGTGATGATGTGCTGGACACCCTCTGGGTGAGGATTAAGGGGCTGGAAAAAAAGATGCTGTAGTGGGTATCTACTACTCATGGCCCAGCCAGGATGTAAGCACCGATGAGTTATTCTATAAATAATTTGGAGACACTTCTGGATCAGTAGCCCTTGTTCTTCTGAGGGATTTCAACTCCCCAGGCATGAGCAGGTCTTGGAAATCCATGAAATTCGTAGGAGATAACTTCTTGTCATAGGTACTCAGTGAGCCAACTGAAATAGTCTATTCATTCTTTAACATTCCTCTCTTATTTTGCCATATTTTTACAAGAACTGCCCATACATCATCTTCATTTAAAGAATAGTCTTGTCATAGGTACGAATATGTAATTGTGTAAATTATGCTCTCAGCTCCTTTCCCTCAGCAGGGGAATAAGCCATCAAGTAACATTAGATACACTTAATGCAGATCTCCTTCTAGCACAGACCCTGACCCCTGGAGCCTGGGGAAGCCTCTAATTTGAGCTAGTTCATAAGAGTCCTTAAGGGACCTGCTGTCTGCTGGGTATAATTAGAGGAAAAATCTCCCTGCATTCATGGCTTCTGTATGTTATCCAGCCATTTCTCTGGGCTGAAGATAATTTCCCACATTTTTCCTGTGGAAATGAGTCAGATTACAGCAACAGATTTGCTAGTGCAGTCCTTTGATTATGCAGCACTAAATATAGATTTGAATCTTACTTAGCAGCTGTCTTGGTAAATCTTTGGATTGAGTTTAATTGGGGTCTCAGAGTTATAAGTCTAAATAGTCCATTCTCAGTAGCAGCATAAACAGAGCCTCTCAATTTGCCACATATTGATATATTAAGTAAGCAATGTAATGTAAAAGTAGTTTTAATATTCACACTCATCTAGACTAGCTGTAGTCTCTCAAAGTACCTTGGGGTGACAGCTGTTTGTAAGAGAAGAACTGCAACTATGTTTACTTTTATTTTTCCAAGCAATGTTAAATTTTCTATGGATAATTTGTTTCAGAGCACACTTCTGGCTTCTATGCTCTTAACTGCCTGTTAAATAGATATTTTTTTGCATATGCAATAAAATTTAAGAACTTCTGTACAGTTCATTTAAGATCACTATAGATTCTTGTCATCCTTTTTGAGACTTAACATCTCTAAAAGTTCATTTTAGACTTTAGAAATTTTCTTGTACAGGTACTTGAAAAACATACAAATAGATATTTATATATATGAAAATATTTCAGGAATCACCATCTCAAAAAGAAAGGTATAACTGAATTCCACCTATTAATGGAAATAACTGTTCACTGTCTTTCAAATCTGATCCTGACCAGTCTCTCAGCTTATTAAGCTCTTTTGTCTGACAGTGCATGCTCTTGTTTTGTTCTGCTTTTACAAGTCAGACTGACAGATACATAATCAAGCTTTGAACTTTGATCCATTGTGCTTTTTGTCAAATTCTCTAATGGTTGTGCCTGCCAACACATTCTATCTCCTCTGCTTATATTCAGATTGCAAGGGATACGGAAAACAAATATCCAAATGGTTTCTGTACACAAAAAAAGAGGTAGAACATTTTGCTAGGATAGTAGGTAAGTCAGTTCTCTTGGGCATTAAAGTAGGAAAGTTTCCACACCTCCCTAACCCTCTAAACCCCACAGCTTTATACGTGTGTAGATTAGTAGAGGCTGCATTGTTACCTTGACTGGGCTGTGCTCCTTGAGTGACTAAGAGGTTGCAGTAAAGAAAAAAGACTAATTTTTGAAGTGGCAGTGCTCAGCATCTTAACCCAACATCTACTATCTACTCTAAATTCCAAACCAATTACTGATTTACTGGTATGGGTACCCAAATCAGCCAGATTTAAGATAACATACAGACGTCTATCTGTGCTACATTTATACCTTCCAGCTGAATGTATTCATAGCTTCTTTAGAGAAAGTTTGGGTTTTAATGATTCAAAAACCACAAAATTTTTACTTTCCTGGGTAACGAAACAAAATAAAGGAAAAGCACTTTCTCCTTTCTGAAAGAGAAAAATAGGATGAATATTGGTTGTAGTAGTATGATTCTTCTTGAGCAGTGTCCCTGAAGATTTGACCACCAACATAAGAGAGTCCTCCTTCAGTGCATCTCAACATTAATTATCCATTTAATTGCATTGAGAAGTTACAGTAAGAGCATTGAAATAAAAATAATACAGTAATAGCAACTTTTAAAAGATGTAAGTGAAATACTAAACTTTAATTATAAGCAAGTTAATATTTGACAAACTTTTAGAACATCTTGGCTGCTAGGTTTATCACAAATATATCTCCAGTGTGTCATTCTTTTAAAGATAATCAATTAATTGTATTTACAAAATAAAATATATGGAAGGTTTTCTCTGGTTTTAGGTTTTGGGCCAAAATGCAGTTTAGAATAGATTTGGATTGCAAAGGTGTTGCTGCTAAATTCTAAATTCTCCCAATTCTAGTCCTCTGGAAAGTCTTCTCATAACAAACCCAAATGACAAACCATTGTAAAAACCATAAATACTGAACACGATATACACTGAAACAGAGAAATGGAACTAAGGACTGGTTGAGATTACTCCTTTCATTTCCTAAGAAACATGTCCATGAGAAAAATAATGGGAAGTAAATTATGATTTTCCACCAAAAAAAGTGTTTTAGAAAAACTGTAATAATCTTAATATTTTTGATAAAAATTATTTGTCTAAAAATTATGGTCCTGGACACATTCACTATTTGATTTTGCTTATTTAAAAAATTTCTTATTTCAAGTTTTTGAATCAAGCACTGTCATTTAGTCATTACCTGAAGCTGCTCTTCCAGTGCAGCAGTAGCTCTGTCTCCACTGTTCTCATCCACCACCACTACCATATGGGTGAGAGAATTCACCTTGACTTGTTCCTGTTCCAGATCTTCTTGAAATGCCTATAATTGAAGGACATATGTTAGAAAATGTGCTCCAAAGTAAGAAAATACTATGTATTAAAACCCAACTATACATTTTTAACTTCCAGTTGTTAACCACTCTTTTACATTACTGGGTTCTGTGTTGCGTAAATAAAACTTGAAAGAACCCCTCATACCACTCCCCTGAAAAAACCCCAAGGTATCAGGTCTGTATCTTGCCTGACACTTTCAAACCAACAAAAGAGTGTGGGAAATCAAACTCCTGGATTATGTTCTGAATACTTCAACTGAGTGCATCCTAGTGATAGTTACAGTCTGAAAAATAATGTGGTCAACTACATGTGCCTTGTTGTAATGGAAATCTTGACTGTATTACAAATTATGTTGAATTTCACCATGTTATTGTTTTCTGTTGCTTTTTCAAGTAGAGTAGCTCACTTAGGTGTGAAAAGTAAGCCCTTGCTGAAGATAAGGTCATGCATTCTAAATCTCTTTGATAAAACATCTTACTTTTATTTGAAAATTAAAAATAAAATACAATGTGGTTATAAGCAACAGGAAAGAAATTCACAGACTATTTTGTTTTCAAGGCATACATTTCTTACCACATATTTCAGAGTTAATTCCTTCATGGGCATAGCCTTTGAGGCAATATAAGAATCCTTTTTCTGACTTTCATGCCTGTGATTACCATTTGCTTCAGAGAGCTAGACTATAAAACAATTCTCAAGGACTGTGAAGCACTCAAAATTGTTAGAGCCATCCCTGGAATTTAGACTTCTCAACATTTTATGACCCAGCACTTGATCAAGGAAGGGCACTAATGGATCAGAGCGTATAACACAGCTCGCTTCCCCCAGGTTTAATCCCCTGCTTAAGCCATACAGCAATAAATACATTGCTCTGCAAGCCTACAGCAAGGGACAAGGTGACTTTTATTTCCTGGTTAGTCAGTATCTGACAGATGGCATCCCAGAAGAAAACCAGAGTTAGTAACGCTCTGCAAGTGCAGGAGTGGATGGCACTTTGGAAGTGGGAGTCTCACACACATCGTGAAAGACTTGAGAAGTCACAGAACAGATGAACCACAAAGGTGAGTCATTATCTAATCCTCAGACAGATTCAATTTACCCTGAGGTAAAGGACTGTTCTTTATAACCCAAGTGCCTACTTTTACCATGAAATTAATTGGTGAAAATTGTTTGTATTCAGGATCTTGTTGAAACAGGAATTTACAAAGGGCAGTGTCAGGGCTAGAGCACACCCTGTTCAAATAACTTAAATTGAAATTTCTCACAAGTTGTTCTGAGCTTGTTCGAGAGAAAGCAAATTTTCAGGGACTTAAAATGTAGGATGGATATAAATGTTGACGCATGGAGATAGCAACAACAGAAACTCATAAAACTTCACAGTTCTTTAAATTCCTATCTTTCAGATAATAACTTACACAACTCCAACTTAATGTAGTTGAAAGTGAATAAAAATACCTACCTAGGTCATCCAAAGACAAATCCACCCCTATTTGAACACTTAGGAAGTATCCCATTTTACATTTTCAATTAATTTGAAGTACTAAAAATCCTAGCATTAAGAAGCTTAGATGGTTTTGGAAACGTAATGGAACTTTAAAATCTATTAAGTATAAATTGTACAATAATAACTTGGAATAATAAAATCAGTTCAATTTAAAGCACACTTTTTCTTAATTGTCACATTTCCAATATAATATTCTACTTAAACAGTTCAATAGTCCTCAGACTTTCACTGAAAAGTAGCTTTCTCCCTTTATAAAATTATATGGAAGGGATAGTTGCAACAGCAGAAAAAATACATAAAATACTACTGAAAAAAACCAATAGCTCTTTACTTAAATGTTTAACTGCCATCCCAAAACATATTGACTATGCCAGACTTCTCACCAGAACTCTTAGTTCTTAGTGCTTTGCTAATAACATAAAATCTTCTGGAGTTCATCATTGTTTCAGCCCATTCAGAAAATTTTCAGTACTATTAGGCTCACATATTTCTAACCTAAGCAGTATGCTGAGAAGTGTGAAAGAAGATTGTGTTCTTTGTCTGGTTTGAGTGTTGGGTACCATTCCCAATACACATTACCGAATTATATACATTTTTTTTTTTTAATTTTTTTTTTTAAATTATAGGATCCAGCAGAGGAACTCAAGTGTCAATCATAAGAACTCAAGACCAATAGTTTACAACATCATTGAGAAAAAAGTAGAATACGGAAATCAAGTGTATGGAAGTCGTAAGTCAAAGGGGGAATACATAACATGAAATCAGCAGAAAGTAGCTACTAGTGAACAGGTAAAGAGGGGAAGTCAAAATTATAAAGGTAAAGAAGAGACAGAGACAGGATAACAACAAACCAAACGTATCATCTTTGCTGAAGTCTGTTTCATTTGAAACCATCATTGCCTTTTACATCTTCTAACTTTTGGTTCCTCCTATTAACTTGCAAAACATTGTTTCTGGTACATCCAGAGACAGGTGAGACTCAGAGGGCTGAGGGGTGTTGGGTTTTGCTTTTTTGTTTGCTCATTTAATAATGAAGCAATACCTGTGCTACTAAAATTCCATTGTTTTAACTCTCGTTCTAGGAGGTAGCTTTGATGTACGTAATATACAATAAAATTATAGTAACTTTCTCACAATAATTGAAAGAATGGAAAACACCTTGTTCTTTGGCTTCTGAATAAGATAAAGAATAAATGAATACAAATGTAATTAAAATTAAACCCAAAACATTTTCTTTCCAGCATACTAGCTAAATTGTCTCTTGCACAGAAAAAAAGATATGAAAAGTAATACACATAAATAAATAATGCTGACTAACTCAACACACCAAGAATGAAGAACTAGTATGTGGAAGAGAGATTTCTTCAGGCTTTCACTCAGAATCTTCAAATACAAGCTAAAACCACATTTTTCTCAGTATTAGAAAAAAGCAGTATAAAGAGATTGCATAAATAAAAGGATTACATTTTATGTTAATATTCAAGCATAAAATGCCTAGAAATAAAGTTATTCAAGTCTTAGTACTCATGTATTTGAAATCCTTCACGTTTGTTTCCCTAATTACCATTTCATAATTACCTGCTCTCTTTTTTAAAAAAGAAAATTTACTGTCAGAATATGTGCTTAGCTAGCAAACCCACATACTGAAATACTTTGTCTCCTCACAGGGCAAGGACAGATAGCACAAATAGCAGCAGGTGCTGTAGAATTTGTATTCTTCTTCAGTAGCACTTCTTAATCAGAATGCAAAGAAATCATCTTTAACACACTAGTGGATCATGAAGTCTTGCAGCATTTGACCTCGTTGTAAAAGAACTGTAAAAGCTGATTTCAGTTTGAATTGTTTATCAGGATGATCTGCCCTCTAAAATCTGGACTAGCACTGACATAGGCCATGAAGCATCAGGTGTTAAAATCTCTCAAGATACTATGGAAATGAACTGCTTTGAGCCATTGATGTAGAAACACTAACAGGTTATCACATTATATCTCCATGACCTCACAAATCATCTCTGTTTTCTATTTTTCTGTATTTCCTTATCATCACCATGTGCCATGGATACATAACCTAATTTATTTTAGAATTTAAATTAATATGAAGCATGAAAATTTAATGCAGTAAATGAAACCAAGCTACTACACACAATATAGTCTCTTTTTATATCACAATTTTTCCAATTAAAAAATGACCCTCATAGACAGTGGAAAAAAGTTGGCCAAATTCTCTCTTACATTACATTTATGAGTTTGTTATTTTCCATTAATCAAATACATTACTAAAATGTATTTTCTCCAGTTAGAAAGTAGTGCTGTACAAATACATATTCAGAGTCTCAGGAGTGTTAACAAGATTATGCAGTCTGAGTTCTGCATCATTACTACTACAACATGCAAGGGGAAAAAAATAGCATGCCAAAAGAAGAAAACACAGGTATTAAAAAATCTGATATATTCTTATTGTACCATGTAATAAAAGGACATTACAGTTGTTTCACCTATTCTAGTATATTGTTTATGTATACATAAAGAAAGTATTTTTTTTTAATATCAGAATAAAACTTGGAGTTGTGACAAAATAACTCTACAAAAGCTTGTTAACTGTACAGAACAATAAATATTAAACCAAGATTCCATATTATTTTGTTATGCTCTAATGGCGGGAGTAGAGGTTTTAAAATGTCAAAAACAGAATTTGTTTTTTATGCCCTTGGAAGCACACCATAGCATACCTTATGCTCTTCTACCTGACGCTTTAGGTCCTCTAGATCTGGACCTAAGGGTTCCAAATCGATTTTCTTTGTCCTTTCTTCTGTTTTTGTCAGCCAGTCAGCTAACTGGGCCAGCTGCTGATTCTGCAGATCCATTAGAACTTTATGTAAACTGTAATACAAAGAAATTATAATTACAATTTATACGTGAAGAAAACAACAGGCAGTATATCAACTGATTTTCACGAGGCTTCGCTAGAAGGCAGAATAAAAATATACACTTTCAAAGAGGAACAGGCTCTCAAAGGAAGTGGTCACAGCACCAAGGCTGTCTTAGTTCAAGAAATGTTTGGACAATGCTCTCAGACACTTGTGGTGTCCTGTGGAGAGCCAGGAGTTGGACTCAATGAATCTGATGGGTCCCTTCCAACTCAGCATATTCTGTGATTCCTTGAAAGGGGCGACTGAAAATTTGTTGAAAAAGTTTTGATTTCGGCAAAGAGTTTTAAAGCTTTCTTTTTAGAATCTGAATACTGCATACAATATTCTGTCTCTTAAAGTTTTGTCTTCCAGTTGCATTTCTATTAGAGCTGGAATTCAAAATTTCTGCTATCTCTTTTTTTAAAGCTTGTGTTACCTACCACAAGTACTTTCAAAACTCTCAGATGGCTGACCTTACCATGCTTTCCCTAATTTAGGATACTAAACAGAAAAAAATAGTAAGTTTTCAGTTATTCAATGGAGAATGCTCTGAAGAATTAAATAGGAAATACTTCACTTCCTCACGAGGAAGTTGTAATCGCAATAAGGTCTCCCCTCAGTCTCCTCTTCTCTAGGCTGAACAGACCAAATGACCTCAGCTGCTCCTCATACTTTCAAATGCAGAGCAGTGGATACAGAAAAGGGGAGAAACTGCAGACAAACACCAAGATGAACCAACTTTATGGAAATAAAGTCTTGCAAACAAATTTAAATTTTTTATAAAGTTCGTTATGTGTAATAAGGTTTTAGTTACATCTGTTTCTGGTCCGAAATGGCACTGAGAATACACTAGTATCAGGTGTTACATCTGTATCTCTGTATCTCTGTGAAGAGACAGTAACAATTTTAAAGTCTCCAGTTAACAGCTCTTGGAGGCAAAGGACCAAAGCAAACAAATCACAGGAACTAAATATAAGCACAAACTGGAACTTCAACAGAACTTGAGACACCAAAGGAAAAAAAAAAAAGTTAACATGAAATGGAAAAGGCTGCATTAATCCAAATCTCTGAACAGTAGATATCAAGCAGGAATGTTTTTCTGTATTATCTCTGTCAAGTTGTTGGCTTCTTTTCTAAGAGCATAATGTCATGGATCTTTTGTGATGTACTATTATGTGGTTTTTTACTGGAAATCATGTGTTAATTATTGATCAAAATGATGGGAAGACTCATACGGTGTCTTTTCCACTCTAATCAGTCCACTACAGATAACATACAGAAAGACGTTACCGTGTTTTAATATAGCCCATGGTTCACAAGGGATGAGTGATCTCAGATCTCAGTCCTTCAGTTTCAAGTGCTTATTTTATTGTCTTACTTGATGTTCTAAAGTAAGCTATTATAAGTAAAAAGTACAATGCTTCATCCTAGACATATACCACTAGCAATAAATTAAATAAACAGTACAAAAAAATCTGTTAAATAGAACTTAAGAAAACCAAGATATGATTAAATACTTATATGATTAATGATCTTATTCTGAAGTAAGAAGCATAAACTTGAAAATTAATTAATTACATTACATGTGATAAATTAATCACATTTTATTCTTAAGCAAAAGAATGTTTCTCTTTTCTTCCCATTCTTCTTCTTTTATAAATATCTGATAGAGGTTTTAATACTTACTTATATACCTCAAGAGATTATCAAAATCTCTGTTTACAGTATGGCTCTCATAAGTCCCAAATAAAAAGTGCTTCACTGAATTGAATGTGTTTTAAAAGTTGCAGAACTCTCTATGAAGTCATAAATTGCACTGTTTCTCTCTCCAGTGGTATACTTATCACTCTGAGACACTTTACTATAGAAAATTCTATTTGGGAAAGGCCAGGAGTAAGAAATTAAAACAAAGCAAAACAAAAAATAGGCTGTTTTCCTTCAGCATTGCTATGAGTCAAATACTTTCAATACATAGTGAATACACGGGAAATCCAATTTGGGCTGGTTTTACACAAAGGCATTGCTACGCTAAGAACTTCCTCTGACATTCTGACCTACAAAATCACTCTTCCTAAAATGCTTTCATTTTTATAGTACCCTTTATCAGTATATCTTTCTCCTCTCCCTGTTGATTGTTTGCTTCTTTATTCCCTGTGCTGTAAAGTGTGGTACCTTTTGTTACATTTCCAATTACCATTACAACAGAGGTCAGACAGCCTTGCTGTTCTCATCCCTACAAAAACCATCTCTGTTTGGATAAACATGTCACTGTTGCCTCAGGGATTAGATTATAGCAATGTGCTCAGAAGATTGTGCCTTAAACTGAAGTAGAAGATGGATCCTGAGAGTTTAACTTATGTATAATAACCTAGAAATATATTGTATTGTGGTATGAAAGCTATTCATAATCTTATAGCTGGTGCTTGAATCACAGGGGTTTAACCAATAGGTCAAAATTAACTATACCTAAGAATGTCACTCCTGAGAAATTTTCTCTTGCTCTTACCCAAATTTCATTGAATTTATTTCTATAATAAATTAAATAGTAGCATAACATTCTGTGTGAAGCCCATATCATTTTATGTCTTCTAAAGAATTCATATAACCCAAATATGATATGCTTCAAAAGATACTAGACCATTCAATTCCCCAAGCAATGTCCTACAGCTGAATCTGGGAGATAAGTTTAACAATCGGTGTTAAAGGACATTTTAACTGTGTAGAGTGTGTAGGCATAGTACCACTCATAGAGGTGAGGTTGCTACTAGCATCTGTTGATTTAAATGAAAATAAATATGACAAATAAAAACTCCCTATAGCAAAACATTATAGACTTTTCTCTCCAAGAAAACAATAGAGCTAGAATAAGTTAAGTTGAAACATCTGAAACCCTTTTCTTTATCGTCAAAGAAAGATGGAATGCAGAAAACAATCTCAATACTCAGTAGCAAGATGAAAAGAAAACCAATGTTTGGGATTACTAAGAACATATTGCAAAAAAAGAGAAAGTAATGCCATGCAATTGTTGAAAATCACAGTTTGCTTTTTAATACTAGGGACAAACCCCTCAGCTCCAAAAAGGTAGGGTAGAACTGGAGAAAGCTCAAAGAGGAGCAAGATGAACAACTGAATATATTCAATATATATTTATAAAGAGTAAGAAAATATATTCTGTTGACTCTCACTTGTAATAGAGTTACTAGAGGGAATCACTTAAGCCACCAGTGACAAATAAACTAAAATAAGCCATTCGTCAAAAAAGTAGCACTCATTGGGTAAGAGGCTTTTGGAATTCACTGCCAAAGGATGCCATGGATGCTAACAGATTTAAGAGGATATCAAATAAATAGGTGGGAGGAAAAAAGAATAAAATTCATAGTACATTACCAAATGCACAAAACCTCTTCCATCTCAATGTTACCCTCAGCTGAAAACAACTGGAGACCAGAGTAGTTCCACAGAGAACTTGATAACATAACACATTCATATTAGGTCAAACCAATGACACACAGCCCAGTATTTGTTCTCCAGAGCAGTGGGCCCATGCAGATCAATATTTGATCTCCACCAGTGGAAAAAGGAGATGATAACATGCTGCTTCAGGAGATCATATATCTCCCCTAAACCTTTTCTTAGACTCATAGAATCATCAAGTTTGGAAATCAAAGTCCAACAGTAAGTGTTAGCACCATCCTATGTTCATCATTAAACCATATTCTCAAGTAACATATGCATACAGTTTTTGAATACTTCAAGGGATGGTGACTCCACCACTTCCCTGGGTGGTCTGTTCCAATGCTTTACAACCCTTTCCACAAAAAAAAAA
>VYXB01000733.1:425490-502517 GCA_013397135.1 Pachyramphus minor | reverse complement strand
TAAACCTCCCTTGGCACAACTTGAGGTCATTTCTTGTTCTGTTACTGTCAGGATGCTGAACTAGACCATTGGTCTCACTACTACAGATATTCAGCTGTTATTAAAATCACATTTGTCAAAAAAGTCATTTTCCAGCTGTATTACAGAAATAAAAGAGTTTCTTACTTAGTACATGTTCATTGGGATTTTCTGAGAAAAAAATTAAGACTTCAGCAGAGAGATTTTAATGAAATCTACGTAGCCTAAAGTTCCTAAAAGGCCACCAAGGATCTCAGATTCTTTTTTTTTGGCCACTGTATTAATCAGGTTTTATTGCAGAGAACAGCCATAGTCTTCAACAATTAATACTACTTGGCTATAAAGAAACTCCTAATGACACTTAATTAATTTTAAAATTTCCAGTGCACTTGATTTAACATGACAGTTGGTAAACTTCCCACTGGTCCCCCTACAGAAAGGCCAGTAGGTGTACAAAATTCCTCATGACAAAGGAAGACCCAGCCACATGAATCTGAAACATTCTGTCTGACAGATACTAAGAGTATATACATAAAATGGAAAATAAAAAAAAAAAAAAGAAAAGAGAAAGACTGAGAAGAATCAACATGAAAATTCAAGTAACAGTTATTTTCTTAAGATAAGGAAGGAAACTCACACATAAATCACCTTCCATAACTTTCCTGGAATCTCTGTATCCTGCAAACCAAATTACTTCACTGTGGCACAATCACAGTGCCACAGTGCACATAAACTCTTGTGTTTATGGAGTTTCTTATGCCAGATGGTACTATGCAAATAAAAATTTCAAAATAAGAGATTAAACATGCTCCAAAGACTAATGTAACTATTTAATATATTATTTTTCCACATTTACTTATATTTCAACTTCAAGCTGTAGGACTTGCCCCTTTTTTGAACAGTATAATTTGTACTCAGATAATACCATGACAACATTTCCAGGAAATTTACTCTTTTTATGTGATCAGGTTTTACAGGGCTCAAAAATTTCTTTCCCCTTCCCTTTTGTATTTTTGTAAAGGTTCTCTCCTTTGCAGCTAGATACAATGTGTGATACAGTATTTGTTGAAACAATTGGAAAAATGTGAGGGAGGTTATCTAAATTTTGGTTGAAGTGTCATCGGGCTTCCAGGCTCAAAAACCATGCAGGCTTCAAAGTCACTGCACATCAAGTTTCAGATCAAAACAGATACAAACTGGAGTTTTTTTCACAGTGAACTGATGGAAAATCCCAACCAGTAGTCAAGTTTCAGGATTGTTTCAATCAAAATCAATATATATTATTTTACATGACATATTACTTACTTGCTTTGTTTTTCCATACTTGCTACCCTGAGACTTTCCCATCGAGAATTAAGTAGATTCATTTGTTCTTGGATTTCATTCTCTTCACCATCTGAAAGTTTTCCCATTGCTAGAAGTTGACTTCCAACTTGCAAAACATTACCAACACGTCCTTGATGAGCTGTTAACTCCATCATAAGGCCCTGACCAAAAAAAAAAAAATTAAAAATCCATTTTTAAGTTGGATTTTTTGGAAGAAAAGAACAGAATTCCACCATTTTGCAAGCATGATTTTTAACTTTAATTTTTTCAACCCCTACCCAAACCTTGTAACACGAACCAGAAATAATCACTTTCTTCACAGAGCAAAAAGTGGCCTGGAGAAGAGGAGGCTGAAGGGTGACCTAATTGATCTCTGTAACTACTGAAAAAAGGTTGTAATGAGGTGGGTGTAAGAACAAATGACAGGATGAGAGGCAATGGCCTCCAGTTGCACAAGGGGAGGTTTAGATTGGATATTAGGAAAAAAGGTCTCCACTGAATGTTGTCAAGCATTGGAACAGGCTGCCCAGGGAAGCAGTTGAGTCACCATCCTTGGACATGTAGATGAAGCCCTTGTGGTGGCTTAGTGGTGGACTTGACAGAGACAGATTAATGGTTGGGTTTGATGATATTAAGGGTCTTTTCCAACCTAAATAGTTCTGTGATTCTAGGGCACAGTCTCCAGTACTATGTTTAAATTCTCAAGATGAAAATAAAAAACAAAACAAAACCCAAAACAAAAACCCAAACAAACAAACAAAAAAAACCCACCACAAAACAAAAACCCCAAACAAACAAAACACATTAAAAAAAAAAAAAGGTAAAAGGAATAAAAGAAACTAGACATATTTTTGGTTTGTGTTTTTTACCTTAATATGGGATAAAAGCATATAAGTGACTACTGAAAGATTAGTAGAAATATTTACCTCATGGGTGTGAAACTGTTCTTTAACAACTTCTACATCATTGGATATATCTCCTTGTGCTTGTAATGAATCTTCAGCAGAGAGAAGCCATGTGAGTACTTCTTCTAAAGCATTTTGGTAGTTTTCAAGATCCGTTTCAGACCCCATCTGCGTGGTGCTAAATGTCTTTTGTTCAACAGTTTCTAAAAACTGAGCAAAGCCAAAATTTTAAGTGCAATGAAAATGGCATCTGGTCAGACAGTTACACAAAGGAATAAATGGAACACCATTGTTTTCTACAAAACCCTCACCTGTTTACAAAATAAGCAAAGAAAATCATGTGGCTAATGTATGAAAGTACTTAGTTGTATAAAATCAGTTCACTAACCAATATCAGCTAAGATGGAGCAAAATAAAAAAATATTAAATTTGTTCTTATAAATTACATATTTTACACTGGAATTCAAAATTCCTACCAAGTATTCCAAATAGTAAATAGTTATGCCTGTAGAATGTTGTTAGACATGTCTTTCATTAAATATTCTGCTTTTTCATTTCTACTTTACTATTTCTTATTTAACTATTTTCTCTTGGAAATGAGAGATATTTATTTTCCACAGTAGCTAGTAAAACAATATACTCAAAAAAGCAGCAAGTTACATGCTGACATTGCAGAAAATCTATGGAAAACATGATATTTAAAAATACCCAAATGCAACAAACCTTTACACTACATGCAATGCCAGGTTTGAGCAATCCACAGACATACATTTTGTCAAAACCATTCCAGGAAGTTGGCAAAGCTCAGAAAACTCATGCAAAATCAGAACTTTTTAAAACCAGGCAGAAGTGTGTTACTGTTGATTTCTTTTTTATGCAAAGGCCACCCTTATATTCATTCTTTAGAAGCCAGGTGACTGTTACAAGCACAGAATTCACATTTCTTTTCTACTGCTTGAAGTCAAGAGAAATCCACAAGTATTTATTGATTAGTATAATAGTAGAAGATGAGAACAGAAGGCAGAAATACGTTTGCTACAGAAGATACTATCTGAAAAGGTTTTCAAAAAGTTCCAAACAAGTTCAGCTATTTTATTAGAAAATTAATTTAAAAACAAACTCATAACATAAAAAATATGCTTATGCTTTTATAAAAATGATACCAAAGCACTTAATGCTTTTATAGTTGTCAGAAATTTTCTCTACTGACATCCTTGTGCCAATAAAACACTCAAAGCAGCTTCCAGAGCCTTTCATTGCAGTTTAGAAATGAAAGTAAAAGTTTATCCCTAAAACCATAAGCAAGAAGCGTAATGAATGTAATCTAATCATGGAAAATGAAATTTTCAATCTTCATCTTTACGACAACTTCATTCTGAATTGTAGAGCTACCTAAAACACCAGTCATAAATTTGTCATCACTTATGTGTGAAAAATGATGTTCAGTAACTGAATCCTCCTCAGAAAAGCAGGCTTCAAAACCTGATGAACTTTATAGTTTGGGGTTTTTTTGCTTTTTCTGTTAAAAGAAAGTACTGTCTTACAGACATATAAACAATGAAGCACAGAAAACGGTCGCCATATATTCCCACTGCACAAATGAATGTTTGAATTGTGTGTAACTCTAGATTTTAAATTGTATACAATGTTGTAAGAAATTCCACCCAACCACATCACATTTCTGCAGCAAGATAATTTTTTGCAGTATACAGTGCACTGTGGAAAGGGATAACTTGATCACTGCTTTTCACATGTAATTTTTTTTTCTTTTTATAACAATACTGTATGAGATATACTGTAGAAAAAAAAAAGACCTAACAGTTGAATGAGGCTAGGGATATCGGGTTTGTAGAGATCTGTGATTATCTATGGTCTCACTTTGTTTGAAAGTTCTTCATCTAAAAATCATTCTTTCTCTAGATCAGACACAGAATACTGTCTCATGCTTAGGGAAATAAGCTGCCTAAATATTCATACAGTTTCATTCTTGAATGAAAACCTATTCTTAATAAAGTATTTAATGATTATGCAACATAAACTTGATTGAGTGCAGCCAAAGCAAAACATTTACAGAGTAATTTACTGAATAGAAACCTGAATAAGAATACTCCTCCTTGGGCTCTGTTATGATCTCAGAAATGCTCCTGGGCCTCGGCCTTGAGCTTATCAGAAACATTATCTGCTCCCAGGAACATACGTTGACTAACGAGCTCCTGTTTTTTTAAACCAACAGCCTTGGAGACTTATTTTTCTTTCCTGAATAACAACCTGAGTGGAACATTATTGAACTTTTAAAGAAAGGTACTGACCCTAATTGTGGCCAGGATGGAAAATTACTATGACTAAAAGCCAGTTCTCTTGTGACCCTATAAGCAGTGGTCCTAAGTCCCTGGCTCTCCTGAGCCACAGTGGGTTGTGGCCAGCAATTTCCCTCTGAGCAGGACACCTCTCAGAGCCACAGAACTCTCAAGTTTGCTATACTTGGAGGACCACAGGTGAACACCAACTGAAATGACACAAAAAATTCAGATGTTTGATGAACACTGCATCACATCCAGCTAGGAATTAGTCAGGAAGTCATCCCACAAACTGTTTTGGAAAACGGTCAGCCATTTTTGCCTGTAACATAGTTCTGGTTGTTATTTACGGACTGATGTAGAAGGAAAAAATGCTCTGGACCCATATGTTGTTTGCTAGACTACCTTTTTCCTTTGCTCTTCCATATGGAAGAATTATATCTAAATGAAAAGATGGGAATACACTCTTCACCACCTTCTGCTGGGTGTGGGGGCTGAAAGACCCCAAGGACTCTGAAGATTTAATTTAAAATATAAGAAGTGAAAATAAAAATCCTTTGACCTTCAGAAGCCTGGAAAATATGATGTGTTTCTGACAGCTGCAGGAATTAATTCTCAGAATTTAAACCATGATCTTGTAGCTCCTTCAAGGTAAGCAAGTAAGCGGACAAAGTGTTCCTCATCTGCTATTGCATTATGTTCCTAAAGGGAGGAGAAGGATTAGTTGTGTGTTAGTAAATTCTCCAAGAAGGTTCCTCTTAATTCATAGAAACTGTTTCTGAGTTTTAGAGATTAGTCGGGCAGTTTTAGAAAGTAATTTTACAGTAAAGATTTAGGGTTCTTTCCAGCACTCTTATTTACATTATGTATTTCCTTCATTCAAAAACTGCCTGTCCCACTGTAAAAGATAAAGAATGTGGCTCTAGGCATTTAGAGCTTTTAAACTCAGAGGCATAAAATTTTAGAGAAATATTTTTTAGTAAAGGCAAATTTAAGTTCAGAGTTTCTTTCTCATTTTGAAAACTCCCCTTGCCAGATTACAGCCTCAGAAAATAGCACACATAATTTACTCCCTAAATATGCCTCCTATCATGTAAGAATGACACCACTGCTTATCCTTTCAGTTCCCCAAGCTTCTCATTACGAAATCCTATTTTATGTGTCTTTGTTATTTCAAAATTATAACTGTTAAAATATTAAATCAGTAATCAAGACTGTGTTTCCTCAACAGATGACTTCAGACATTCAGTAATTTCTGGTAATAAAACTCATAACATAAATTGGTCAGTCTGCTTGTTATTATAATGCTAACTATTTCCTTGTTCTAAATGAGGCAAGCACTTTCTTTTTATTAAGTATTTAAAAATGCCTCTGTGAATGAATCTTGAGTTAAGAAGCCTTTTTTTTTTTTAAACAATTAATCTGAAAATCCGCACAGGTTTTGCCTTACAATACATCTGAAAAAAATGCAGGTTTTGCTTGCTCAGTTGAGACAAGTTAGATTTTTAGTACCTGATTTTCTCAGTGGTTACATTTGTACTGCATATGTTTCCACCTGGAGGAATTGACCTGTCCTTGCAACTGCAGTTTTGAGATGCAGCAGATTATTAGGTCATTAAAAATCAATGGAGCTTAGGCAATATACATGCTGAGAGGAAAAAAAGCCAGAGCCAGGCAGTATTGATGAAAGTACATTCATTACAAAAGAAGGAAAATGTTGGAACTATTGACAGGAAAGGGGTAAAAGAAAATTAATCTCTTCAACTACACTATTAGGAACAGCTTGAACAAATAAAGACTGAAAGAGACAAACAAAGAATATATTGGCATTGCAGCAAAAGTTTGCACCTTGGGATCTGCATTGTAGAAGTTGGCTTAAGACAGTTGAAAGCCAGTAATAAAAACTGGAATAAATTGACTCTGGAAAGAGACTAAGACTGTGAGGACTAACTGTGAGGACAGGTAAAATAGTACAAAGACTCGAGACAGGAATCAACGTTGCCTATGATGATCAAACTTTTCTAAGAATTTAAAACTGTTTATTTTGCATACATGGTAAGTCAGTGATTCACAAAATATTTTCTACTTAGCTTGCTTTCTTCAACACACCTGTACTTGGAAAAATATCAAAGCAGGTTTTGGTTAGTAGCTGATTGATACAAATTGTATCAAAACATACTGCTTTTGTAAAGTCTCCAGGGAAAATTTTCAGCCTATGTTTATTTAGGGATTTCAATTACATCAAGTTTTTGCTCTGAATTTAAAATGCACTGCAGTTTGTAGCAGTGCTGAGGACAGGAGACACTTGCCTCTCTAAGGAAGGCACTTCCTATTCAAGCAATTAAGAATCATGGCTCCAGACAGTAATATGACGATGTGGATGTGTAAATCAACTGTCTGTGACTGAATGGAATTACTTTCATCATACACCTACAACAAAATTATGATTTCTTCCTATTGAAATGGCTGCTCTACCAACCATTCTTCAAACCTTCCCTTTTGTGATACAAGACCAAGGCACATTTTAAGAGGACGGATATTTCAGGTGCTGTCATGTCATGCAGTAGACTGAGATCATTTGGCCTCTATATAATACATAAATAAGGGTACTCCCCATGTAAAGAATGGTGAAGTTTTCACCCCAGGATAAGTTTTCAGTATTAAACAATGACTCTTCACAGAACTCTCCAGTAGTAAATAGTAACAGGGTCCTAATGAAAGTCTATCACAGGTCAAGAAGCCTGGGGTCTTTTTCCCCCAGGGCAACCAGCAAGGTAACTCCAGGTCAGCAGATTCAGCTTATTTAAGACATGTCCATTGTGTTTTATACTGTCACATACTCACAAAAAAATGGAAAAGTTAGTTTTATCCACTAATGGATAAAACTACATCAAAGTTTGAATTGTGATCACAATTTCAGTAGTATGAAAAATACTCGATGGGATAGATAATGGTCACATTTATTTAATTTTAATTTTTAAAATGCAAATTTTAAATGTAATAAGGCTTAAGTAGCATCCATTTAGAAGTAGACTGCTCTGACGAAGACATTTTAAAGGTCTTTAATGTCCCTTCTTAACCAAACCATTCTATGAAATTTTCTTTTCTAAATTGTATTCTAAAAATCTTAATGAGCAAAAAAACTATTAAGTGTAAAAAGAGAAAAAATGAATAGAGACTGTTGAATTATGTCTTAGCCAAGAGAAATGCAAAAGGATTATGCAAAAACATACTAAACTATTTATTTAGCATGTCATATAGGAGATTGACATAAAAATATAGACCATACTCCCTTTCTCTCCGGTGACAGACAAATCAAGAAACAAACATCAAAGGGTATCCCACTAAAATACAAACAGAGATTTCAAGATTAAACCTACAGAAATGCAGGCCAAGAGTAAAAACTGAAACCTCTCCCCAAAAAATCAAGGTGTTTTTTTTTTTCACTTTCATATGTACTTGACTGTGAATTCTACAGCCTTATAGTTAAAAAACCCCATGAAAATGTATATATATTATTCCATCATTCTGGAAGAAAAAGTAGCCTTCTCTTTTCAGCATCCTTTTCAGTTCTTGCTATCTTTTCCTTTTCTTTTTTTTTTTTTTTTAATTTTCTCTCTTGTGCTAATGCTGTCACCAAAATCTTGTTATCCCATAGCACAAAAGACCCTCTAGCCTTCTCAGTAAGAATATTTAGCTGCAAAACTCTTTTTATATATTCCACAAAATACAATATCAAAATGCCTTCAAAAGCATCAACAGCAAGAGCAATTAACTATAATGAGATATATCTACAGTATGAATTTTTCTTTTGAGAAATAAAGACTCTGGGACAAGAGCCGATTAGTGGACACACTAATCATTTTCTGTGAAGCTGAGGTTGAGGTCCTGAAGATTTCAGAGTATTCAATATGATGTGCTATTAGAGTTAGAAGGAATTATTAAAAAGTGATTTTGCAAAATCATCTAAAATCTTAAATAGTGAAATGTGCTTGAATAGGCTGAATATCCCATTAATGGCTTTTATGTGATTTATCCATATTATATTTAAACTTTTCCTAAATGTATTTTAGCTTCTATTAAAGAGGCTCTCCTTCAATGGAAGCCACTACAATGAATATATTTCCAATTTAAAATTAAAAACTAACCAAAAGGCTGTTGCAGAAGAGGTTCAAGTGATTTAATGTTTGGGGTTTTTTTTTTTCTTTTCAAATTCTGTAGCATGACTACCTTGCTTGTAGCTACAAGCTCTGAATAATAAATGAAAAGCTGTGAATCAGTCAAAATGATAACCAGTTATCTTACAATAGGGTTTTCCTCCTCTTCTGATCACAGAGCCTCAGGTTTATAAATTGGGTAATAATGCAGAAAATATTAAAATATTTCCAAATAACAATAAGAGCAGAAACTACCAAGAAGTACTTCTGGACACACTGAAAACTATATAGAACTTTGCTAAATGTTCAAAGAGAGCAGCAATTTGCTGGAAGAACAGGATGACAATCCAGACTTTTAACCATAAAGATGCCTTTTCCAGCTCAGGAAATTTCTGAGCCACAAATCAGTGGAAGCTGAGTAAGTAAGAATACACAGATATACTCAGATACAATTACTAATGAGGTACCTATGAAAACATACTTAAAGAACTGATTTACAAGTGTCTAAATTCTCATTACAGAGACAATATACAACAAATGTGTCACTTTGTAGCTGCTAAATTTTTAACAGACACTAGTAATTCTAAAATTGTCAGATTATAAATGTACTGTTTTGTAGCCATATTCTTCCCTACCATTACTCTTTCTTTCTCAACAGTTGTTTCTCATCTTTCTCTTTTTCCCTTTCCAGTTNAAAAAAAAGAAATTTCTTACTTCTGGAATTGGAGACCTGTTCAGGTTTGTCTATTTATTTATCCATAGTACATTCTCCTAGAACTATTTTAGCTCTTCAAATGAGTATCAGAATTTTGAAAAAGAATCTGTTAAATATTTTATCAGATACTTTTACCTGACATTGCTTATGTGGCAGAAAAGAATTACAGGTGCTTTACAAGTGAAATTCCGCCAAGCAACATTATCCTTCCCCATATCATATAGACATTTACTCATATTTTCTAAAATATAACACATGACTATAAACTGTAGCTATTAAATTGCACATCCATAGCAGTAGGCTAAACAGTGAAAGGTGAAGTTAAAACTGGGAAAATTAGGAGGCTGAACATGAATTTGTCATTAAAACTTAGTTTAAAAGCCATCAATGCAGCAGAGAGTGACTTTGAGACTAAATTTAAAAGAGACAGGAGAGACAGGAAAACACTAGAAG
The DNA here is from genome assembly GCA_013397135.1 of Pachyramphus minor. Lineage (NCBI taxonomy): Eukaryota > Metazoa > Chordata > Aves > Passeriformes > Tyrannidae > Pachyramphus > Pachyramphus minor. The sequence goes on along the minus strand of VYXB01000733.1, from coordinate 492,646 downwards.
CAGCAAAACATGGCATGGCATAACAGAGAAAGTATTTACTTGGTGACAGAGAAAATACAAGAGCACCGTGATTAAGAATGTGAATAGAAATAAACAAAGTCAGAGAAATAACAAAGTGAATTTTTAAGACCACAGATACTGGAGAGAAACTGAATATGTTCTGAAAAGGAATGGTCAATTATAAATAGACTAGAGAACATTTTTAAAAAGGTTATCATACTGAACAATGCTAATGACATAGAGGAGCTGGAGTAACATACAACACATATTGTTAGGAATTAATGTCTTATTCATTTTCCAGTGTAATTCAAGTGGGAAAACCTATGCAACCATGTTGACATTTATGGCTATCACATCTCAATACCTTCTAGAATGAACACAATGTTGTAGAATCTCTATTTTTTGCTGCTACTTTCAAATTCAAACTCAACAATCAAGAATTACAAAACCAAACCGGATTACAGGAACATTGCATTTCCCCTAAAATGTAAAAAGAAAAAATTCCCAAGCTCTTTTCCTTAGTCAATATAAAAAGTAAAAATCAAAATTAATCACAAAAGTGTTATTCTCTTTTTATATGCATAACACCTAACAATGAAGCTCACTTGTTAAGTGAGGCTATGCTGAACAGAAAAATACTTCATACAAACTACAAAGCAGCACAGGACACACACAGGAAACATGTCACCTCTATTAATCCCCTAACAGAATGCCAATTAATTTTGCATCTCATCCTCCCCTTGTCTCACTGATAGTCTCTGCATCTGAAGCTGCTGCTCTGCAGGGTGTTTTTCTTATATTTTATAGAAATCTTTAGAGCTTCTTATCTCTGTTCTCTCTATCTAGCTCCCCCCCACACCTTCTCTCTTTTCCGGTTTATATTTTTTGTTTGTTTCTGACAGATAATGATATTATTTTATAATTCCTTTGTTAATACTCCAGAAGCAAAGTATCAGAACACAAAATGAAGACAAATCAATATTAGATTTGGGTTATTTGTGCAAAAAAGGATAGAACTGAAACTCAGATGTGTTCTCCATGGAAAAAAGTACAAGAGAAGAAAATTTCAAACTCACAGATAGAAGACCTTGTCTCAAAAAGAAAGTTAAGAAAATGTTTTATATACTTCTAGAGTGTAGAAAATATCAACCTTAGTATGTAACAATTGGCAACTGAGAAGCTGACACAGGCAATATACTGGACCTACAGTTCATGAGTCAACTGTCATTTTTTTTCAAATGAAGACAAAAAGCACTTTTGGTAGAAGGTGCAAATATTGTTACATTAGGTAGGATGCCAAACACCAAAGAGAGAAACAGAGCTGAAAGATTATAGTAGAAATAAAGAAGGTAGAAAAATATAAACCTGGAAGACTGCCTATATAAATATCAAACAAGAAACTTGGATATCATATTTTCACCTTGATTTTCTCTAAACACACATGCCAACTCTATATGTATTAGTGGGAGCTATGCTTTAAAGTTAAACCAGTCTTGAAAGACTACACACAAAATTGGATATTTATTCTTTTTCTTATTTGTGCTTGGGAAGTAAAAAAATATTATTTAAAAATATTTTCCAAAGAACTTGCAAAACACTTAGCAGAAGTAATTCCATAAGAGATTGCTACTGTATTCTATTAATAGAATTGATTTTTTAGCAAAATTCCATTTTGTACCCTTTTAAAATATGTCTGTTTTTTCAACTTTGATGCCTCACTACATCAGCCAGAGTTTATTTAAACTACTGCTTCTGTAATCACATTGGCAACTAAAATTTCCTTTTTAATTTTTAAGAATTATTTATTTCATCAATACATCTTATATTTCTTTACTACAGCTAAAATAGTTCTTAAAAAAAAAAAAAAGCTTTCTGTCCAAACACCACATTGTTCCATACATTTTTTTCTGGTTTTGAAGTTCTTACTTTTACTGTTATATTATGCTTTCAGGACTAGAATTTATGAAGAAAGTTTGAACATCTAAAAAAATAATTTGCTATCTTCCACTCCAAATGTATTGTTCTTTTAAAAGATATCATTCCTTCCTACTTCTTCCCTTAGCTCACTGATCACTGCAGGCTAACACACCTGCATTAATAATATTAAGTAAATATTAAATACTAAATATTAAAATATTAACAATAATATTAGAATGCTTGTACATCTCAGAAATCTATAAAGCAAAATTCCTTAATACTATTGTACATAGAGACAGAAGCCTTTGCTGCATGAAATGAACACAGAAAATCTATGAAGACTTTCTTCTGCAGACTTATATCTGTAGTCTGCACCTGCACACCAAACCACAAAGTACGTGTGGTAGTATCTTAGAGGGAGAGTCATCTACACAAATATTACAATGCACAGTTTCTATTGCATCAAAATCAATGGGGGAAAGAAAGAAACCAGGATTTCAAGATCAGCAGAGATAAGCAACGTGGCCTTTTCAAAGGTCACTACTTCAGGTAAACATCCAGACCTGCCTGCTGTACAAATCTGGTTAACAAACCACTCATGGCATTTCCTACAGACCTACAACTCTAGTTCGATCCTGCAAACATCAACTCAAATGGTATTGTTAAATACAGGAGGAAAAAAATGGTTATCCACTTTCCCGCAGTGTAGTCATTTGGGCAAAAGGACAATCAGGAAGTAGAATCTCCCACTGACTCCACTGGAGCGAGAAATTAACTGTTCATTCACTTCTCAAAGTCCAACTTTTGCATTTTTGACACAGAATTATTTGTCGTGCACCAAAAATATTTTGGATTTTACCATGAAGAGTATTATATGCAACTGAGGGCACGAAGGTTTTCTCCACAGAAGTCTTACCATTTTCTAATAGAGTAAAACACGAAGTTCTTTCTTCAAAGTTACAGCTACAGGTATTTCAAGGGCACAGTGCATATCCTGCACCCATTTTTAAAGCTATCTTAATTAAAAACACTCTTCAGTTTTACTTTAGCTGAATAGAATTCAACCACAGGATGGTGTAAAGCAAGACAGAAAATTTGGTTGAATTATACAAAGTAGAGCAATTAACATTCATCAGAAGTAATATTAACTAGAAAAATGCAATCCTTATTGTTTTCATCATATTCATTTATGTTTAACCCTTCAGACAATCTTCTGAAAGCTATTATATGTTAAACTGAATGTATCCTCTGACACTCCACAGAAAATCAGACAGAGAAAGCTGAGATGAAGCTACTGAGGTCAAGGAAGTTTCTTTTGGTGATGTGGGCCAGCAAAGTTCTTGAGAAAGAGGAGGTTCTAGAGCAATAGAATGCTCCTATTGCTGAGCACATGAACAAAACGTGTTGCTGCTGCTACATCAGCATTTCAGTATTTCTTTGGGCTAGGATTTTTGTTTGGTTGGTTTTTTGGTTGGTTTTTGGTAGAATTGCTAGATCCCATCTGCACACAAAAATATGGTCAGATTAGTATTTGAAGCAGAAAATCTCATACTTGCTGGGGTTTTAATTTTATTAATATCAAATCTAGATTAATAAGAGAAATTGTTATTAAGTTTTAAAATAATGTAATCTAAAACTATGAAGCAAATTCTTATCATACTATTGAGAAATTCACCTGATATACATAGATGAGTAAAAATCTAATAATACTGCTGTTTAGAATTATGCTATAATTTTATCTCTGGACAAATGCTTTAAATTGCATTTGTGTGGTAATTGTCCTGTTGATTTGAGAGATTTTCCAAAAGACATGAGTTCAGTCTTCTGTATTTCAAAGGTTTTACTGGGTGTAATGAAGGAGTGCAAAGAATGAATTGCTTGCTTTCTCAGTCTCAGACTAAATTCACTTTTCATGTGTGCATAAACTTAAAGGCCTTTCTTACAGGTTTGAAATAGGGATGCATAATGACTTCAAATTGTACCCTCAAGTTCCTTCCATTTCAGTCCTGAAATTAGGAAAAAATGAACACTAGTCTGTGTACCAGTAAGGATTTTCATTATCTCCTATATTTCATCTAGCTCTTTCTTGCATCAAATCCACTGCTGGTACAGGCAATTAACATATTATGGATATAAAAAACGTGTTTTCAGTAAATGAGTATATGTCCTTATTTGCTGTATCTAGTTCCATTTTTAATGTACCATACACATAAAGTATGTGCAAGAGACTCAGTAGCACAAAACAACTTAAAAGAATACTTTTAAATGTTATGTCTCCTTTATATATTATTGTATTCCTTGATAGTTATTTAAAAAACATAGAAAATGGGTTTCTTTTCAAAACAAGAGAAGCAAAAATATTTAAAACTTCAAAATTCAGTTGTGGGGTTTTTTTTTTAAAGATGAATGCTCTCACTCACATTAACAAGGTGTTGAATTTGGCAGTAGCAGATTTATACCACAGGCTAGAACTTGTATAACAGACTTTAAAAAAAAGAAGCAGTTATATCAGAGCTCAGCTACGAAATTATGAATCTCTTGCTAAGTGTGCTTTTCAAAAAAAAACCCAAACAGATGAAACTTGAAATAATACTGAAGCTAGTTAAAAGCACCTAAAAATAAACTATAGGTAAAAAATAATCAAGGTAAAAATGTGTTATTGAAAGTACATACAGTTCTCTGTTCAAAAATACCTTCACTGACAATGTAATCAGGAAATGACTGGTATAACATTTCCATGTTTCTAATAGTTAAAAAGAATTAAAAAAAAAAAAAGAAGAAAGCTCTTTCCACTTTAAAAGTAATGCAAATCAAGTTCACCTACTAAAAATTGGTTTTGTTCTTAGATATTTCCAACCACCTACAGGTACACTCGTGATTATTATATTATTAATTTATTCAGAGTTATTAAATTCAATCTGAATATACAGCATATAAAGATATATTTTATCTAGGAATTTATACTTTCTGAATAACATACTATCTTTCCTTATCAGTCAGCAATGAACACTAATAATTCACATAGGACACACCACATTGCATTTCTAGCATTCCTTTGTTTAAACAAATTTCCATGTATTTTAAGTAAGAAATGTTAGTTGAAAAAGTCTTACATAAAAAATAAAAGAGTCTCTCGTGTTTTTATAAGGTCAATCAACCGGGAAAATTAAAAGGGGATGGAAAGGTCACTAAGTAACTGGTTTTTATGTCAAAGTAAAGACTTGTCATTACCTATTGGAGATGGAAGAAAAAATTTCACTAGTGATTGTGAAGAGGCAAACGCACAGGGAACAGATAAATTTCACTTCTGAGCTCCAGGGCTGATTCCTCCTACTTGCCAGCTACTAGCTGTTGGGACTTGTAAGTTTTGCAAACAAATGTCTAGACAAAAGGAGCATGGTCTGAATCCTCCCATTATTGAAGAGGCGTAAGACAGAAGCATAATTATGAGGCTGATCACGAGTTGTGCTTCTGCCCATAGACTGTTTAGGCTGGGAAAATATGGTTATGCAAAGAAGACCTACTGACAAAAGAGACATCCTGAAAAGAAGAATTCCTGCCAGGATGGAGAATAGGATTTGGAAATAAAATTGAAAAGATGCTGCTGAGAAGAAAGATCCTGGAAGTGAGAGGAGATCTTGTAGATCAGAGAATCATAAAATATCTCCAATTGGAGGGATTGAGTCCACCTCTCTGCTCCTCACAGGACTACCTAAAACTAGCTCATGACTAAGAGCAAATTCCAGACCGTCCTTGAACTCTTACAGGCTTGGTACCATGCCACTTCACTGGGGAACCTGTTTCACTCACTGACCATCCTCTCAGTGAAGAACCTTTCTTTAATGTCTAATCTGAACTTCCCCTGATGCAGTTCCATCGCATTTCTTCATGACCTGTTGCCAGTCAACAGAGAGATAGGTGGAGACAAGTAGCAGGGGATGCCTAGGGATCTTGGCCAGGGATGTCCAACATCTGTAAGTGCAGGCAGTGATACAGCTCAAGCTGATACAACTTTCTGCCTGACCTACCTGGACCAGCAGCAATCTCTGCCTGGGTAAGTGAAGGGGGGAAATTTGAGACCTCGAGGGCTTAGCTATGGGGGAAACTAAATGAGTGAATGTATTAATAAACAAGGGGACTAAAAGTTCTGTTCTCACTGGGTTCTTAAACATCAGGTTCCAGATTCACTATGGGGTATCCTTAACCCATGAGGCTACTAACATTTTTGACAACAAAATCTCTTGAAAAAGAATCTACAGTATACATTCAAATAAAAAAAATCCCACAAAACTTAGAACTGCTGCTGGAGTCCATACACAAAGCAGTGACAGGAAACAATTGGTGTCTTGACAACTCTCCGGTCTGGGAGAAGAAGCTATCAGCTTGCCAGACTGTTATTGAAAATAGGAAATACACTTGAAACTGTTTGCTTCATCATTTTGCAAACTGTTCCTTGAAGACATGGCATTCAGGGGAGCTCCCTAAGAAATTCAGAAGACTTGCACTTAGCATCATTTTCCCACTTCTGCATTTCCTTGTTCTGTCCTCTGATAACAGTTTTTGCTATTTTATTATGGTTAGTCTGAATCTTAAGGATTTTACTTAGCTCTACAGAATCAGTTTCTAGCTTTCTGAACAGAGTAAATTTCTGTTTAAATGAGAACAACTGGCCTAACAGCTGGAATTATACTTGTTGTCCAAATTATATCCTTCATGATCTTGTGATTAAACACACAGATAATTCTGAAGTTTCCTTATTTCTACTTTAAATTATTCCATAAATTCCTCCAATGCTGGAAATCAGATATTTTCTGTGATTAATACCTTACTTTAGAAATACTATTGAGAAGTTAGCTAAACTTCTGTCTGGTTGTGCTTTACGAGAACTGTCTCCTGATGCCTCTCCAAAGAGCACTTCACCACAGGGCAACCAGGACATATTTGGATCACAGCCTCTAGGTAAAAGAAAGGTCTGGTTTAGTTCAAAGAAAAGCACTCCAGAATTCTGTGATGCTGTACCACTAAAGTGTTTGGCACAGATGAACCCTGAAGGATCTCAGAGAGGAGGTCTTGCAGCATTTTTAAAGAAGTTAAATTGCTGGCAGATGACCAAGAGTGTGGCAAATTAAGGGTCTAGAAAACCCAAAATCTAAAGTAGCAGGACTGCAGAAGGATCCTGTGCTGTCTGAATAAATTCAGTTTAATTTTATAATGAGTTTTCAGTGACTTTCCAAGTTAATTTCTATAGTTATGTAGACCAGAAAGACCTGTACAGCAACTTTGTAAAGTCCATATTAAAAACCTCAGAGAACATGAGCAAAAATGCATTACAATACTTCTGTAAAACAAGAGTAATGACTGGAGGATTAGGAATTTCCCAGAAACTAATCACGAGGTTGAGGCCTGAGGTGAAGCCTTTAATTCTCAAACCCCAAATCAAATCATTATGTGCCAGTGAACACTGTCCTCATTTACCACTGGTGCTTCTCAGATTACTTCAATTCAAATATACTGAAGTTTGTCAGTTTAAATGCTAAGAGTAATTCTACACACAAGCTCTGTATTTCATATAACACAATGTAGAGTACATAACTCCTGTCAAAAGAACAAAAATCCACAATGAGAGAGATGAATGGGCTTGATTTTAAAGAAATGATAATTTAAGACAGCCAGACTCACATTTGACCTTTTAGACAGATTTGTCAAAAGCTTATTTACAGAAGCACCAGTCTCAAAATATACATAGACTTTGTTCATCCCAATTTTTTCATTGCTTACATTTTCCCAATAGGGTATGAAGGTTACCCTCACTCAATTTGGAGGCAACACCAAGTTTGGTGGGAGTGTTGATCTGCTGGAGAGTAGGAAGGCCCTGCAGAGAGATCTGGATAGTCTGGATTGATGGGCCAAGGCCAATTGTATTAAATTCAACAAGGCAAAGTGCTGAGTTCTGCACTTGGGTCACAACAACCACAGGCAAGTCCTTCAGTCTTGGGGCAGAGGAAAAGGGCCTGGGTGGACAGCTGGCTGAACAGGAACAGCGTTCCCAGGTAGCCAAGAGGGCCAAGGGCATTCTGGCTTGTGTCAGAAATACTGTGGCCAGCACGACCAAGGAAGTGATTGTCCCCCTGTACTCAGCACTGCTGAAGCCACAAATCAAATCCTGTGTTCAGTTTTGGTCCCTTCAGTACCAGAAAGACATTGAGGTCCTGGAGTGTGTCCAGAGAAGGGCAATGGAGCTGGTGAAGGGTTGGAGCACAAGTCTGATGAGAAACAGCTGAGGGAGCTGGGGTGGGGGGGTTAGTCTGGAGAAAAGAAAGCTGAAGGGAGACTTTATTGCTCTCTACAACTGGTAGCGAGGTGGGGGTTGGTCTCTTCTCCCAAGTAACAAGTGATAGAAAAAAAGGAAATGGCCTCAAGTTGTGCCAGGGATTCAGATTAGATATTGGGAAAAAAAATTGTCACTGAAAGGGTTATCAAGCATTGGAACAGTCTGCCCAGGGAAGCAGTGTAGTCACCATCCCTGAAGGAATTTAAAAGACCTGTAGATGTGGGGCTTAGAGATGTGTTTTAGTGGTGGACTTTGCAGCATTAGGGTAAGTTGGACTCAATGTTCTTAAGTGTCTTTTCCAAACTAAATGGTTCTATGATTTTATATTATAAAAACTTCCTTTTCTAGATACTTCCTTGTTTTACAACGTTGTTTTTTTTGTTTCTTGAAACCATTTAAGGCTGTATTCTTTATGTCCTGTGGAGGTAGCACATAGCAAGTAAAAATGAAGCAGTGAGATAAGAATTTTGCCTGGGATCAATATTAGGAACTGCTCTGATAAAACAAAATAGAAAGTAAACCCAGCACTCTTCTTGGTCAGGTGTTCAATGAGATGAATCCATAAAACAAAACCCAATGCTTTCATAAATATAAAACAGAAGTGAAAGGCTAATTTTAAATGAGGATTTTGAAATGTCCCAGAAAATTAACTTGAGGATTCTTTTCTTCTAAATGAAGCCAGACAGACTGTCTTATTACAGAGAATGCACACAAGACAAAATACAGAGCTGGAAAGTCAGGCAAGCCTTCTGTAATTGCTAAACAGTAACAGCCATCTGAAACCTGTCAACAGAAACATTTTCTGTTGGGCCTTAATTAATGTTAATACAGGGAATTCAAGGATTCAGATTTGAGAAGTGGATTCCCGTACCAAGATCTATATGAGTTTATGAGCACTCTTTAAGTAAAAAACGTAAAGGAAGAAAAATTTTCTTGATTTTTTTTCTTTAGCAGAAAAACTGCTATTCAAGTTACCAATGGCATTTGAAAAATTTTAACTGCTTCACACAGAAGTAGCAAAGGACAGATCAAGAAGGCACTGAGTGAACAGGTTGGCAGAACAATGATTTCCTTTGAATCTGAGATGTGTCACAGTTAAGCAAAGCAAAATTTGTCTGGCCACAATTTGCACAACTAAAATGCTATGTCTTGCAAGTATACTTGCAAGTGTGAGTGACAACCAGAATAAGAATTCAGAAAGGGTGAATTTAAAGACACACAAGATGTGAAATTACTAGGAGGAGTGAAGATGGGGAAGGTGAAGTAAAATGTGACATAAAATAACAGACAAAGGTAGAAGATAGAAGGAAAGGACTTTTTGACAGATGATGGTGTAAAAGGAAATGTTATTCCTTCTGGTCAATATGGAGCTCAGAGAATCATAGTTCGTATCTCTTTTACAATTCCTGACAGCTTACATATGCAGCAAATGTATGACATATATCAAATGCCACGTTTGGTCAAATACGCAGGTCAGTGATAAAAATCTTTGAAAAGAGGTCTTCTGTAATTTATTTTTCTTCTGAGTTCCAGTTGGTTGCTGCTTGGACTACAAAATCTATTGGAGCATTCTTCCAAATGCAGAACTTTAAAAATATAACCAAATTAAACACTAGGACATTTAAGATTTTCATCAGCTTCTCTCCGGATTTTCTAACTGCTGAGATTAGAGTTTTTGTGGATTGTTGTTACATATCTTCAACGATCATATTGGGGAAATTATAGTATTAAATTCCTGTAAGTTGAAAGTTTGTAGAGATCTAAAGAGAAGGAATGATTCTATGATTTCAACTGAAGACCAGCACACTTAATGAAAATCTTGCTTCTCCATGACAGCACCTACCATTGAAACTGGTAGACCACAGTCAACTAAATCTACTGATTTTTTTCTTTGATAACTAGATGGGAGTAAAAGTCACTTGCCTAAACTCTAAAAAATCTGAGAATAATAATAAAAAAAAGTTGATTGCATTTTGATTTCTTTGATGAGTCCGCTAGATGAGCAGATTTTACTGAAAATCTTACAGATAGGTGCAGCATCTATGATGGCATCCAAGAATCATAACAGAAAATTGACAGAAAATTGAAAGGTTACTAAGATATGAAAGAATATAATATTTATTTTATTTAGTTAAAATAGAGGGGTCATTAAGTTATACCAGCTTCAGATATCTAGAGAAAAAAAATTATCAACCACTAATTTACCAGCACTCTAAATTTGTTTTAAGAGGTAAACAATGGCTGTTCTTCAAGAAATACATGGCTAATGGCAAAAAAACCCCCACTGATCAAGAATTGAATATATTAATTAGTACTTTTTTGCAATTAAAGTTTATCTTTATTATAATGAGATTGTGTCTGGTGATTTTCCCATAGGTTTTTAAGTGAATGGTTTTTATTTGTTAATATCTGTTATAGCTGTAGCACAATAGGTCCCAGTTCTGGTTAGGTCTTCAGATTCTGCAAATTTGTAGATTTTTAATATTATGGTAGAGCAAAACAATTATAACAGTTTTAAACACCTTGTTTAAAAGCTGTATGAATCATCACTAGAACACCTTTGATGTTAGTATAATGTAGCAAGGCTCATGCTGATGTACACAGGATTTCTGTGCTGGAGTATTTAAAGAAAGTCATTATTCAATAAAAACTTGACACTTGAAGTGTAGATTTATAAACACAGTGTTGAACTGAAGTATAATTTTGCAATAATTTTTTAGAAGTTAGACAGAATTAAGTATCCAGAAGCGAACTCAAATTGAATTGCCAAATACATGCAGATCTTTTTTCCCCAAAGTAATGAAAGGAAAGCATATTGTAGTACACAATATGACCTTGGCTCCCACACTTGTCTAAAATTATAAAAATTCAACTACTGAAATGCTCATTATAAGGTTTACTTTATACAAGTTTTATTAAACCACCACAGCTACTAAATAGCAAAAAAGTAAAAAAAAAATAAAAACCTCCCAAAACCTAACCCCCTAACCTGAATGCTGACATGGTGCCATTTGTGATAAAAATTACCAACTGTTGTAATCTAATAATACAAGTCATATAAAGAATATTAAATTTAATGTTCCTTTTATTTTCTTTTTTTTTTCCCAGTTACAGTAACCTTCTAAGAAATGCCATCACTTGCTACTTTCTTAAATAAGAAGGGTTAGGAAAAGAAAGAGAAAACCAATGGCTCTTTTTTTTTATAACTAAACCAGAAACAGAAATATAATAATTAGATGCCAAATACAGCTTATGTTTGATTTGTTCCTCTAATACTTTTTAAAGGTAATATATGTAATATTTTGAAAAATGGAAAAGGAAGTAGTTCATTATTTTAAAACAGCAGTGCTTGAATGTTATTCAGCCCTAACAATCATCATAATATCTACTGCCAGCCATGCAGAAATACACAGTAAAAAGTAACCACTCAACAGAAAAAAAACCAAACAACCAAAACTGGATAAAGCAGGTCTTCAAGATCAGGTGTAAGCAAAATGCTCAAGCTCTTTCACTCCAAGCACAAGCAGGTTTTTTAAAAAAAATTACAGTATTGACAGACCTGTGGAGGAACCTGCCTCCTTTTTTGGTCAGGGGATGTGACATACACAGCTTGTGCATATGCGTAACTTTTGAACCGCGGTTTAGGAGAAGGCGAAGGTCCCTGGGGTACACTGACTGTGATCTACGAATAAATTAGAGGCAGAATGGACACATGGGTAGGAGCATGGATTATAGAAGTATTGATTTTAAGAGTAACTGAAGAAAAACAGGCAGGAAGGTCATCACCAGTCTTATTTTTCAAGGACAGTGTTTGTATTCAGGAGGCGAAATTGGGATGGTATTAAGGAAAGCTCTCATTTAATCTGACATCCTTACCAAAAGCAACAAACTGTCAGGACTCAATTCCAGCACAATACCAATGTAAATTGAAGCTTCTTTATAATTTGCAAGCAAAGGCAAGTATCTTGTGGCACATCTTGAATAAACAGAGCCAGTACTTATCTTCTCAGTACTCCAAAAGAGAGTGAGCATTCCAAAACTAATATACTTCAGATTAAACTCATGCAAGCACAGTAGGCTTAAAATTCACTAAACACTTCAGCAAAGACTGATGATTTCAGTCAAAAACATAACCGACATTGGTAATCAGAAATTAATTCCAAGTATTACATGCGCTTTCTGAGAGGTCAACTGTAAACTGAGATTATCTTAAAATACAGGTCTGTAAAAAAAATGCTAAAAAAATTAGAAATGTATCATGAATATGGAGAAATGTCAATTGCTACTCTCTAAAAAGATACAAATATTTCTACATGTTTATTTTCAAATATAAAACCTCCCTATTTCCTTTTTCCTTCCTTTAGGTGCCCTACCACAATTAAAACACCCAGTGCTGCACAAGAGACGTGCAAAGCACTTATTTGGTGAATAATTACTTTCAAAACAGTCTGGTGCAAGATAAAAACAGTATTAATGTAGATGCAGACAAGTACACTTGACTTGCCTGGGGTAAAGAGACTTTGTCTGTTATGCCCATGGGTTTTTTGCCTTCCACTGGCCATGTAACATCAAACTCATGGGCTGAGCAGGGAAACAACCACTTTAGAGCAGCAAGATGAAAGCAGAAAAGTGAAACTCACTTCTTGTGAAAAATGCTGTTCATGTACTTCTATGTGCTCTTCTCTAGTGACCCTTGAGTGTCGTGGCAGCATCTCCACCTCCCTGATGGCTTCCATGGTGACTTTCTGGGGCAGAACTTGGAATAGTGAAGTCACATACATTAAGATGGACTTCTTATCTGGACAGGCAGTTGCAACATCTGGAAGGCAAAATAACATGTCATTTCGGTTTCCACATTACACAGAAGAAATAGCCAATTAACTTCATTCAAAGTTGATAGACTAATGAGTAATCTATTGTCCACATGAACTCTCTAGAGACTAATTAGAACCTTGCCATCAGTTCCAAAATTGCACACCAAACTTGCATATCAATGAGAAGGAGCCAAAGTTTATAAGGTAAAGTTACCTCATTCAGCATGAACTTTCCATCTATATTTCTTGAGTCAAAATACACACAGTATACAATTTGACACTGTGATCCTCATTAAGCAGGACCAGACATAGGAAAAGGTATATTTGCTTGTTCTGAATAAATACTACAATTATAGAAAATAAGGACAACCTCATTTTGCAAGTCTTGCCTTGTACATTCTCTTCACATCATTTAACCACTGAAAGCAACAATGATGTGAGACAAAAAAAGGACAAAAGACAAAAAGACAGGTTTTTCTAGTGAATAGGTTCATAAAAACCCACTGTTGAAGCCAAACTATACTATAGCTACAAGCCTCTACATTCTACTTAGTCTTGTATTCTTTGTGAAGTCTGCAGAACACCAAAGGATCATGGTACTCACGGGTATTAAAGTACATAACAGGGTAACTGTATTAAAAAAAAATCTCTATGGACTTTAGCAGTAAGTACAAGAAACTTTACGTGAACACAGTTTCAGGTTTTGCACATAGCCATGTTATACATCAGCAGTAAAAGTAGTTTCTCTGACTCAGCCTTTCAAGTCAATAACAATTTGTAAAAATGTTAAGGCATGTGGCAGCTCTTTGAAATAGTCACTTTGTTATTTTCTATTGACATTTACTTCCTACACTCAGTCTAGTGAATCAAGATGTAAAAGCACCATTGTACAAGATATTTATCATTAATTCCATAAGTGGTTTAACATGACTGTTGGCAGAAAGCCAAGAACTATGAGTTTTTACTGTCCTAGATCAATCCAGGCTTAGCTAAGATTTGAGTTCATAAAAATAATAAAAAAAAAATCAATAATGCTACAAGGTGGTATCTCATTCTCTCTTCTTTCAATGCAGAATATATGAGGGAAGTATTAGAAGCTCCATATATAACTGGAAATCAAGAAAAGAAATCTTATCAATAATTTTGGTTTGGCTTTCTGACCCATATCCATATCTTTGCTTGATAAATTATGAAAGAGAGCTGAAGGTTTAGTTCTACTTAGCTAAGGCTGGAAAAATGGCACATTCCCTACAACATTCCCACTTCCATGGTATAAGTATTTTGCTATCACCACCTTTTTGTTTTCTTTTTATTATTTTAACACCATTTTTGTTATACTCAGTGTCCACTAGTAATTGATGTTTAGAAGAATACTCATGCCTATATACAGGTAAAATGAATGAACAGACTCTGAATGAACAGTGTCAGCTGTGATTTTTCTATTGTTTGTTCATTATTTCTTATCATTTATCTACACAAATATCTCACACAATAAAATAAAAGGAATATCTAGCAAACGGTAAACTTGCCAAAAATTGTTTACCCATTCCATTTGACAAATAAGAGATACATATGTAGCTGTCAAAGCCACAGGCAAATAGGAAAAGATTTAATTATTTAATCACAACAAATAGCTAAACAACCATAGTTGCAAAGCCTGGAACATCAATCTCTCTCTCAAAAGTCTTTTTTTCCAGGTTGTTCCTGGTAGAAAGATGCCTTTTTAAGAGATGAGTGAAAATGAGGATGATACAAAAAAAATTCCATACTAAAAAATATTCTACAGGTCTAGCAAAATGAACAAAATCCAGCCTTTTGCTACACAGTGTTACATTACTTATACACAGCTACACACAGAGTGCAAGTTATAACTGTTCATGGAAATGTTTCTTCCAGTTTTCAAATAAGTGTTTACTTATAATACAGCCATTCCTTTTTAATAATATTTTGCTGCCTCCAAGCTTTGACCAAACAACAGTTCTGAGTGTTTGTCAAAATTTGTGCTGATTCTGCTTACTCTTTGTATCAAACTAGTAGCAAAGTAACTTTGAAAGAGGAAAGCTTAAATGCCTTCTGCATTGCCAGAAAGATTATATTTCTGTACATAAATTGCTGATGTGGTTTCTTTACGTTGAGAGACAAATTCAGAAACATACTTTACCTTATAGAATGCTGAGAAGCAAGATAAGACTTGAGCCCTAAAAATACAAGAAATCCTTTGTCCTCAACAGAAGGAGCTAGGATTTTCACAGAATCACAAAGTGGAAAACACAGAAAACTAAGTTCTAAATCCTATACCTCACCTAATAAATCTGAAATCAGCTTCCATGACAACAGTAATAAAAAAATCCCAATATGTTAATATTACCTGCTGCTATCCCAAACAAGTTTTTAAAAACCATACTAAAAAAAAAAACAACCTGCCCTCCTTTCCACAACAAATTTGAGAGTCTCAAAGCTGATTTGAATTTTCAGAGATTATGGGGTTTTTTTCCCTGATAAATGGAGGCTGTTGGTATAAGTCTTATCAAAGTTGGATTTTGGTTTTTTTTTTTTTTTAATGACTTATCAGTGATACTGATGCAACATGAATATTTATTACAATTCCTGAAAAAACTCCTACTGCTATTTCCAATGTATCTGTTTAGAGAGCAGAAGCTCTCAGATTGTTGAGATAAGACAAAATCTAGCTGATACATAAATGATTACTTTCTACAATGTAAACTCATTACAAGAGACATTCCAATGTTTGTATGGCAACTCCTAGTGTGGCACCAAACCCAACTGCAGTAACTAAGGTCAGGGCAAAGTAGAAGCATTTAAAAACCACAACTCACATGTTCTTTTTACTTATTTTACCTTTTAGCCTCAAGGACAAGGGTGAACTTTTCAAAACATTTTCGAATGCCTGTGGCAATCTGTTTGACAAAGCTCACCAAAAGACTTTGAAAGAGCTTCCATAAAACCCAAGTCGTGTACTTTGATTACATTTTGACTTGGATGAACCTAAATCTGCAACTGAAACTCTATGAAAGTGCATGAGACTGCTTTAGTAAGAATGAAACTGCTTGGTTTTAAATAGCAAGACAAGCAAGTAAGATTTCATCCCCAAATGGATGTATTAGAACCCTAAGTAAAAGTATCTTCAAAACACTAGCCCTAAAGCTGCAAGGGGAGGTGAAGGGGGTTGTGAAAGAAATAAAAGGGGGGGGGAAATTTTGAACATGGTGATTTCTACTCCAAATGGATATTTTAGTAGTCTATTTACAGACACTAAGCTATGACAGTATCATGAGGCTTGTCTCTGATTTGCTGTTACTGATTAGTTGATTTTCTGATTGTGGAAACATGAGACTAAATACAGTTTATTCTTATTTGAACACCAATAAACAAGCAAGATTATCAGGCAAAGATTACAAACTGTTTTTCTTAAATGTACACAAACTTGTCCCTCAGTTTCCACCCAGTCTCAAAATGATATTTTTTCCACAAACTATGTTTACATTAATACTACAAAAATGGTATGATAATAGTAGGAACAACAGAAGTTGCAACAGTTTACTCTGCTGAAACTTACTGCTGTCAATAAGATCTCAAAGCAATAGAAACTGTGAGTTTCTGAAAGGTCAGCAGGTAACTGCAGTGTCTACTCTGCAATTATTGACCTTTTCTGCTTCTTTTTAAACTGAAATTTAAACTGAAAATTATTTCAAAAAGATAAAGGAAAGTAAAATTTTTGGAAGGCTATTCAGGGGCCTACACAAACAAGCACGGTGATCACAATCCATTGCTTTGCAGAATAAAATTCACATTTTACAAAATTAACTGCTAGCAAAAGGCAGAAATTACATAAAGGTAATTAATTGAGAGTGGAAACCTGGAGGGCAGCCCAGTGGTGATCCACACAGACAGTGGCACTGTTTTTCTTCTTTTCTGTAGATATGAGTACCCACCCACCTAAACCAGTATGAAACACCCAGAGGAAAATGCCATTGATTGTTCAACAGTTTTCCTTAAGAAAGTAAATGTTTTAAACCGAATGGTTAAGGACTACTAAATACCTTCAAAATGCTGACTGCAGCCATCTTTTGTAGGTTGTGATGAATAAGGTCACAAAATCAGCATGAAGAAAGTATCTTCAGAAGATTACCACATTTGTGTTTACCTTTTAGAATTACCATGACAGGTCAGGGGTTTTGGGATTTAAGTCCTGCAGGATTCAAGTGTATCTGGTATTAAGAAATATAGTGGCAGAGAATACCTCAAATCTGAATGTTTGTTCTGATTTACTGCACGAGTGTGAAGGAGTCTTGGACTAATATGCCAGTACTATCCTGGTTAAATGAACTTTAACAACCAAAATGCTGGTTTTTAAATCTGCAAAATTAGACTTAATACCTCTGCAGAACAGTAAAGATATTCTTTGTTCCTCCTCAGTTTCCTTACAATTAAACATTGATTCAATACCACAACAACCTTTGCACCTTAAGCTAGGTCTAACATCAGCATCTTAGCAGCAAAGATAGAGATAGAAAGAAATTAAGTCAAAATGGCAGTGGAATAAAATGATGGTTTTAAAAAGTGGGGGTGCAAAGTTAGCATTTTTATCATAATGTTTTATATTTTTATTTTTGTTATTGAGCATGATTCTCATCAATTTGCTGAAATAACAAATAAAAGGCAACCTTTAATTTACTCAAAAAACCTGACAGACAATAATGAAACCTGCAGTTCAATTGTTCAAAACCCACAAATGCAGTGAGGGGTGAAGAATGAGGGGAAGGGCCACAGGAAACACACAGGAAAGAAAGCTAAAATACATCCTACCAACTAGGTCCTACTGAAGAGCCTGCAAATAAAGACAGATTAAAAGAGTTACGGTCCCTGATATCTAGAGTCAAGAATAATGTTCAAAAACGGTAACATTAGCAGGCACAAACCCAGCAATTTTGCTAAGAATATTTGAGATATCTGCAAACAGGTTAATATTTGAGAAAGCAAATGGGATGATGTTTCAAAATACTGTGCATTTCCCACTTTACTTTTATAAATATTTAGCCTAGCAAAATTGCATAGGTAACTATGACAAAAAATTAGAGACTGAACACCAGTAAGTAGAGATTTTATAACTTCTTATGGAGATAAATTCATTACTTCTGTTCACTGTAATACCTTTCATAGAGATAAAATGATACAAGGTCAATTAAAAAGGGCAATAGCAAGCTAAACAGCCAATTCTGAATAGACAATACAGAGAGAAGTGTGCATACTGAATGGGTGATTCAACACTTAGAGAAGGTAATATTTCTTCAAATGTAGTAAAAAAAGCATTGGGAAACATGGCATTCTTCTCAGACAGTACTGAGAAGTACAGGCATTCTGCTTCTATGGTATATACCTTCCTTTTAGTCCCATCTGAAATGTGCTATTTCTGACATCAAGGCAAGCTAATGATCACCTGAAATTAATGCCTTCCAAAACTGACACAACAGAATGGTGCATGTCACTACATGCAGCTCTTGTACTCTTCCCATCTAGAACCTCATGGACAACCATGAAATCAGAGAAAATCAAAATATTAAAAAAACCCTCACCTAAGCAAGTTGTTTCAAATAGACTTATTTGTATGTAAACAAAAACTAAACTGTTCTTGGCTTTGTTTACATTTATTTTAAAAATAGCAGAAAGTTTAAGGGACATAATTTCTATGCAGAAAAGGTGAACTTCTTAAGTGAACTTCTGTTATAAAATTGCTTCTAGATCTCTTTAAAAACTACAACATTTATTGTGTACAATAGTACCTCCAATGATAATTCCTATTTTTCGCTAATTTAGGCCAGAGTATTTTTTCCTGATACAATACATATCAATTTTTATATTCAGTAGATCACACTTCCACAGGGTATGCAAGTTTGATTAATAACAACTAACAAAAACTCAGACAATCTTTCAATATTATTACAAGAGACTGGGGAACTTTATACATATTAAGGGTCAGTTACATATGGAATATCTAACAAAAAAAATCCCTGCCAGGAATTAATCTGCACAAAGTGATTCAAAGTGTCAGTTTTAAATTCAAAGAAGAGGTTTCTTGCTCAGTCCCCTGGCAATGCATCCCGAATTTTCTCACTGCATGTGTTACTCCTGCATCTAAATGAAGAGACCAATTACCTAGTTAATATTGGCTTCTATATGTATGACACAAACACTATCAAAATGAAAAATTAGGCCTTTAAGAACTGTAGGCTGACTGTAGCAGATGCAAAAAGGTTATCCCCACTAAAACTTCTCTTCAAAAAATACACATTTGTCTTGAAAAAGTTGAAACCCAGGTGTTTAGATTTTATATACAACCATGATTATTCCTACATTAAAATGCTAAGAAAATAGGTTAGAAGAATTTTTGTAAATGCTGTAGGAGATGTATTTCTAACTTTTCAAGGATTATTTCACCAAGAACGCAGCAAACAGATTAATGTGCTGATCTTTTTCCTTAGGCTGATCATGAGGAAAACCAGTCTAAAATGTGTCATGCCAATACTTCTTAAAACTGCTAATTTTGACCAAAGGCTTGCTCACTGCATGTTTTCCATCTTCCAGCAAGTTATTTACACATGCTGGACAGTCAGAACTTCTTAAGTCCACACTCTAAGGCATTTAATATTTTTTAAGTTGGAAACACCTGCCCATGTTTTGCATAAATGTAAGCTTTTATTCACTTTTCAACAATTATGTACATGGCTAGTATTGGACAAGTAAGTGGAGAAATAACTCAAGGGCAAAGCAAGATGTCTGGTAAGTAACAAAAGACCCAGAAATCAATATTTTATTGACCCCTATTTAAACAGGCAGCAGAAGGTGTCTTGCCTTTTCTAGCCAATGCAAGCCTCAGCCTAACTGATTGAACATAAGTATATGTAGACACTGACAAGTAGGTGAGACCCTAAAAAGAAGAAAGTGTTACAGAGATTGGTGGAATCAGACTGGATTTGAGGGCATTATCTCTACAGCACTTACTTCAAAAGTTCCCTGCAAGCTGGACTAGTTGTAAATATGCAACAACAGCAGATGTGACTGGGTTGCCAGATGGTATATTATGTGTGTATCAAACAAACATTAAAATAAATATAGCAAATTTCAAATGCACAATACATTATTTAATATATGAAAAGAAAAACATAAATATTAAAACATTATAACAATTACAGTCTAATGGCCAGCATAATAGCAGCATTGTAATGCTTTACTATGTGCCTGGAAAAAGGAAATCCTTCTTAGTACTGTATCAGAAAGGCAAATTCTTAAGGAAGGGCCTACATAAAATACCTGAAATCGGTATTATAGTATTGGCTTGTTTGTTAGACATGTTTCTGATTTNTGGCCAGCATAATAGCAGCATTGTAATGCTTTACTATGTGCCTGGAAAAAGGAAATCCTTCTTAGTACTGTATCAGAAAGGCAAATTCTTAAGGAAGGGCCTACATAAAATACCTGAAATCAGTATTATAGTATTGGCTTGTTTCTGATTTCACATGTTTCTGATTCCACTATCAAAAGTTCTCCCATTTTTCTCTATTCAGAATTATTAATTTCCTCCATGGTCTTCTCTCACAGAAACAAATGGATAGCATAATTTCACTACTCAGATATTAATTCCAGGAATGTTTTATGACAACAGCAGCATAGGAGCAACTGAGAAAGAATCCAACATTTTTGTGGATGGCTTTATTAAGTAGCTCTAATAAAGTTATGGTTTTAATGCTTTAAATGCACTGTCCTTTAGTCCTCCACAATATACTTAGGACCTACATAACTATTGTAGTAGTTTGTGAAAATTAGTGCTACAGGGCTGACTTATTGGGTCTGCCTGGACACAAGGAGGGAAGGCTAAGAAATGGTAATTTACTCTTTTCAAGAGTTTCAAGAACAGATACAAATTCTGGGATACACTGAATGTAACCACCCTTCACTGCATGTCTGGCTATGTTCAGTGAATACAGACAAAACACACAAGATCAGAATCAGATCATTCTCGCTGTGATAGTTGCAAAATTATGCTTGTCAAGTTTTTAGAATAGCTGCAACTATGTCAAATATATATGATATTTACAACAACATATGTTTCATACTTCTGAGCATTCAAGGAACAGATAGAGCACAGTCTTGAAATGGAGGACTATTTTTTAATCCAAATATCATTTTTGAAAGATAAACCAAGTTCATCTTCAAGAAATATAATATTAATTTTATTGCACAAAGCATTAATAAGATCTGATTTGGAATTCTGTCTTCTGATCAGACATGTTCAAGAATGATAAATCACAAGTGAAACAGAAAAAATTTGTTATTGTTAACTAGACAGCATAGAGAGAAACATAAACCTATTGAGGTTCTAGTCAAAGAAAGGTTGAGGGTAGGTATGTGAGTGCTCTTTATAAATATATCATGGGGTAAAAGCAACCAGAGCAAAAAGCATCAAGCTCAAGGACAGTGTTAGCACAAGAACAAAACAGAGCAATATAAACATGAAGAAATATAGTCTAAAAATGCAGAAAAGTTTACCACCTTCAGAAGGTCAGGTTCTACACAAGGTGAAGGAATAGAAGCGAGGTATCCAACTGGCTACAACAGAACTTGAGGAATTTAATAAAACCATTAAAATGAGACGTTTACCTGAAATTTTAGGTAACATATCTCAATGAATCATCAGGTCCCTCATGTTCTGTTTCTCCCCTTCTGTAGCATTACAGTTAATGCTATATATTTTTGAGCTATACATTTTTAATACAAGCTACTGCTTGTATTGTTTTTCTTTCTATGAATTCTATTCCCGTGAGGTTTTTTTTTTTTAATTATTCAATTTTTTGGAAATATGTACATGCAATAATCTATCCAAAATAACGATAAAAATAATGTATTATGTCTAACTATTCTTAGAAACTCTGATAAAGCATTACACTACAGATGTGAAAGAGCTTTTGCATATATAGCATACATATACCTAGTTAACAACTAACAGAACATCAACAGAGCATGTGAAACAAAGATGGAGGTTAATTAGTGCCATCAATATAACATAAATAGGAGTTAGTAATGCATTAGAACAGCAACAAATTTTATTACATACTTATCACACATTATGTTAATGAAGAAAATAAAAATGTGTTTAGATAGGACTATGAAACAACACAAAAATTGACCAGGTTAAATGTAAAGATTAGTTGGTGAATATTTTAAGAGGCAGAAGTATTTGTAAATAAGGAGCAGGGACTAATAATAACAACAACAAAAAAAAAACAACACCAAAAAAAAAGTTTAAGAATATATATACTCCTGGAAAGACATTGTAGAACTGCTAATTCCACCAATAATATTATCCCTTGATTTTTAACTTATCAGTATTAATTCTAATTTCCCTAACTATCATTTTTTAAAATGGAAGAAATTACATAAACTTTGAATTCACCAACTGAACAAATATACATTTGTCCAATTTTCACTTGAATATCTACTTAAACTCACTTCTCTTTCTCATAGCCAACCGTATAACTCCCCACTAATGTGTTTTGATTTGGTTTTTTTTAATCGTGACCTTGCAACTCATTAATAGAAATTTATTACAGCACAGTGCTATTCCTCCTTTTTCTTGCCTCTTTCTCCTCACCTTCCTCACACCTTTATTTAGTCCTTTCAACTCAGATTTTAAAGAATGGTAAACCTTTTTTTCCATTATCCTTAAAATTCTTTATAAATTAGTTTCTAGCAATGACAGAACTAATTGCAGACATTTTAGCCTGAGGTCAAGCTACCCAATAGTTTTACTCTTATTTTGCCTCTTTTGAAGCAGTTTCACATCTTTTCCTGACAGTTAATTACTGATTACTAAAGAGGTTATATCACACTAGATCTTAGTCTATGCTTTTTGTAACAAAATACATTTTTGAATTCAAAGCAACTTAAATACAAACTCTTATTAGCATCCTGGAGGAAAAAAAGTTGTTAGAAGACATGCTTGAAAAGTTCCACATGTTTGGTTTTAGAATTGACTTCTCTGGGCTGAACAATTAACCAAGCAATGCTACAGGCACAGGGCTCAAACAGAGCCATGATGAGAATAAGCAACATTCATGATTACAGTAAATGGGAGCACAATCTGGGATTATGAGAGCAGTGGAGGCCAACACTATTTTTCAAGTCTTTCTTTAATTATCCAATATTAGGGAGATTGATGTTAGCCCAAATATAAAGAGAAGGTTTAGTGGTTATTAACTACGAAAACATACATAATCTAAAAATTATGCAGAAGGGTGGCCTTGGCAAAAAACTAAGAATGTTCTGAAGACCTGAGATTAGACTTTGAAACAGGGCCTATATCGTCTATTAAATACCTAAATAAATGAAATACATGTCCAAACCTACTGGCAAATTTTCAGTCTTTAAACAAAGGACAATCTTCTAGTAAATTACAAACAGATCACAAATCAAAGTTTACAGTGTCTTCTCTCAGCAGCTTTTTGCTACTGATTTAAAAAATATACTAACAATATGCAATAATATCTTCTTTTACAAATAATCTACTACTAAAAATCCCCAAATAAACATAAGACGGCCCTAATTCTCTGTAGGTAGTATTTGCTCTGGGTCTTTATTTGACAGTGTAACTCCTGAAACATCTTTGGGCCTGGTTGTGCAAAAATATTCCTCCAGCAGATCACCAGGCGGCCCAGCACTCTAAGAATTTAACCCATCTCCACAAAAGGGTAGTAATTACATTAAAAACGAGCCTACAGGATTCAGGTAGGACACCAACAGACAAACAACAAAGTTACACCTCCCAAAACGTTCCAATATAATTAGACTCTTCCTTCCAGTCAGACTGCCCAGGTGAGTGGCATTAAACCAAGAACACTGCAGCTGTGGCATTGCAAGCAATACGTAGTGAGCAAGTTCCAAGTGTCTAGAACTTAATTGTATTTCTGAAACCCCAGATGGCTGAGTATATTATCTTGTTAATAAGGCAATATTAAGTCTCACCTGCAGGAGTATTTTCAATTCAAAGGGATGCAACTGCAGTATACAATGGTCCTTACTACCTGTGCAATTTGTTAGGACTTTCACTGAAACTTCAGGGTTAACAAGGATACCATTTAACACTGCAACTTGTAAAAAAGGTACCAAATATACAAGTAACATAAACATGAAACACCCTACACCAGAAAAAGTAGAGGAGGATAAAATGAGCAGAATCAAAGTAAAATACTTTGAAATACACATTTTCTATAGTGTCTGTGCACTCCTGGCATACAATGAATAGTGACAATTGACAGTGTGCTACTACTGAAGCATGTTCAGAGATCATACAGGTCAGGATCTTTTTGTCATATTCAAAAAAAGTCATTAAATCTTAAGGTCTACCCAACTGTCACAGCTTTCTGAAGATCATGCTAGAGAAAATAGGCAAGAGACAGATCAGTATCTTTGTGTGATCTTTTAAAACAAATAGTTTTTACACATGTATTTTTATTGCCTCTCTTTTAAAAAATGTTAATATGTGATAGACAGTGATATTTCCCCACAAAATTGTCACAGCCTTAGCAAGTTACCCAATAGAGAATTACTGATTTAAGACAGAGTTTAATTTTCTGAAGTATTAATTGTTTCTGTTCTTAGTGTTTCACTGGGCATTGCACCACGTATTATTCAGGAGGAATTCAGGAGTGGAACATTATACAGAGATCAGTTTAATGAGAATTAGGTATCCATAAAAACTTGTAAATTTTCTGCTTCTTGTATGTGACTAGAGTAGTCAAATAATAAGGTAGTCATAGAGGCTTAAACCTTTCAGAAAACATCAGATAACTCTGGGATATACAATTAGGTGTCTCACCTCTAGGTCATCTCTTTGAATAAAACCCACGCAGCTAAGAATGGAAAATCACTACCATCTGAACATCTCATGTCTGTTTGGTAGCCAATATGCAATAAGTCAGCAGCGTCAGTTCAATTCCTAGTGGAGTACATAAAAAAGAAGTTCTAAAGTTCCAATTCATCACTCTTAAAGGGAATCTCAGCAGAGAAAATCATGGATATAAAGAAATGGTGATTCACACCAGTGTTAAAATCTCCCCAGGTTATATATGGAAATTATGTTCCATACACAATCCAAAGATGAATTGGCAATCTTGGTTTCATAACAGTTCACAAAGTTAATTTATTAACACACCCAGTGATGGTGCTCTATTTCACCTGTTGAAAATACAATGGTTGGTCTTCTCATCCCCTTCCCAGAATTTTCTCCAGCCCCTATTTTGCATGGGGCACAACCCTCTTCCCCACCTTCTAGGTACGTCTTTCCTACAGCATATCAGTCATGCAAGCAATCCCCAATCTTGGGATTCCCAGTGAGGTTACAGCTTTGCAACTGTGCATGGACTTCCAAGTCTGTGTTTCCTATTTCATGTGCATTTGCGTGCTAGTTTTTACACAGGGAAGATGAGAGATGCCTCAACCCAAAAGTGTTTTCTACACCCAGAAGTGTTTTCTAAACACTTCTTCACTGTTCCATGTGCCTGCCCTTCACTTGATTATTGCACCCCTTCTCTGACATAATTAGGTTAAAGCCCCTGCCACAAGGTTAGAAGCTTGTTGTCAAAGATGTTCTTGTCCCACTTCGACAATCCTGTTCCTGTACAACAGGCCTTCTTCCTCAAAGAGAACCCCCAAGTGAAAAAAGCCAAAATCCTTGGCTGTGACACCAGATCTGCAGTGAAACGTTGATCTGAAAGTTTGTCTAGTCCTCCTTGAGCTTTCCTCTTTGCCAGCAGGACAGAGGAGAGCACCACATGGGCACCGTGCCCTTTACCCTCACCAGAACTCTGTAGTCACTCTTTATACACTGCAGGTCACCTGGCACTACCACTACTGCCCAAATGAATGAACAACAAGGGGTAGTAGCCTGAGGGAGACTCTCTGCAACCTCTTGGATCCAAGTGCCTGACAAGCAACAAACTTCCCAAGACACAGTCAGGTTCACAGAGGAATGCCTCCATCTATAAAGGAGACACCATCCAGGAACTATCACCCTCCTTTTCTTCTTCACCTTGGCTAAGGTGCACCTGCCTCTGATGCCTCCTATGACAGGAAATCATCTTCCTCACCTCTTCTCCAGGGGTTAACTCTCCATGGGCTCTTCTCCAGGGGATAACTTTTTCAGAGATCATCTGGGAACTGGTGTGGGTTAGCTTATGCTAACCTGTGCTGCAGGCTTTTGCTTCTGTCAGTTCCAAAAGGCTGATTGCTATCAGTTAGCCCCTAAACATCTTCTCTAGAACTGCTGATCAGGGAGCATCAAGCACCAATTCAACTAACTGCAAGTGGGCAAGAGCACAATAAACAGAGGCAGCCCAAAGAGTCACAGCAGTATCCAAACTACTTCAGAAGGGTCATAAAAAAATAATTAGGGAATGGTAGATTCCCTCTTACATGAATAATCAGAGTGTACATTAATGAACACTATGAAACATTATCCAAATATATAATGTGTACCTGAGAGTACATTGATAATGCTCTTTACAAACATTAAAATTCATTCATAACTTGAACAGCATTTGGTTTAATCCTGACTAATGTTTTGAGAAACTGAAGTATTACATAAAATCACAGTAGCCTCCATAAAACAGATTAATCCATAGCTATTTAACAGAGAAAATTCACCACACAGTGAAGTTTTCTAGTAGGGTTCCAGAGGAACCTATGCCTAGGCAGGTGACAGGTCTCCTAAACCACAAGCCATAGGTCCAGTCAAAAGTTGGGCTTAAGGGTAAATTACCAAATAAAGTTCTTTTATCTGTAGTATGCACAAGGTCAGAGCACATGAACATAACATTTCAGTTTGGCTCCATGATCTGTGAATATACAAAATAACTGCAGTGATATAAAACACCATTTCAGCATATTGTCAATATGCATAAAACATTAAAATCAATGAAAACATCAAAGCATTTATATTATTATTCTGTTCATTATATATTGATATAGTGGCCAGTAACACTGACTATATTCTAAAAAGTTTCTGTTATAATATATTTAAGAGGAAAAAAAAAGAGCAACAAAGCAGTCTTTTGTGCATAGTTTGTCCCTATGATATAAGGAATTAACAGCAAACAAGTCACACATTGACTTCCAAGTAGATATCAGTAAGCACTCTTGCAACACGAAAACTAGTCAAAAGAAGATTTTTCTCTTAATCTGCAGCTTTCATTCTGAGTAAGAAACCTTCTGTACATTTCTCTGGGAACTAAACTGACAGACTGATAATTTTTAAACTCAGCATATAGTTTTAAAACAGTTTTAGCCTTAAACCTTAGCTTAATGAATGAAGCCGGGACGGTTTTTGCAATTCATATCTTTTAAATGTTGCACTAAGGATTCTAACACTCTTTGAGAAGACATTAGCATTTATCTCAGTTCATAAAAAGCAAATTACAAAGTAAGCCATAATAAAACCAATGCAAAATAAAACCCAAAACAAAACAAAAACAAATATTTATAAACCTCTTTAGCACTCTGAATCATTTCATCATGGACTAATAGGGAGGAACAGTGCAGGAGGAAGACACGAGATCATTAGAGAACTGACTGGCTTAAATGCTGTGAAACCTTCCCTATGGCTGCACCACCACTGCCCAGTTTCCAGCTAAAATAAGGCTAGCATTAAACCAGATCAAAACCAGAAAATTACACCTGCGATTCCACTTCTGTAATAGCAAATTACCAGAAATTAACCCCCCCATCACTATATTACTGATCAAATAAAAGAAAATTTTTTAAAAAGGTGTATTTTCCCTAAAATAAGCATTTCATAAAAATTACTGTTATTCAAATAAGGTTTCCTGAGTTCATCTTGTCTCCAAACACACCACAGAAATGTTGTGACAGCATGGTTACCAGATAAGAGCATACTCTCATTTTTTAGGTATCAGACAAAGATTTTATTTCCTCTTTCAGTGCTTCACCATTTTTTTTCCTGCATTTCATTCTGCACTATTTCTATTGTAGTTCTGCATGAATGACTAAGAATGCAACTATTTAAACACAGTGAAGTGCTAAATTACTGTAAACACTTTGACGGCAGATGCTGATATTTTAAAATGGCACCTGGTGGACCTGTTTCATAATTATTTATAACGAGCAGGAATGTGGAAGAACTGTTCTAAAGGGATTTCAGCACTGCAGTTTTCCCATGCTCTGTGAAAAGTGGTTGCCTTCAATAAATTAATATACTAAGTTCTTGTTTCTTCCATCCTGGCTTGTGATAAGGGGTATACACCCCCTAAGGATTTATGCACTAAAGCTAATTTGCTCAGTTAAACAGCCTCAAAATCAGCACTGCTCTGAGCTTAATAACCTGCTACAGACTTATAAAGCATTCTAAAAGAATAACTACTCCTTGTTAAAGTAACCCTCTCTCCTAATTTCACAATACAGCAAATTAAAATAATGTAACTGAAACAGAAGGATATACAGACTTCTGGAAGAGAGCAAAAGTAAACTATTACACTCTGCAGTACATTAACAGCTCTGTTGGAGCAAGTAGCTTAATTTTTCTTCATTTCCTTGGAATCAACAAGCAAGTCTCTTGATAAATAAATAAAGGGAGTGGTGTTGCATATATAACTATGCACTACCATTCCCCTCCACTACAAAGCACCGGTATCTGTGCCTGCTTGGAACCACACTCCCCACTGTGCAGTGGAAACATTTTCTTCTATTCAGAACTACAGTGTCAAGGAAGCTTTAACAAAACTTATATTCACATACTCACTAATATCATAACAAAGTTACTATAAAACACAAAAAGTAAGCACAGGACTAAAAGTCCAGGTTAATGAAGAATTTAATTATATTAAAAAACTGCTGTTCTAGTCTACTTTGCACATATTTCTTGATTAAAAAAAAATACCCCAGTCTTTCCAAAATATCAATTTAGAAATTTTTAGAAATACAGCTTATTTAGAGTACATTCTTCTACATAAAGTTGCTGCATATTGTATGTTGCTATAAATAATATATCGAAACTATACTATGTATTGTACTATGTGCATGTGTAGTGATGCATCTATCAAAAGGAGATGTAATCAGCTCTTCAAAGGGGAGAACTTTCATTTTGCTCTGGCAGAGCAAATTGTTCATTTTGTTCATTTTGCTCTGGCAGAAACAGTTTGGCTGAGGTGGAATGTGTCAGAGAGAGAGAAGTTTGTTCCTTCTTTAGATGTAACTAAGAACATCTGGAGGTGTTTCTTGACTGCACGGTGGAGTCAGTACAGCAAGCTGTGACCTTGTATCTGAAATCAAGGGAGGGATTTCAGAGAAAACAAACAGATCTCAACAAAAGCCTCAGAAATATTGGTGAGAGATATTTTTCCCTATGACCAAGGATGGACAGCGAAGAGCTCACTACAACCCAGAAGGGCACTAAAAATTGATGAAATTGATGGTCAGTGAGCAAGCATGAAAAACAACCTGGCTTGCAAGGACTCAATGTTTTCATTTCTTCTCACTCAGCAATACTTCTGTATTCTCTTTTACAAGTTATCTAGTTGTGTCTTCTGGTTTTCCATGGTAATAAAAATATATCTACATCAAAAACCTGGTGCTCAGGATCTTATCATGTAGCTATCCTTATTTAATTATTTCCATAATTGGTTTGTAGACTCTGGTACAAATACATTAAAAAAAAAAAAAGTGTCTGTCAAAGACATCTGCCTTGATTGCAAAACATATCAGGTACAATCAAGTCCCATGGACACAACACCAGCACAGTGTGACTTCAATCCAACTAAAGAGAAGACCCCATTAACATGTAAATATTTCTAGAATGAAATTAACTTATTCTCTTAAAATGTATCCTTATGGTATGTTTATTACTTCATTTCTTAATTTTTCAGGCAACATAGTCCCCAAAAAAGGTTGATTTCAGGTTTTTCAGAGAGGTGCTACATCTTGCATTTTTAAACAGCCCTCAGACATAGGAACCCACTCACAAAGCCACCTATGCCACACAAGGAACAGGTTCCACACAGATTAAAAACCTTTGTTTGCAAAAAGTCAAATTCTTACTTGAGCACTTCTGCTGCTGTAGTTCAACAGGTAAAACATCTATTTATATTCATCAAACTGGAAGCTCTTGGCATAAGAGCCTGGCTGCAATTTTTTCCTTTATTAGGCTCTGCTCAAAAAGCCATTATAAAGGTATGTGTTATGGCTCTCTAGGCACAGACTGCTCCACGACCTTAAAGAAATGAATCTCTCTTTTAGTTTTATATTCTAATTTTAGTCCAAGAAGCCAAGTCACACATCATGGAGCTATGTAAAATACTAATAAAAAAATTAATAATTTAAGCTTTTCTTCCATTTTGAATGTAGACTTACATTAGTTGCAATAATCACCAAAAAAAGCAAGAATGTAACTGTGAAGTAATGTGCCATTGCATACATTACAATGGCACAACTGAACAATTTAATCATAAAATTCTTTGGTTTTCTTTTGAATAATAAAATTTAGGATGTAAGTAGAGATATCAAAAAAATACATAACACAAGGTTTGACAACCACCCTCCAAACAATAAAGTTTTAACAAATAATAGCAGAAGTGTGTTTGATTTTTTCAAGTCATAACTTACACAGTTTATCATCTTTGTTTTGCCATCTCTAAAGGCTTAGAAAGGAAATTATGGAAGAAACCTCCAGAATGGTACAAATAGTAGACAATGAATTTGGAAACTGTCCTTTTGTGTTCTGACAATGTGCATCTCTGCTGGGAAAGCATTCTGTTAATATGTCTTCTTTGTAAGTCTTACATATATAATAATTTATGTAAGCTATATATAGTTAATGGTTGGCATTTTCCCAATCTACTAACATACAGTAGCACCCTGAATATTATGCTTACAAAATTGGTTATGGTTTTGTTAAAAATTAATTTAGTTTACTTAGTCCAGGGTGTTGTTTGGCTTGAAACAAAACAGGTAGATTCTTAGAACATTCCCTTAGCATTAGGACTGACTTGGACAGAACCTTTTTATTCTCTTATTCTTTTTAAATACAGAGACCAACATAAGGAAACCTCACCAAGAGTCATATTTACAACTACATGTTGATTTAAAATTGAATGATTAAAACCAATTTGCACATCAAGCTGTGGCGCAGAAGAATGTGTCATGCAGTATTTCAACCGCTAAAGCCAATTGTCTATTTGCTTCAGTAACAGAAACATAGGGTAAATTTTGGCACTTGTCAGCCTATGATAACTTTCTAACAGACTAATACTTGTCAGGGGAGTGACAGCTGATTATACAGGAAAAATGTACTGGAGAAAGGTGATGAGCATTCTGTGAAGAAAAGATTTAAAAATCACACCAGTCACTATAGTTCATGGCAGAGTAATTCTGCAGTTCCATGTTTTAATTTATCACAGCAAAGTATCCAATACCAATTTTATCCAACATTTCCCAGTAGAGTACTTGTAATAAAAAAACACGGCACAAGCAAATGTATATGAACTTTGATATATCTAGTAGCAAATTAACTACAGTAACCTTGCTACTACTGTCAGTCTATATTTAGGAGGATGGATACTCTCCCATGCCATGCTTACAGCCTGTACAAACAAGAGAGATGAGAGCCTTCAGGGAGCAGCCTGTATTCATTGATTTTCCACTTATATCTGACATTTCAGAGCAACCTGGAGTCTCTTTAAAAAGGGCCACCTTTCCATAATACAGAGCGATCACCTGCTCATTGAGAGCAGGATACATTTGGCAGAGTGTTTTGCTTTCTTGAGCTCCACACGGCAGCAGAAATGAAATACACGTTCAACATAATACAATGCATTACAAGTGTATGTCTAAGTAGAGGCAACAGAGCCAGATCCCACCCTTTTTCTTGGGCTGAGTACCAGGAGAGCAACAGAATGAGATGAGCAGACCTGACAAGAACTGTGAACAGCAGTTCAGCTGCAGCAGCTCTTATTACACACCACTCAAAAAAAGTTAAAGGGCTCAAACTGTAGGAATTAAAGTAAAGCAACACCTTGGTTTCCAGTAATGCTGAACACCTTCAAACAGTATGCAAAGTTCTAGTTATAACAGACCTTCCCCCAATAGGTGCAGAGGAACTTAACTTAGGATAGTGATTATTATCTATATTTATCTATTTATCTATTATTATCTATATTTAACACTGACAGAAGCCATGCGGTAGATTAAAGGACTAGGTCTTAAAAAGTATTAAGGAGTTCCTGAACAAGAGTTTCAGAACAAGAACTGTAGGACCATGTACTGTTGCTGGTTTACTATATTTGTCATTACCACACAGAGTAAGACACACCTCTGTTAACACATTACTATGCACACAGAATCAACAATGTAAATCAATCTCCAAATAAAAATTCTGTCCACATTTAAGAAACATTCTGAAGACCCTGATTCCAAGCAATACAAAATTGCTTGATCATAGATTACCTGACAGTTTTCACACGAGAATTACCTAATTTGAAGTTAATTTTCAAATTATTTAGACTTATTTCAAGAATGAATATCAAAGAATGTTTTCCATTTTAAATGCTAAAAGCTTTCTATCCTCTGATATTTATTTCTAAGCAATTTTAAGTTACAGCTTTAATTCAGAGGATGGCTGACTGGATCAAACACGACTCTACTGTTTTATTAAATCATGTATCAAGCAATTTGATTCAGTATAGCTAAACAACAGCCCATGTTCAGAAAACTAGCAATTGGATTTCAACTAGCTCATCCATGACCAAAACTAAACTCCTCTGAAGTTTAAAATAAATCATCTTGAATTCAAAGCAACACATTACGCAAATGTGAAACAAAGTTGGAGGTATGGAGATATAACTGCCTATTAAAATCCAGAATGTTTTTTTCCACTTCACAGCTATCTCAGTAATGATAGGTTTTAGCTGCAAAAACAAATTGACAGAACTGGATGGGCTCCTGGATACAAAAGTTCTCCCTAGCACTACTAGAGAAACATTAACTGCATTTACCATCTGTGAAAGAATGATAATGCTTGTGTACAATCCTCATAGGGATTTTTGTGAGGTTTAATTAATATTTTAATATGTTTTGTAGATTAAATACTCAATAAGAGCACAGCTCATTCATTTAATTTAGAAAAAGTAGAGTACTTCATAACAAACCCAAGAAACAATAATTGCAATATCATTACACTAGAAGGAATAAGATTATAAAATTACATACTTAAACCCTGTATAAATTGCAGCTTTTAATAAAAATTCCACTGTTTTCTGCATTCTGATGGGTTAAAAAAAACTTTCATCACTTTGGACATTTGGAAGTATCTGTCCTTAAGCTTTCAGGTATAATTTATAATCTAGAAGTCAGGCCTAGTCACGGGTCTTTCCCGAAGCAGTGAGTCCTCACTCAACTTTCTGCTCAGAAAAAGTTATGTTCTTGCCCTCAGAACAAGAGTACTACCTCATCTACATCTATACCAGAAATGAACTTATTGCCTTAAGTGGGACTGGTAAAAATAAATTTTTTTTTTTTTTTTTTTCAGAATTAATCTCAAGAGAACACCGGATTTGAAAGAATGATGCTTGCAAGCTGAGAAATTCCACCTGCCCAGCTGGTATAAGACACCTAACACAAGACTGTCATGCCATGAACAAAATCTTCCAATCTCCTTCCACCACCTAGTACTGCATCTGATCTATTTATGATCACATTGCATAAATATTGACTGATGGCTGTGGTCTCTTCAGGGTGTACAGTAGGTGAGGATGAGGTTATTGCCCTTTGAAATGCTGTCTCCTGGCACCTGGAGCTGGATTCAACTTTTCACTGATGTTAGAAATTACTAGTGAAGAGCAACTCAGACTTCCAAAACTGTAATAAATGACAAAAAGAGGATTTTACCCTCTATATGAGTGTTAATCAGCACATGACAGCAAAAATCTTGTACTAATGAAGTAAAAATCCATGGTGATTTCCTAACTCTCAGCATACGGCGCACATCTTCCAACACATTAACTGGAGCTTGGGATCTTTCTAATCCTGGTGACATTCTGTTTACTTCTATTACATCAATTTAGGATAAGTACTGTATAAATTACAGGCAACAGAACATGTAGTATGCAATGTTCACCATTTTAATGAAAGCCTGTTTTCAGCCATCCTTTTAGAGCATTTTTCCTTTCCAATCTGTGGAGCACTACCTTGTAACATGGACGTTAGTGGATTAAAAAGAAAGTTTCAAAGAAAGAATTTGTCCATTCAGCATGGAAACAACATATCTTAACCAACAAACAACTTCCAAAACAGAAAAAAACAAACTATCAAAAGTGTCGGGGATTTTATGATTGTGGTTAAAGATACTACACAACTGGAAGAAGGATCATAGAAAAGTCTGTCAATTTAAGGACATTAGAGTCACATTAACACTCTTTATTATTACATCAGAAACTCTAAATTATTTTCCAACTAATGAATAATAAAGAATTTTGGGGTTTTTCTCTTGCCATCTCAATTTCAGTACTGCATAACATCATGTGAGGGGCAGGGATGTTTGTATAAATTGAAAAGTGGTATCATGCTAACACATAATAGTATTCATTGTAAATATTATATTAGAAGTAGATCAATAATGCCATAAGCAGAAAAGAAAGAAGAGCTAAAAATACAACTAAAGATTTCACAGAAATCTCAAAGAATATTCTGAGTTGGAAGGGACCCACAAGATCCATCAAGCCCAACTCTTAAGTGAATGGCCAACACTGGTATTATTAACCTCGTGCTCTAACCAACTGAGCTAATCTCAGGGTTAAATGGCTCAGGTAAAAATTAAAAAAAACTATTATCTACAGAGACTGCTAAAAGTAAGATAGTTGAAGAGAGAAGACAGGCAGCAAAAATCAGTCTGTCCTTAGCTATCCATCATTGTTCTTATAAATTTTAATTCAGAAATATTGAGAAACAAATACAATTTCTGTATTTTAGGTGACTAGGTATTATCAGACTTCTTTAAAAACACACTGAAAAAAATCACTCAAAAGGAACAGATTAAAAAGAATATTTGAAAGGGGGAAAACATTAACCACTGAGTCTCACTGGGCTAGCAAGCAGAAGAGAGGCAAGGGAAAAGTTCCATACAGGAAGAGAGAGAAAAAAATTACTGTGGAAGAATCAGCAGCTGGGACTACAAAGCACAACTTCCAAACAAACAAAGGAGATTCTTCCAGATCATAACTCCTGTCACACAGGCAACACAGTGTCCATTTATCACTTGCAAGATTGAGATTCAAGAGAAAAAATCCAAAAGTGGATAAGGGTTTAATCACAAAGAAGGCAGGCAGCATCACCTTAGAAAGCAGAGATGAAAGGAAGAAATGAAGACTTAAATAAAAGCAAGCCAGGAGGGCAGAAGAGTAGTTACTATTCAAGAAGCTCACATGTCCAAATGGAGAAAACAGAAAGGAAAATAAATTCTGAAAGACTCCATGTGAAAACCACAAAGACTGGCCCAGAAGAAACTAGCAAAACACATGAGAACTAGTAATAAATCTTCCCTCAAGTATCTCCAGAGCACAATCCCTCCTACAGGCTTTGCTGAACGAAAGGACAGCACAACAGAAGCATAGAAAAACAAGGCAATTGCTGAGCATCTAAGTTACTTATTTAAATTTGTATTCAGTGAAGTTTCCCATGCTGAAATAGTTTGGGACAGTGACCATCTAGAAGAAACAGTCTAGAATGGGTCTCAAGTTCTAAACAGAAGTGAGGAATAATTTCCCTCAACATTCTCACTCCTACAGCTAAGTATACACCTGGACTTCGCTTTAAGTTGGACCTGCTGACTCATGTTCAGCTTGGAATTATCTGCTGACTTCTTGTAATGTAGTTCCTGCCCTCACCCAGACATTGAGACATAATCAGCCCCCCCTATCCACCCCTGAGGAACACTACCCACCTGTCAGATCATGTACCACTGAACACAATCTTTTGAGACCAGTCGAGCTATTTTTCTACCCACATCTCACAGTTTTGGCTATAAGGGTTCGGTGAAAGGTCAATACTCATTGATTTCTTCTTATCCCCACCCCTCTGATCAGAGAAGGATGGCCAGGCATAGTGTGCCCTATCTAAAACATGTTGGCTGCTTCCAATCACATTTTTATTCTTCATATAGCTGGACAGAATTTCTGGAAGGACTGGTTCCATAATCTTAAATCCTATTTTCCTGGATCATCTTTCCTGTCCTTTCTGAAGATAGCTGTGTCCTTTTACATTTTTCCAGTCATCAGGAACTTCCCCCAAATGCCATAACCTTTTGAAGGTGTTAGAGTGTGGTCTCATGGTGACATCTACCCACTCCCTCAGGAGCCTTGGAGACATTACACCTCGTCCCATGGCCTTTTGCATGTTCATTCAGCTTATATGACCCTTGACTTGATCTTCTTCTAGTTCAGGTAATATTTAACTCCTTCAGACTCTGCCATGACATCAAGAGAAGCTTGATGAAGCCACACCAGTAAAATCTGAGGTGAAAGCGTCATCGTCTCATATTTTCCTGTAGCCTTTACTCTCCTGCCTCACTGAGCACTGGAGTACCAGTTCCTTTTGTTTTCCTTTTGTTGCTGATGTACTTCAAAGCATACTGTAACTCTTTAAAGTGCTAGCAGTGAACTGAAGAAAGGAAGTGTGATATTGGGTATTTGTACATGCAAAGGAATTCTCCTTGGAAAATAACACTCTTCTGCATAAATTTCATGGATAGATTCAGCTCGTGAAGAATCTTTTGCTAGAAAAACACTTCTGTAGATAATTCCATGAGGCTCTAATTTCGGTATATTTTTTTTAGGGTAAGTAGTAGTACTTTTTATTATCCCTATAAAATTTTATTAAAAAACTACCAATTTTAAATGGAAAAGAGTACTGCCAAAGAATAAAGAAAGCTTCATACCTGCCAATGAGTTTTTCATCAAAATATTTTTTACACACGTAGCCCTCTAACCTGTCCAAGGCTGCTCCAGTTTAGATGTAGGAATTTTCTAGCTAGCAATTTGAAAACTAGAATAATACTCTTTTTGCATTTGGTCACATCATGTGCAAGGGGGAGAAAAATAAAAGACTCCTCAGGCAAACACTCCCAGTGTTCTTTGCACTATTTGAAAGCCTGGTGTTTCTTAAAGCTAAAAGGTAAAGGTAAATTGTGCATTCCTAATGCAGAAGAAATACTTGTCTCAGCTCATTGAACTAAAGCCATTGTTCAATAAAGCTTCACCTATATAAATATACAGTTCACATAACACTGAAGGTCAGAAGAGATGAGATCAATCTGAATTTCAGGTCAAATATGCCAAATACTTATTTTTAATTTTTTATGTATTAATTCTGAATACTAATGCCAAAGTACATAAGAACATACAAAGGCACATTTAGAATATTCCTTGTCTTTTCTCCATGCCTAATACTTAATTCCCAGAAACTGTTTTAAGAAAAATGCAGTGCTAAGTTATAGAAAAAAATCAAGAGGACAGAATATTAAGTGCAGAAAGAGTATAACTTAGTCATTTATGCATACAGTGAAAAATACTCATAGAATAAGCTATAGACAAAAAACAGTGTCAGAAGTAGCACATGTAAGTTGGGGAAAGCATGATGGAATTCTGCTGTGCCAGCCTGGATACTTTCTATGTGATAACCACTTATGACTGAGTAGAATTCAATGCATATTAATATTGTAATTCTGAGTGTTTATTTTTCACAATTTCTCCTTAAAAAAAGTCTATTAAATTTTACTTTTCATTTCACAACTGAATCCTTTCTTTTAATAAACATGCAAGCCCCCCTTGGCTGATAAAACACTATCAATTAGTGACACTGGGAGAATGACTATGCAGTTACTATAGAGTCCCTAGAACAGCAGTGCCTCTGAGCTTTATACAGTCTTTTAGATATCCCCAGACTACAGTTTGTGGAATTACACTGGCTTATATATATTTCTAGAAGTTTGCTCCTGTCAGCAATCACTTTTCACTCTTTACAAGCAGGAATATCTGATACATCAGTTTATACAAATGAATCTTTAGACATGTGTTCTAGAGGACAATTATGCCCCTGCAGGCAATCTACTGGTGTTTGTAGTCACAGAGGAGAAGCACAGGAATACAGAACATACAAAAGTTACATCAGGAGAGTAAACAAAGGCCACGTATGCACCATTTCCTCATCATGTTCAGTTTAATTCACTTATATAGATCTTATTCTATCATGACCTCATAGGTCATGCATGGACTGAGAAACCAAACTCTGAGCAAACATCTCCCCAGTTATACAAAATTGAAGTATAAATGTATTTCTGATTTTAGTCCCAGGTGCAACAATTCTGGTTTTATATTTCTTGACCTTAGGAACCCACTGTCAATTATGAACAGCTCAGGCACTGGCAGCCATCACAGCTCTAAGTCAATTCTCTTCAAGAATAGAGGAAGACAAGACTATTATATCTTTCAGATGCCAAGGAAATCTTCAATTATCATCTTAATGGTGAAAGAGTTCAAAAAAGAAGAGTCAAGGATAGAGCACCAACCCACATCTATTTTGATTTGGATTATATTTGTGTTTAGTTCCACCTAATATGTTTGAGTGTTGTGGGTTGATGTGGCTAGCAAACAAGTCCCATCCATAAGCTTGCTCAGTCTCCATGGGACAAGGTGGGAAAATAGAAAGAAGAAGAGTGAGAAAACTTACAGGTTAAAATAGAGACAGGGAAATCACTCACCTGTCACTGTTGCAGGCAAAACAGACTCAGCTTAGGGCTTTTGAGTTCATTTATTTTCAAATAACAAAAGCTAAATTTAAATACCAATTTAATTATTAAGAAACAAAAGATGACATCTAAATACTTAGGGGAAAACATCTTTTCCCAAGAAATACCTGTGCCAGATCCAACTTCTCTTCCAGTTTCACTTCATTTCAAACACCTTGCCTTGCCTGCCCCTATTCCTATTCTTCCCTTCTTCATCCCAGACATCTCTCCTCCCTTGCTATTGTTACAAGTTACATCCAACCCCCTTCAGTGAGGCAAGGAGGACCACACCATGTCAGTGTCAGGGCCTAGTGATTTCTCAGTTCAGGTGAATTAAAATAAAAGCAGAAACTTAGAAAAGAAGCTGTTCTTTAGAAAAAAAATTTTTTTTTTTTTTTACACTTCACATTTACTGATAGTGAGTTCTGAAACTGCCAAAAAAATACAATATTTTTATGAGAATTAAGTTAGCAGCAAGTGCCTTTTTTTCGTGCTTTCTCTATTCTATAGAACCCCTACTACAAAGGGCATTTTAGCCCTGGAAAATATTCCTGCTACATTCATTTGTGTAGTTACAGTTTGCAGTTTAAATTTTCTGACACCCTTAAGTCTTCCTGAAAAAATTAACATGTTTTGTTGTCTAAACAAAAGGCAATTTGCATGCAAACAAACAGAAAACTGTTTCAGTCATTTTCTATGCTGTCCTTCACAGAGATATTCCTTCTAATAAGGAGACCTTTCTACACACAGTAGCTTTAAACAACATTATTTAAAGACACATTCAGAATGTGTTTTGTCTTGTGTTGGCTCCTCACACACACTGGTTGATGAAAGGTGGTCAATTTGCTTGTTTTGGTCTGTTTGGTTTTTTTCTTCTCCAGCATTTAATGCAATTTTCAGTCCCATATATTCCAGAACTAAGTCATTGCTGTTTGCAAAATTTTTATTCCCCTGACTGCTTTTCAGCATATGGGTCCAGGAACATACTCTGGCCCCAAACTACATGTCACAAGAGGACCTGTGTGCATTTACACGTGAAATCTGACTATGAAGAACAGAAAAGACTCATGATGGTTTCTGGCTGGAATCATTAAGAAAATGGGCAGTACCTTTAATGGCCTTGCATTGAGCATGAACAATGCTATACAACCATGTAGGAAGGCAGATCATTGACTGCTGCTTTTCCATGGCAGCTCTGAAGACAGA
Source organism: Pachyramphus minor (assembly GCA_013397135.1). Lineage (NCBI taxonomy): Eukaryota > Metazoa > Chordata > Aves > Passeriformes > Tyrannidae > Pachyramphus > Pachyramphus minor. The sequence goes on along the minus strand of VYXB01000733.1, from coordinate 452,523 downwards.
GTAATAATTCACACAGTTGTGCAAAAGTCAGGGAGGCTGTCATAGCAAAACAACACCATAATAATGAGGGATTTAAATTCCTCTCATTTAAATTGTATAAGTATTACAACAGTGAGAAATGTAGAAACTTGAATGGGTTTTCATCCATCATTAGACAGTGATTCCTGGAGAAGTCATTCAGTAAATACGCAAGAGGAGAAGTGATTTTTCATCAAGTTCAGAGCTGTGTGTAGGCTTTGCATAAAAAAAATACCATGAACCACTTTGTATGACCTTAGTGTATTCAAATTCAACATGATTGATGGTATTCCATTTTGCCCATTGATACAGGTATTTTTATTTAAGCCACCATTATATTTAAGTGACTTTTAAGAAACATCATGGTTTCAATCCTGAAGTCTTAATAATTTCAAGATACTAGAGTAGAAATATTAAATATTTATAACTTCTTTGAAAATTCTTGAAAGTTTCCAATTTATTTAAGGAAAACTAGGCAGTCATAGCATAGCATAGTCAAGCACATTTCCAGAATGCAAAAAAGTACTATGTTCATGAAAGGGAAAAAATGGCCATTACAGATATGAAAGAGTAATTATCCTTGTCCATTACCATCCCCTCACTGCTTGGTGACTGAGAAGTAGTTTCAAACCATTTCGTCTCTGCTGATCCCTCTACCCTTTTAAAATTGGGTTACTAAAAAACTCCCTGTCTTTAAGCTTGCCTCTCCACTCACATTCAGAGGATTGCTTTATTTACGGCTCAAGTAGCTTCTCCTTATTTCAGGCTGATTTTTTATGCAGCCCCTTCAGCTGTTTGGTAGCGTAATCTCTAAAGGTCACATCTCAAAAGTGTTGTTCACAGAGAGTATAATACACTTTATCAATATAAACCTCATTAATTAATAATAATTTCTTTTTCTACTGACTTTATTGCACTAAATAATGTATCAGTAAATTTAATGACAAGTAGAGCAATGAGAACTAGCAGAAGACAAACTTCAACCTGCTTCCTTCAAGATGCTATACAACAGAAAAATCTCCTGACAAATTGAAGCAAACTATAAGGAAAATGGAAAAAATTACGTTCCAAAACACCTTCTTTGGAAGTAAATCCATGATTACTCTAACAACAAATATTACCTTCTTTGTTGGATTCCAGCTGGAAATTGCGACAGAAATTATCCTAAAACAATTAATTCCTATACCTACCAAAAACCAAATGCATGTTCTAATTTTTATGTCAAGATTCTCTTGTGGCATTCATTTCAGTCTGTTTTTTTTACATCAACCTTCCAGAAAGTAACTGCCATGAAATCCACTGCTCATTAACATATCAGTTTAAAAACTAATAGATAGAAATGCAAAAAAATAAAAAAGCTAGAGGAAAACAGAGAAAGTAAGATCCCCTAAATACTTGTTCATTTATTTTTTTTGTTTTTTTTTTTTTTGCAAGTGCCGCATCAGTGACTTCCATTTACCATTTGAATGGCTGAGAACTTCACATAAATCCTTTGAACTTCAACATCTATGACTGAATCAAGGTTATTCAAGCTACATTGTTTCAGTGAAGCCACTCAAAATCATCCACAACAATAGACTAGAGTTTTACAGCAATTTAGAGACAGCTTTTTTTCCTTATTTGCAAAGCAAATAATCCCCAGAAAGACCAGAAAGTGGATAACCATACCATCTTCTATGAAGATTATGATAATACAGTTTCCTCCTCTTTTAAAAGTGAACCTCAAAGCTAAAAAAATTTGGAAAAGAACTGAGAAAAACTAAGAAAGTTTCTCTTTCAAGTTCCTGTAGTCCATGCACTTTCATTTTAATATATTAAGAATGCAAGAAGTGCCTGAGGATAGATGATTCTTTTTTCTATTTCTAGATTCAATCATTTCAAGCATTACCATGTGTTCTCTTTGAAATCAGTACAAAATAATACTCACTGTATGGAAAACAGAAAAGTCCTCTCTCAAGGTGTTTTTTTTTCTAATCAGATTTCTGTACAGGAAAGCCTTTACAGTGCCCAGAATGTCTTGTCTGTAGGATTAACACAGGCACACTGAGGTGATAAGGAAATTAATTTAGGCTTTAGATACACTGCCTTGTTATGGAAGAATGTCAACTGAAGATGAAAATCACTACAGAGAGAATTACATCTCTTACGGTCTTGTTAAAAATTTTTATCTCAAGACAGTCACGCTTAAAGGTTGCGATACAACTCACAAAGTTGCACTTATATACAAACTAGCTCAGAGTCAGGGCCAAAAGGTGCACTTAAGATGACTCAAAAATGTGGATCTTCTATGACTAGAGTCTAAGAAACCAACTCGGATGTCAAATTCTGGTCTAGAGATTAAAATTCAATTACATTCATTCTACCCAAAAGATTAAGACTTGGATGATTTTCTTCCTTCCATTTCTTTTCTGGAGGTTTCAACTCAAATTTGTGTCTTCCACCACCTGGTAACAAGCACCAGGAGAAAGTGGGGTGCACTGATTTACTAAGATTTCATATAATAGCTCTCCTAACGCACAAGAGACTTTTTCTGCCTATGACAATTATTAGCATTGCAAAACACACAACAAACATCAACTGGAAAACACACAAACAGTTTGACTCTAAAGAGGAACCAGAGTGTTTTAGAAATTATGAGCTTTCCATTTATCTGCCACTGAAAGAGCAAAAGCTTGTTTCTTTTTAGAAGACCTTGCATGGCAAACAAACCAGATTATTAGCATTGCTGCACCCACAAATGTTTCTTTACTGTACAGAGGAGGGGCTGTGCAACCTCCCTCTCTGCACAGGAACTAAATGGTCACTTGCAAATTTGAAAAACCACCTCCCGCCTTTTTTGTTTGGTTGGTTGGTTGGTTTTGGTTTTGTTTTTTTTTCCCTTTACTGTTTTTAAATTATGGTAGCAAAACCAAAACACTCAAAAGTTCCAATCCCAATATGTAACAACAGTCATTATGTGGCATTTATGTTTAAGCTAAGTAGATTATTTCTGTACATAAATCAATGTTTTGTTCCCAGTACAAGGCCTGGCATGTCAAACTTGACTCAAACTTCTGACCTATTACCAGATTTTAGGAGGTGGTTGATCTTTCATTTCATTTATATTTCCTTGTTTGGCCAAAATTGTTCTCTGTTGTATCTAGAGGGGTAGTGGGATTAGCCTGCCTCAAAGGAAGTCTTATTATCTTCTATTTCAAATCCAGAGATCTGAAACGTCACCAATTAACATTATTCGTTCCTAGCAGGAACTAATCATCCTTCCATTTGTGACAAAACCAAAAGTTCAGAAGTCTCAAGATACCTGTATGAGTTCTTTCAAACTAGGAAATCTTTTTGTGAACCTTTCAAATCAATAAGAGACAGGCAGAAAATGGTATCTTCATGGTGCAATATGGGCAATGGGTTTTCTAAATAGAGTAAATCCTTTCAGTTAGTAAAAAAAAAAAAAAAAGAAAAATTAAAAAAATGAAGAAAATTAAGATACCAAATAGGGGGATTCAATTTTAAGCCAAACTCCTCCTCTAGATTTTCATATAGTGTTAACCTCTGAGTGACATCTCCCATACTCTACAACTCTTTACATGAACCACCTCTATTTTCAAAAAGCCTTTTTAAAATTATATATGTATTTGTACATGTATTACAGAGCTGAATGTACAGATCATGGAATATTTTTTTAGGAACTGGGATTCTAAAATCCAAGCAGCATGTTTTCATCTGGGCCTATTCTTAGTTTGAAGAACCACACTTTACTTCCAATAAGCAGACTAAAACCTGTTCTAACAGATAAATCTCCTTACTTCAACTGAGGTTAATTTCAAATGTAATACAACTTTTGTTTGCTGAGCAAATACAATGTTTTTACATCTTTTTAAATTATCATGAGACAAAATAGCCCATAAAGACATATGCATTTTTATGCATCTCCAGAAACTTCTCAGACTGTGCTGAACATTTACCTAAATAGACATTCTTCTTCCTTTGTGGTTAAAACACTTGCATATACTAATTTCATTCTCTGTTCTGATGCATCAGACAACATAATTGACTTCTCAGCTGTTTTCCATCAGTGATTATTTTGAGCAACTAAGAATTATATACACAGTTTCAAAGGACTTAATTCACTAAATTAAAGAGTTAAAATCCCCACAATTTTAGCCTAAAGCATAGGTTATGGACATATCAAGTCCCAGCAGAAGACACATTTACATAAGAAATTTGGCAAAGAAATAACATAAAATTGAACCTGGATTAATATTTTTAACACTCTTACAGAAGAGATTTATTTAGGAAAAAAAATAATGATAAAACATAGTATTAATAGTGACAGACAGAAAACTACACACATTGTGATACAGCAGAAAGAAAACCTATGTAATTATTTGCCAGAGTAAACCAAATGCAATTTGCCAGAGTGTTCTGAAGCACTGTGATTGCAGAATACTAATATAGACGCCAAAAATTATAAAGACCTTTGGAATAGTAATAAATAAATAAATAAATAAATAAAAATCCCAAAAGACAACCCAACCAACGAATGATTCATAAAACCCCAAACAAAAAAAACAAAACCAGCAAAGCAAGGTAGAGAACTGTAAAACCACAAGTAACTAGAAGACCATGCACCAAAGGGGGAAATGGTCTGCTTAAGCTGGACAAGGAGGCTACCTATAAAAGTAGGATTTTGATATGAAGAAGAGGAGCATTTAGAATATCACTGTTTTTTATATGTGTGCATGCCTGGGGGTATGAGGTAGTAAAGTGTCCTAAATCCAAAAATTTAAAAGGGTCACAGCACAAACACCTGTGTATTCTTTGCAGTACCTGCAACACCCAGTTTTACCACCAGGGTCTAATCTGAAGATTGATATTGCTGCCCATCCCTCCCTTCCCCTCCAATTCCTGCTGTAGGTCAACAGCAGAGATTTGCTCTGCTCCTTCTCACCTTGGAAGAAGCTGGTCAGAACACTTAGGTGAGAAATGACTGAAGTCTTTACAATACCTCATTCCTTATGCTCTCAGCATCATATGAAGAACAGTAGCTGTGGTCACTGAAGCTTACCAATTTAAATAACAGCATTACTATAAACTATGACATAGTTTTAAGGAAATGTATAGTAGCATGCCTGAATTACACCATCACTAAAAAATCCAAGATGAACATGACTACTATCTATAAATATGAGGATACCTGGATACCTGTTCTGTGTTCATTATACTAATACAACCCCTACTCTTAATCTTTAAACATTTTACAGGTATCACTGTTGTTAGATTTTTCATGTATTTTAATGCAGCTTTCATTTTTTTTGGTCCTATGGAAAAACACACTTCATTTAGTTTTACACTATTTGTGTTACTAGGATATTACAGAAGTATTCAGTCAGACATTAAGAGGGTAATAAGATATGCACTTAGCATCCAAATTTGTGTTATATCAAGAGCTCATTTTCTTAATTTGTTAGTTTATCCTTCGTGGATAGTGTATTTAGTAATAATATTTCTTTATATTGTACACACGATGTATGATATATAAACATGTGCAAGGATGGACAAATTGGTAAGGTATTTCCTATAGAAAACCATTACATCCCAGATGAAAGGTTTAGTAAGTCCTTCTAATACTGTTAATTGTGTTAATATGATCTACACAATCTCCAGAGCTCCTATGTATCTCATGAGCCTTAGCTCTCCATAATTTCAAGCAATTACAAAAATCAGTGAGTGTTCCTACCTTAACAGAGAAAAAAAAAAAAAAATAGAACAAAGGAAAACCAATTAAATTTTAAAATCTTTTTTTATTTATATGTACAGAAACAAATCACTTTGTCAGAAGGTCCTCACTTTGATGCATGACAATAGTTAATAACTGTTGCCTTACGTGATCCCAATATATTTGCAGAGGAGAAAAAATAAACAAGTTCTGGCTAACAAATTTTGTTTACATATGTTTTCTTAACACATGGCCCTTTGCAATAGCCCTTGTTTTCTTTGCTTTCAACAGAGAAGCATTACTGGAAGATCAAAAGATGGCATATGTGCCTTTATGTGACACTTATGGTGAGGTCATTCCTACTGACAGAACACACAAAACAGAGCAATAACAGGACAAATAGAAAAAGCATTCACTGTGTTAAAGAGTCCTTAACACATTTCAGCTGAGAAGTACACTGAGCCACACACATTTCACAGTGTGCAGATTACTCAGTAGCATACTGTCAGCTCCAAAGTGTTTTCCATAGCTGTGTGCTCTGGGCTTTATTAAAACAAGGAGCTAATGATATCAATGACAAGGGAGGTCTGGAGCCCCTCAGAATACAGGCACAGCTCCTTACCCAGTCGAAACAGAGGTAGAAAAGCCTATCTTCATTTCTAAATTCTTTCAGACCTTCTGGATACTGATTCTTACATCTAACTACTGCTGAGCTATTAACAATAGCAGCTACTATGCAAAGTTACTACAGAGCTCTTTACAATTCAAGTTCAGCACTTCAATTTACATTATAAGCTGCAAACCCATTGTGATAGAAAACCTTACAATTTCTTTTGTAGCATATGTGCCCTGCTCCAAATTAAATCACAGTTATTTTAAATTTTCCCACTCATAAGAGGAAGAGCCTATTTTGTCCTTGAGTTTCTTAATACAGTACCCTTCAAGTCATTTACTTCCATGGAAATCTGTAAAAGCTACTGATTGTCGAGTCATCTCTTGGTAATTCAATTGCTCACAGGTCAAAGAGGTAGTAATAAATTTATTAATAAATGTGGAAGATAAAGTGAGTTTAGATGGAGTCTAGTGAATTTACAATTTTTGCTGACTATTCGTATTTGCTTAAGACTGCAAAGAAAAGGCAGGACTTTCACCTCATCATTAGCTAAAGATGAAATTCATTTTAAATTTTGGGGAAAATATTTCTCAAAAGAAATTGTAGAGTAAAATATTACAACAGGAATATAGATCAAACTAGCAACCACTTGGAAAACCAATGTGTATTAGAATGTCATTCATACCAAAATTTATATATGCCACTGTTATTTTTGAAGGTATTTCCACAGCCCTTGTCTTGTTCTGCATTTCATAGCTGTGCTAACAGCTAAAGACAAAGTACATGATGATATGCTGATATGATGATATGTCAGCATTAGGGCTGTAATTTGTACTGGCAAACAGCAAAGCAACGATACTTTTTGCTGTACTTATTAATGTGAATCCTGTAGACTTCCCTCTTATTTAATCAAAAGCATTCCTGGTTTTGGGAACCAAAAGGAGCCTTAAGAAAACAATCCATTTTGATTTTATTTTCTAACAGTTATAAAGTCTTAGTGCACCTGAAACAATGATTTCTGAGCTTGAGCCAGTATTTTCCTTGACTTTTCTCAGCAGCATGATATCAAACATAGCCCCTGTGACTTGTCCTCCCTCCTGCCTTAAAAAAAAAAAAAAAAAAAATCCCCCCACACTGGCACTGTACAAGGCAAAACATTTCTAAATTTTAGGGCACAATAGAAAAAAAACCAACTTCTCATACTCCCTTGAAATAAGCCATATCAGCAAGGGTAGTAAAGTGACCTGAAAAACAGTATTTCCACTGTATAGAACTACTGGGTACAGATAGGGTTAACAACTTCAAGAATTACAATGTTGACAGGTTTTTTCCCTCTTCTCTGTGCTCCAGTATGGTAGAATCCATTACTGTTGAGATACAGAAGTATAGGAAGTCAAGATCAAACAAAAAAGTTATGGAAAAAACTGTCTGAGTCTCATTATCACTTAATAATTGTGCCAAAAATTCATGTCATCAGTGCGAATTAAGGAAAAATACAGAAAATGTGACTGGAACAGATTAAATGAGGTTTTTTTATCAGGCTACACAAAGTATAAGAAACTGGATAATTACTTTACCTAAAAAGGACAGCAGAAATACCATTATATAACTTCACAGTCCATTTATTATCGGGCTAGCACAAACAAGCACAAGACCCAGTAAAATGACAGCAGGGACAAGTTCATTAAATCAAGAATCAGATGTTTGTTGCTAGAAGGAAGCACAGAGACACTTCTGCTGCTGCTGCTATCCCAGTACTTTTTGTAAGGGAAAAGAGAACAGCTCAGATGTATTCCCAAATTCAGTTTCTGAGAGATCATTCCCAAAGTAAAGGGTAAAAGCCATTATACAGCCAACAGTATGTAACTACTATGTGTTGCAGACCACAACACTTGTAGCTGGTGGCTCCTATTCCTCACTTGGTGAAATTTAAAAAGATGCTCCTGAAAAAGTGGACACACAACAATCATCTTAATACCTTTCAGCATATTTTCTGAAATTTACAGCCAGAAAACCACAACAAGCATCAGAAAAGTGTAAACAATCAATCCGAAATTTTCCTTAGTTGTATCAAGAGTAATTGTTTTATTTTTTATTTTTTAAAAAAGGAAAAGAAATTAACATTAAAAAAATAAAATTACTGCAGTACAAGTTTACCCACTAACTGGTTTTGCCATTCAAATCTGAAGAGAAATCAGTATTAAAATTACCTGACTTTGGCAACTAATACTTGGAAACAAATACTAGCTTTGAGCAACCAAAGCACAATAACTATTTATTCTTTGAAAAGATCAGAGAAACTATTATCAAGATTTAAAATATCTTAGCTGAATAATCATAAATGTCTTACAACAGAAGGTCATTGTGAATCATGCAAGGATACTTTGGCCTAAAAAGTTCAATATGCAAACATTTTTCCTTTGAATCCTGCTTGCTAACATCCACCAATTTTCTGTACCTAACCTCACATTCTCCTCTTGTTATCTTTCACACACTACGGTAACAAACACATTTAAACCTACTTATATTTCACTCACTGACAAGATTCAATCAAAAAGACTATAGAATATGTTGAAGGGACCCAAAAATATCACGGTGCCCAATTCCCTGTTCCTTGCAGGAATACCTAAAACTAAACCATATGACTAAGGGCATTGTCCAGATACTCCTTGAAATCTGGCAGGTTTGGTGCCATGACCCCTTCACTGGGGAGTCTGCTCCATCTCTGACCACCCACTGGGTGAACCCTCTCCTAACCACAGAACCTGCACCAGCACAGAACTGAATGGGACAACACAATGCTTGATGCATCACAGGACACAGTTGGCTCTTCTGGCTGACAGGGCACACTGTTGAGTTATGTTCGACTTCCCTTCAACCGCTCACCAAGATCTCTTTTTATAGTGCTGCTCTTGAGATTCTCTTCCCTCAATTTGCACCTATATGATTACCCTGTCCCAGGTGAAGAATCCAGGACTTTCTCTTGTTAAATTTCATACCCATCTCTCTAGTCTGGATCTTTCTGTAAGACCTCTCTACCCTCAAGGGAGTTCAGAGCTCCTCCTAGATTGGAGTCATCAGCAAACTTAATGCACATTCAACTCCTGCATCCAAATAGAGCTCAATCTCCCACTGTTATTTCAAGACAGAAGAAAAAAAAAAACAAAAAACAACTCATCCATTTTGCTTTTCTACATACTTTTTCAACATCAAGGAATAAAAACCCCCTCAAACAACATCAAACCAAAGAACCAACAACTAACGTATATTTAAAATATTTGCTGTGGAATGATGTCAGCTTTCTCATATCTTCTGTCTGAAAAGGAAAGCAAAAAGGCTCATACCGCATATCCTACTCTTGCAGACAAGTTTATTTGCTTCCCTCCATCCCCCCAATATTCTGAATATTCTGATTGCAGATTAGCTTTGCAGAATTTAATCTACGCTGCATATGTTGCCTATTTTGGGAATTTATATAAAAACACTGTATCTTCAGATAACACCTGATTAATCACAACCTTTTCTTAGTTAATTTTGTTTAAAGGAAACCTATAAGCAGAAAAAGAATTTCTTAAGATAATTGAAGTACACAGAAAAAGATTTCTATTGGAGATGCCAACTGTTTTCTTCTGTGTTTTAAGGTGCAAGTATCATTAATATAAATACAATCTGCTAGGGTAGGTTTTGTTAAGTTTACTTGCTTAAAGAAACAAACTAAAGCACCTTCTTTAAGATACACTATTGATATAAAAAGTCATTCCTAGTACTCTGTATAAGTAAGGATAATAACAAGAATGATCATCTCTGCATGAATCAAAATATGAAAATTTTAACTTACATAACACAGCTTTTACAAGAAATAAAGACAATATATTAACTATTTCTGTGATTGAAGTGGAGATTTAGTTCTGAAACATCATTTTAAAGGCTGCTCATGGGATAGAGTTAAAATATCAACAGCCTCAGAAATAAACTGACTGCGCTTCTCATGGGACAGACTTTAAATATCAGCAACCTCAAAAACAAAGTTCATATACAACCCAGAGAACCAAAGTTTGGCAAAATATAAATATTTACATTTCAAAATCTAATTGCTAAGACAGACTCCCTAGACATCTCTTTCAACATATATCAATCACCAGTAACTTCAGAAGATAAAACCCCCCAAATCTTTTGTTTTTTGACTACTATACGTGGCTGCAGAAGAGTAGATCTTTACTGAAGTGGCTTCCTTTCTACTTAATTTTTTCAAAACATTGAGACATCAAACATTCAAGTAACAAAACCAAATTTTAAAGTGTTCACAAAATATATGTGTACTGTTTTGACTAGTATTAAGTTACATGAAAATAATGTTTCACCACTGCATACTCTCTTTTTGTTCCAAGAGAGTAGCACTTTGTAGCCAGAGAAGATAGTGTTGTTACGTAATATTCTGTTAAAGAGATATTTGAGCATCTAATTAAGAGAAGTTATAAATATAAAAAGTAAAATTACAGAAAGAGTGTGCTAGAACTTTCAAACAAGACTTCTCACATTACGTACCAGTAATTCTATTTTTCAGCCACATTTATTACTATGAACAAAGATGTTAGTTCCAAAAATTCATGTTTTCAAGCAGGTACAGAATTTATTTTTCCTTTGGAAAAGTTGACAGGGGAACAGAGGAAGAATAGGTGGTCAGCACTGTGATTCAGAACACTGAATAGCAAATATGTACAGCAGATATTCAGAAAATCACTAATGTTTAACAGTTTTTCAATTGTTGGCTAAACAACTGCAAGTATCTTTGCCAAAACCAGAATAAAATGCCTAATCAGAAGTGACTTTTGCATACAGAAAATAGCTTTTCCACTGCTCTATTTTAAGAAGAAAGTTTAACCAGAAAAGACCACGACTACCTATTCAGTCGCAGACTCAGTTTTCAATTCCAATCTCATTCAGAGTTTACAAGCTCAGCCTCTTTCTTTAGCACGCAGAAAGCCTGTTCTTCCTCAATGGTTCACGAAAACTGAGTTCTAGAGAAGACAGTGTACTAGCAAGGAATGCTGTACTGAGGTTTTACTGGGCATTTCTTCCACAGGGCCAGATACAGACACCCCACACATTCCTGGTGCAAGGACAACTGTTCAGCTGCACTGAGGAGACACTCAGGAGTCACCCACAAACCATGAGGTCACAAGTCCCTGTCATCTCAAATCTTACTTTCTGCCCCAGTTGTGAGCAACTCATGAGATCCTCCTCTTTTAATTGTAAACAGGTTAAAATGCCACCATCTTGAACAAAACCACCTCTTCTAAGTTTTTCGCTCTACAAAGCAGTGAGGTTACAGAGCAAGGAGATTTGAGATGTTCAAGTACATATTTTTTCAATATTTCTCCCAGAGAAATACAGGGGAACAAGGTTATTATTTAAAAATTGACACATATTCAGTTATATTAAGAGATTCAATGCTATATTTTGCATTCATTTTTACTTTTTCTTAAATTCTAGCTCTTCCCATCAAAAACTTGAGAGGTGAGCCACTGAGAACAGGAAAAACATAGAGAAAACTGCATTTTTTGGTGGCTTAATAGGAAATTCCATGAAAATACAGCAAATGGATGATGGTATAGAGAAAAAAAAGTATTTTTATATATACATATATACACAAATATATAAAGAGGAAATACAATAGCTGCTCCCAAAGCCTTAAAATAAAATATTTTTTAGAAATTCCTCTGAGGGAAAATTACTTAGGCTTCAGCAGTACAGGAAGTATGGTAGAGAATATATAGAAATGGACTAAATTAAAAATATCATGTGAAAAACAAGGACCCTTTCAAACATGACTGCACAAAGACATATAAAAGATAGAGTTCAGGTAAAACAGGCAATTCTATTACATGTGAGATTAAATGACAGTGATATAAGATGTCATTCTGATAAAATTTCAATATACTGAGATGTATAAGTCATACTTAAAATATATGAGTATCTAGAGTTTGAATTCACATTTTGGATATATATATACATGTCATTTAAACTTAAGATCTTTCGAGAAGATATAAAAGCTGCAGATGCTCTAAATCTTTGAAACAGAAATCAACAAGTTATTGAGATACTTTTAATTCAGTGCATGCACATCACAAATCTGGTCCCAAAGCTGAAAGAAAGTTGCTTTAGAGGATGTACATACAGGCAGTTTAAAGTTATTTCAATAGAGCAAAAACATAACATTAAAAGATAAAGGATTTTGTTTCAGTTTATAATTTATCTTGCAAAATGTTACATTCTCAAAAAAAATTCAAATTAATTTAGCATCAAACACATGGAAAACCTGATTTTCCACTCAGAGGAAAAAAATCCAGAATTTTTACTTACCTTCAGGATCAAGGAGTTTCTCTATGCCCAGGTGTTGCCGGGCTATGTTGAATGCATGTTCTAATCGTTGTACAGGTGACTGCTGAGAAGCAACAGCATTCCAATCAAACAGGTCTGGTCTAAAGCAAAAATAAGAGTAAGTTTCTTATTTTTCAGTCTTAGATTTATTTTGTATTTCTAAGGCTATCCATCAGCATCTGCTACTGCTTTTTAATTTTCGTAATCAAAGATCTTGTTCAATTGGCACTGGAACTAATGAAGCTTGGCTTCTAATGGGATTGCACCCTATTCTCATCCATGTCCAATCACATTAACCACATTTCTTATTTTCCATCAAGTCCCAACAGCCTATTACTTTACTCCCCCAAATCACTTGTTTTGACCCATAGCACTCTGTTCCTGTCACTGCTCAAATATCCACAGTGGGTTTGTTCCTTCCTTTTAGTCCCAGGTAGTTCCTGGGTGAGAAAGATCACATGCTTTGGCCATGCATGCTGGGACTGGCTCGTGGCAAGCAAGACAGAACTGCTGAGGTCATTTTGGAGCCTTTCTCCTTTCCCCAGCCACCAGCTTTTCACTTCTTTTGATATTTCTAAGACTGTAATCACTTCTGAAATTACCACCTCTCTGTTAAGATTGAAATTGGTCTACAGGTTAAAAAGTTCATAGGATCATGGAAACATTTGGTTTGGGAAGCACCTTTAAGAACAGAGTTCAACCATTACTCCAGGCCTGCCAAGTCCACCACTAATCCAGGTCCATAGGTGCTAGATCTATGCAACTTTTAAATACTTCACCACTTCTCTGGTCAGTCTTTTCCAATTCTTGATGACACTTGCAGTGTAGACACTTTTCCCTAATATCCAAACTAGACCGCCACAGCACAACTTGAGGCCATTTTCTTCCATCCTATTGGTAGTTAGCTGGGAGATCTGAATGACACCCACCTTGCTACAACCTCCTTTCAGGTAGTTGTAGACAGAGAAAAGGTCTCCCCCAAACCCTTAATTCTCCAGGCTAAACAACCCCAGGTGACTCAGCTGCTCCTCACGAGACTTGTGCTCCAGACCTCCAATAGATTGGATGCATAGAAGAGAACACTGATGTTTTTGATTCCTTAATCAGGCATCCCAAGTGTGTGACTTGTGAACACACACAGCACAGCTGCACATGCCCCTTTTCTTACCATCTACACTGTTCAGATGAGTGTAAACCTGTAGTACAATCATGGGTTCTAGCTGATTGCAAAAGTACTAGAGCACAATTTACATGCTCTTGCAGAAAAGCCAGAACAAGCAAAACTGAATTATAGCTCAGATACACAATCTGTGACCTTGTATTATCAGTTGCACTATTTGCAGTATAAATAACATTAACAGACCATGATCTTTGGCCCTTCATTTGAAAGTTATCCGTTAGGAGATCACAATTTGTTATTGTGAAAAAAATGTTTAATTAGATATTCTGTAATTAATATACATATAATATGAAGCAAAACAACTACGCTATTTGTGATTTTGATAGTGTTCTAAATCAGAAAATATTATTTCAAGTACAGATAAATCAAGTTTGTTATTTGCACAAATTAAAATATTGCAATTAGTTATGACAGATTTACTTACATTTTTATTAATTTTTAAAGTTAATTTTAAATAATCTCACTGCCTATAATAAATGGCAAAAAGATTCACTAAATCAGACCGTAATAATGTCAAGAGAGTAAAGAAAAAATGCTATTTATGTAGTAATAATTCCCCAGTTATGTACCTTTGCTGTCCAATTTTTTTTTCTGACAGGGGAGTGATTTACATAGTAACAATGAAGTTACTCAAAGTTATTTTGCTTCTCTGTGCACAGGTTCGTAAATATTAGAGTTTTCTCCTTCCCACAAGCAGAATAACTTCAAAATATTAAATTTAGCTAGGGACATGACAAGGAAGGGAGAGGAAACTTAGGTAATAATCTCTGTTTTTACTCCTGGATGCATTAAGTCTGTTATCTCATAGACTGTTTTGTGTACTAAAACACAAGCATTCAAATACAGATTATTATACGAAGTGCCTGCTGGTTGGAGACTGGCTGGGCATCAGTTATGGCCTTTGCATCACTTCTTTACTTGTTCTTCTTTCCTTCATTTATTGAAACAGTGTATTTTGACTCAAGAGTTCTCATGTTTTCTCTTCTATTCTCTTCCCCGTTCTAAAGAGAACAGGGAGAGAAGCAAACAAGCGGCTGTGTGGGTGCTCAGTCAACCACTGCGGTCAAACCACCACACTTCTACATCTTACTCTGCAAGCATATTCTTCAATTCCTTATTGTCTCCAAATTTAATGCTTGGCATAGGATGCACAAGCCGATACAGCAAATTTAGCCAAAAAAACAAACAAAAAAACCCACTGTAGTAACCACAAAGCTATCTATTATGACTTAAAAAAGCTTGCAAGGATGTGTTGCACAAATACTACAGAGACTACAGTGTAAAAAGATTATTCAGTGACAAAACCTTTTAGGACAAGGAAAGGAAAGAGTGATATCCAAGGGACTAACTCCCCCTCAAATATTTTCATAGGGATTTGGTTTAAAGTTCTAACAACACCTGTGCTGCTCAGAGCAGCACAGTATCTTCACACAATCATGACTTGTTTGGTGATATAAAATTGTATACACAGGAACATACTTTCTTCTAACCACTCAGGGCTCCACTGGCAAAAAAAATTAACATTTATAATTATTCACTGAAGGATGTCACAATATTTTATTAATCTTCCTGAAAAATCTCTGTCATCATTAATGGTATCTTAGAGGGCCAATTTCATCCAGCTTCTCAACTGTATAATCCAGGAGGGCATTTTCAAGTTAATGCATCCAGGTAGGCTAAAATTATTATCATTATGTCCTGTGTATAGGGAGGATTCTCAATGTAAGACCCAGATTTTTTTTTTTAAAGACTCCAGAACTCAAACACAAAAGTGTCATTAACAAAGTTTCAGACAACATGTCTTCAATACCCGGGTTGAATTCGCATGCTGCATGTGTCTGTGTAGAGCATACACAGCATCTCTTTTTACACTCACTACAGACAGCAAAATTTGAACCCTCTTAGACACAGCAATAAGAAAAGCAGTAAGTCTTAGTAAGTCACTGACAGGATTCTTATCAATCTTTTCTTAGTATTATAGCAGACAGCACAGATTCCAAGTCGACTTAAAAGTATATAACCTACTGCAACTCAGCTCTGACAAGCATCAACTTAATTAAACAGAGAAAACAAAACCAAAAAGCTCTCCTTACTCCAACAGCAATTTAAATTTCTAGCTTTTTCCCTTTGTTGAAAGAATATGTGACTACACACATTTCAGTAGCACCATCACTAGAATAAGAGCGTCATAATGTCAGCTTGAAGCATCAGCTTCTCAGTGCTGGATGTTTCATTGGGGATATTTATATGGCAACACTGCCAAGTTTGACTGCAGGAGATATTACAGCCTAGGAGATTAATAATTGTGCTATGTGGCAAACAGCTTTTAAAAATCCCTGAAACCACACTGAAACAGAATTTCAAGTAACAACTACTATTAGCTTTTTAAGGAGTTTTAAATACTGGAGCGCACTAGTATGAAATAGTAGAACAAAATAAAATGGAATAGGGATTCTCTGCCTTCATTTGTTTTCCTGAATATTTTGAATTGTGCAAAAAGACACAGAAATTGTTCTCGTATCTGGAGCTTGATTCAGCGACAGGGATGTGCGACAGGGAAAAAGGAAAAATAACTAGTATTCTTCATTCCTTTCCCTGAACAATACAAGCATATGAATGCTCAAAGAAATGAGAATTAAGTAGAACATGCTGAACTCCATCTAGTTCCACACTGATCAGCTCAAACAGCACTGATCTTGTATTAGTTTATGACAAGATTATGGAGAGCCAAAATTGAAAGGTTTGAAGGCTTCAGTGGAGAAGCTCATATTGTAAAAATCAAAATTTACATTTAATACAAGGTAATTTTTGTACTGACAAGTCTTTCCTGGAACCAGCAGAAAAAAAACCAAAAGAATAAAGAAAAAAGGAAAACGAGCCTGCAGTTTTCCCAAACACATTTCCAAGAAAAATAATTTTTCATCGGGTTGAAAAGGGACTCCCCACACTCCCCACCTGCCCCCAGTTACATAACTTACAACTGAACTAGATCACCCAGGGTAAGAAAATTGAATCTGGAGTATATTAAGGCCAAACAAGTCCAGACAGATTTCTATGTAGAAATTAAATTCATGGATAAGACAAACCACAGTTACTAAAAAAACCAATAGGCTGCCATTCAATTTAAAGTATGCAACAAAACAAAACTCAGAGGCAGTAGGCATCTATGTATAGTAACTTCAACCCACCACAGTGCTCTGTTCATAGCTGAGCCCCTCTTATTCTTCTTAGACACCTTCTAAATCTTGCCAAAAAAGGAAAGCTAATTTTCACAAGTGCAGATATAAATATTATGACCATATAACCCCTTTAAGATTATATAAGCAGTAAAGAAAAAAAAAAGCCCAGATTTTTTGAGATGGGAGTCTAACCTAAAGAGGTAATGAATTTTGTAAAAGTGTAGATTTAAGAAAAGTTAAGAGAAAAAAAGCATTTATGCCAGAGGGAGATTTCTGAAAGAAGAGAAACATTTTGAAGATACTTTAACATCATGTGATGCATTGTTTTCTTTTTTCCAAGTTTCATAAGCCTTTAAAACAGGAACCTTTATAAATTATGTGTCTTTCAGTAAAAATTAATTACACAGACATAATTGCAAATATCATAAAGAAAGAACACATGTTTTAAGCCCTTTGCTTAAGCTGCATCAACATCTAACCAAGGTGTAACTCTTATATATTCTGCTCTGATAAAATAGCTAGGCAAAAGAGAAACTTACTGTTCTAATTCACAAAAACTTTCCATCACTGTAGTCACATATAGATCATAAAATTGACCATCTCCTTTTCAAAAGAAAAGTTGTGGGTTTGTTGTTCTAAGTTTTCTACACAAGATCTTGTATATGTCTTCAGTACTCTCACAATTCAAACAAACCAGGAGCCAGTAACTATCATGTAACCTAGTGACTTGCTAAAAAAAAAAAAAAATTACTGTCATACCTCTTCATACCATTGCTTTTACTTCTCCTTTTCCTGTAACTTACTGAAGACAAACTTTTTTAAATTCTACCCGGGATGTCTTTTTAATGCCATTTTCCTTTCCTCCTCATTCTGTCACCCTGAAGTAGGAACAGCCGTGCTACAGTGCTCATGTCTAAGGCAGTCACCTGTGCTGAGTTCAAGCATTTTGAAGAAGCAAGGAGGAAGCTAATGAATGCCACCTGTTCCTACTTCAAAATCCTGATTAAAGGGGCGGGGAAAATATAAAAAGCCTCAGCAAAGTTAAAGGAAAAATGTAAAGCTTTCTCTGATACCTGTCTAGAGGAAAAAGATTACAAGAGGTAAAGGAGAAATGCTCTCTGTGATCTCCAGCCTGAGCAGGGAGTTTCACCTGTAGCAGCACTGACCTCTCTTAGCAAAATGTTTTAGTTTCTGTATATTCCCAGGGTGATGGTGCCATTCCCCAGCTGCTGCCTTGTTTTCATTCAGTTTAATGCAGAACATGCCATTCAAGGAACCATATGGAAAGTTTATTTTCTGATAATTCTCACTCTGGGCTCACTGATGTGCCCTTGTAGGTTTGCCAAGTAACCTGTGCTCCATGGCTCCTTGCACTCAGTATTGAAAGCAGTTGCTAAAGAGCCTAAATGTCTGTAGAGAGACAGTGATTAAAAAGATGGGAATATCTACTTAAAGTAACCCCTTTATAAAATGATGGAGAAAGAGCATTAGAAATTAGAAACAAAGAGTCAGCTGAAAGGAAGGCATTGGTGGGCTAAAGGCCTATCAGAGAGAAAGCTTCTCATGGACAGTACTGCTCTCACAGTGTACTATCTGGTTAGTGCTTCATGAAAGTCTCTTACTTTATTTCAATCCCTTTAAGGAGGTGCTTAGAATTCATCCAGATACAAATTTCACATTAACTTCCTGAACTTCTTTTAAAAAAAAAGCCAACTGCTCATCACTGAAAACATTATATAAGAGAAATGAAAATATCACAATCCCTAAAGGAAAGAGATTGGTTTGAAAAATAAATTACTTTAATGCCACCAAGAAATCTACCCTTGCTTTCAGAGACTCTAAATACTATGGAAAAAAATTTGGGTAGCATTATTCAAGATTTTTTTGTGTGTCTGGTTGTTTTCTGGTTGTTTTATTTGTTTGTTTATTTGTGGCTTTTGTTTGGTTTTTTTTTGTTTGGTTGGTTGGTTGGTTTTGTTTTTTTCTAGCAGTCTAGGAATAGTGCTACAATTGGCAAAAAGCATGCACACGAGGTACCAGGTCTACCATATGAGTTCATTATCACATTTGATTTTCAAACTATACATAGTGTTTTTCTGAATAATTCTGCTTCCCATCATAAGAATATCTAAATGTGATGAAGACTATGGATGCAAATTAAAGCCTGAAGTCAATGCAGAAGGCTTATGGCTTACCTCTGAAACACATCTGAAGGAAGGGCTAAACTCAAAGACTTCAGTCTCAAAAGGAGAAGCTATTATTTGCAGTAAAGACTATTTTTACAACTAAATCTTGGAAGTCTTTTAGGTTTCAGGAACGATGGAGATATATTTTAAATGTTTAAAAAAGAAAAATTCCGCCAAAATATTTTATATATGTATTAGGTTATTATCTAAGTAACCATAAAGACACACATAGTTGTTTGGACAATTAGAGCAACAAGTACTAGTTTTCTTCATGAGACATTTCAATACCAAAAATTGCTAGGAGAAAGAGAGGTACTGAAAGGTAATGTAGAAAGGGACAGTAATGATGAAGGAAAAAAAGACAGTGGAAACAGTGAATTAACTAAATCCAGAGGAATAAAATCAGAGGATGAAAGGAAAAAGAAGAGAACATCTGGACAAAACTTCATGGAGAACAAGGAAATGGACAAGAATGAAGTGGAGCAGGAGAACTAGGGAAACATAAAAACAAACAGGGAAAATGGGTTAAATTAAAAAGTGTTTGTCTTCAGAGGGCTTGTCAATCTATATATGTAATATTTTTAAAGCATAGGATATGTGAGACACCAGGTTTCTCTGAGAATTCATGTAAACAATTCATGTAAACGTGTTGAACAACCTTTCTTCAGTATATGTTCAAAGTATCTTCTTTAGGTACTAAGTACCTAAATGTAATGTACCTGCATTTTTGAGCGACCGAATCAGGCTTCTTAGAGAAGGGGTTTTTTTATTTTTATAAGATAGAGTTAGGAGCTTCTGAACTCTCTGAGTATCTTTGTGTAACTATTTAACTGATTGCATCTTGAATCTTGAAGGACAATTCAGTGTTTCCACACACTGAACATAATGTGCAAGGTCACCAAAATAGTCATTGGTTCATCTTAAAAATTACTGACTCATTGCTTCAGAGAACATTAGGTCTTCCTCTGAAACTCTTGCAGAGTAACACAGTGATTAAAGTCTGGAAGACAACTGGTCTGTCTTGGAGACTTGCTTCAGAGAATCTGAATGCACACTTGGCGTTTCCCAGATAAGTGCAGGAACTACTGGGCAAGAGACAAGACTTCTATGGAGTAATTATTTTTCACTTCTGTTGAAAATAGGCTCAGTGTGCAGAAAGCTATGCAAGATTTATGGCTGCAGACAGAAGAAGAGTAAAAGCCAGCTTAAGTTTTGCAGCCCTGAATTACAAAGCCTGAATAAAGTGCATAAATTCTAGTAAGCAGGAAATGAATGTTCACAACTGGTGAACTTTGCACTGAACTGAACACAGCAGTGCACAAAATTTGGCATGCAGACACAGAGATTTGTCTAGACAATCCCAATGGTTTAGGCAGGCAACTGCCTTCCCCAACCACAGTCTACTCCTGAATAAGTGCCTGTGTTCAGACTTCTGAAACTATTCCTACAGAGAGGGACAACAAGGAATTTCTGATTACTGATTTCAGACACCAGATGATATTACATGGTCCTGTGGAGCACACAATCTGAATATCTGAGTATCAGATAACCTAATCAAGGAAAAGGCAGCTGATATTGTCTCTACTTCGAGACAATATTTCTAGGCCTTCTGCTGCATTGCTTTGCTGAAGATGAATTCAAGTGCCATGGAGTGCTACTGGGTTTAGCTTTGAGTCTACAGTAATAATTAGTTATCCAATATCATTTCAGCATAACTATTTTTTGGCATTTTTGAAAGTAAGTATTTTCTCTTTAGGGTGTATCTATTTTTTTCTTCCCCACCTCTATCCACTGCAACAGTACCACCAAAACTAGTAGGAATCACTCAGTCCTTTCTGTATCACAAAGTTCCTGTATGACTTAAGTAACTTGGTGTTTGAGTTAAAAACTGCATTTTGCCATTTAATAAGATGTATGCTGCCAATGTTTTAGGAAGGCAAAAAGGAATTCGTGCCTACATTGTGGAGTAACTAGCAAGATGGTGGGAAAGCCAGTTGTTAACACTATAAATACCAAATGCAGGTGAAAGACAAACACAAAGTCCTTTTAGAGTATAATATTTCTTCCTTAAGATAATGCCTCATTCCTAACATTACAAGCAAACAACACCTGCAATTGAAACTTCCTGCACCTCAGTTCAGTATGATCTATTCGAGTGCTCTGTGGAGTGATTGAAGGTACTGGGGTTTTTTAATCCAAAAAAAGAAAGGGGCTCAGGAGACCTTATTGCTCTCTACAACTACCTGAAAGGAGGTTGTAGTAAGGTGGATGCTGGCCTCTTCTCCCTGGGCAACTAGTGATAGGACAAGGGGAAATGGCCTCCAGTTGCACCAGGGGAGGTCAGGTTGGGTATTAGAAAAGGTTTCTTCACTGAGAGAGGGGTTAAGCATAGGAATAGGCTTCCCAGGGAAGTGATGGAGTTTGCCATCCCTGAAAGTGTTCAAAAAATAAGTAGATGTGGCACTTCACAATTTGGCTTAGTGGACATGATGGTATTTGGTTCAAGGTTGGACTTGATGATCATGGAGGTAATTTCCAAACTTAATCATTTTATGATTCTAAGGTTCCCAGGCACATGCAGCATGAAAAATGGACTCAAAGCAAGAGATACCTGCTGTGCCTGTGATGGTGTAAGGCATAGCCACTGTAAATGTCTGCCACTGTTCAACTACAGCAGCTGTAGACTTCATCAAACAGTTGTAGGCCAAGTACACAAAACCACAAGAGATCTCTGAATCTCTAAAGGTAGTTTTATAAAGCATGCACAGACTAGCAGATGACAACTTCTGAGAGAGTCTAAGAACTCAAATCAGCTGGTGGAATAACATGAAAGGTTTTGAAAACAAAGGCTACCTTCTCCAGCTGTGTCCTTGTGAAGGAAATCCATACTTTTAATTCAGCATCTGTGAGAGGTTTTCTACAAACAGCACATTTTCTCCCTCCAAGTTCCCCCAGGAAAATCTCTTTTTCCCTCTAGGACAACCTCAAAGGCATAGTTTTGGATCTATTCCTTGTTCTTCTCAAAAGTTCCCAAACCTGTACTCCTGTTTACTTGGTATACGCACTGAAATTCCAGAAAAGGATCTGAACTGAGTGTATTTGGTTGTGCTGTCAAAAGCTCAGGCCCTCTCCCTCCACGAGAGGATTCAGTCTGACACCAAACACAGCAGCCAGTTCAAAGCAAACATCCATTTAAAAGAATGCTGAGACTCCCACACATGAAGCAGTTAACCCCCCCCCACATAACAGACACACCATCCTCCAGCCTTGTTACAGCCATTTGTTACAAGCTTCCTGAAATAATTAAGAGTTATTTTTCCTACCTGTGGCTGTGGAGGAGTGCATTGAAAGCCAATCCATCAGACCAGCTACTGGTGAAATTGATAACGTTGACTTGTGGGTAATTGCGAGTCGATTGGCGGACCCAGCTCAGCAGAATCATTTCACTGTTTGTCTGCTGCAGTCCAGCCATGATGTTTTTCATTACATCTTTGACCTGCAATAAAAGACCGAATTTGATCAATGATTGAACTTATTAAAAGCTGTTTCTTTTTTTTTTTTTTTTTTTTGACACAAAAATCCTTCAGCTGCCTAGATTTCGGCCTTAAAGAAGAAAACTCTTGAGTAATTAAAGAACATAGTCACACTATTAAGGACAGCAATCAAGTCTGAATGCTTAAAGACAAGGGATATTGACTTGCTGGTCACCATTGCTGATGCATTCAGTGCATTCATCCCTGTGCCACATGAAGCATTCCATGCACGGACAGAGAAGGCACATTTTTTTGCACCATTTGTGGTACAGAGTTCATTCAAACTAAGTATTTCTCCTTGTGGTTTTCTTTGCTCTGGAAATACATCCTTAGTTAATAGCAAATTATAGCAAAAGTTGATAACAGGACGAAAAGCATTCTTCTCTCACTGACGGAGTTGAAATAGTACCAAGGCAAAATAAATGTGCTCAGTGCATGGTAGATAATGTTTTTGACTTAAATGTGCAAACTATATTTGCATAAATGCACTTGGATGAAAAATGAATTTCACTGCCTGCATATGTTTCAAATTTATTTTTTAATGAATAGTTAATATTCTTCTCTCACTAGAGAGAGCTTACCAATCACAGTTATTATTTTACAAAAAGCCTAAGGGTTTTTAAAAATATTAGCCTGGAGTTTGACATAATGCAGTGGCTTATATATTTCTTATCGACTTCTTTACTAGTCAAAGAGCACATAAAACTTCTATTAAGAATTATTTTCCAGCAAAGTGAAGTTTTTTCTTTTCTTTCTCTTCTTCTTTTGCTTTCTTCATATATCTTTGAAAGACTAGCAGCTCTTTTAAAATACATCCTAAGATATAATTTAACTATAAAGTTGCTTATTCACTTATGATATATAGCATTTCATTATAATTCTTTCCTTGAATTGCTCTGCAGCCAGTATCAGTCAGTCAGTGCCGAAGCTACTTTATGATAAAGGATGGACCACTTTGAAATTGTAAAAATTGTAAGATAATATGCAGAAGATGTAATCTGAAAGAATAATCATCAACAACAAAAATTAATTACCGTGATACTGTAGAGAAAACAGAGATACCATTTTATTGTGTATTGGTAAGCTGCTTGGTAGTTTCACAGTAATTAATTCAGTCATTTGACTATGTAAAAATATGAATTACCAAAATAATATCTTGGGTTGATGCATACTACCCAGAAAGTGTCAGTGTCTTCAGTTTTCCTTTTGAGACTTAGGTATAAAGTTGACTTTATACATTATTAGTTTCTAAGATGGGAGGAGAAATTGATCCTCTCTAAATTTTATGGGACGCATTCCTGACTTCAGTCTTAGATTGTAATTTGCACCAATGAAAGTTAATACAAAATTCTGTCAAATCAGATGAGAAGTTTTTTATAGTTGCCTCTATTTCTACATCAGGAAAAATAAAGTGTAAGAAAATTAGGAAATATACTGTCTATTTTTGTTTCGTATGTCTGAGTGGGTATTTTGAGTTTCCTGTTAATATTTTTAGTATCTTCATTATTGAGAGCTGCTGAAGTAGATTTACATAGTTTAGCAAGAAGCTAAGAGACTTTTCTTATGTATTTCCAGGCAAAAATCCCCTTCACTATTATCAAAATACAATATTGTGTTTTTTCACTAATCTGGCGCTAAAAAGAAGAAAACTTTTGGAATTAGTATCTATTGCACCACACTCAAACAATATGAAAGACGAGAAAATATTAAAATTATAGTTAAGGAGAGTTGTCTAAGCCAAAATTTCCTTGTTCATTTTGGGTTTTTATCATGTACTTGTATTTACAAATGCAGATTTTTCTGAATATTATAAGCAAACCACGACTTTTGGAAAATACAACACATATTTGTATTAAAGGATAACTGAATGAATGCAGAAACACAATATTTATAAACATAGATGTTCACAGAATAGTATTATCAAGTGTTTGAGCTGGCATTAACATAAGAGAAAGGAGTAGTCTATATGAACTGAAGAAATTAGATAAACAAAATTATTAAAAACATGGGCTGTCAGGAAGGCAATCATTCAGAAGGATCCAGGCGATAGTTTTCCTTTTGATCTAAAGGCATGGAGCCAAAACCAGTATTTTTTTTAGTAAATGAATACAAAACAGTTTCAATCTCACCTTGTTGAGCATATTTGCTTACAATGGATAAAGATTTGCCCTCTTTTTCCTGCATTTCCCTGCAACAGTGAAGACTGTTAAATTTATGATTTTTGGTTGTCTCCTAGGGAATGTCAGGAAAGGAAAATAACGAAGTAAAATGGTTTGATCTCATCCTGAATGCTGAGGCCACTTCCTATTCAGTGAGAAATGATGGATAATTCCACTTCCACAACTGGAGCCACTATTTTCTCCAGAGTGCCCTGAAGGGCAGTGCCATCCCACCCTACTTGGCATCTTGGCAGCACCATGCAGCACCATACTATGCCATGCCATGCCATGCCACTGTTGGTGTAGCACCACAGTCTCTGCAGAATGGCTGGATCCTGAAACAAGATCAGTGCCTGAGCAGAAAAGTGCTGGCTGACATTTGGGTGAGAAGGAAGCTTTGTGAAGGCTTCTCAGTTAAGATGTACTGTTGAGAAAGTAGTTCATAGAGATGCGTTCATGTCAGCCTGAAGAGTTTTTGGATAGATAACTCTTTCAACATCCAGGCTCAAAAACTACAGCCATTTCCAAGTGTCTAGTAGACTCTGCCTCATGCTGTCAGATGACGGGTTGACCTCTGATCGTTATTTCTCTGTTACTTCTCCTTTCTAATGTAATATATCCTGTCAGGACACAAAGCTTTAAAGTGTAGGAAACTCTAACTTCCAGAGAATAGACATACTTGCTCTTCCTGGGGAATGGGCATATGCTATGACAACAAGAAAAGATTAAATTTTGACAGAACAGGGATAAAGGGCAACACAGACATCACCAAGATGGCTCCTGTAATGCCAAACTGCCAAATGGAAAGCTGTGAATGGAATGGGAGAACTGCTATTCTTGTCAAAACATTAAGAAGCAGCTAAAAGCAGCACAGCCAACCCTGGCTCAGAGCAGCAGTGGATCCTCCCACTGCAGGACCACATCCTGCAGCCTGTGCATGTGTAGCTCTGTGTGTCAGATGACCACAAATACAGCATGATCTAAAGCTCTCACTACACCTTTTTAACTTAAAACTAACACTTGGGCATGTAGTTTGCAAGACTGGCACTTGGCTTCAGGAAGCCAGACCCTAGAACAGTGGGAGGGAAAAAGATAATCTAAAAAGAAAACTGTTCTCAAAGCAAGATTTTTACATTTTTCTCTATCAAATGAGAACCTTATAGAATGGCTTAGTAATTTTTACTTGTTATACTTCAGGTATTCTGACTGCATAGATTACTTTTTTTATAGCTAGAACCACTAAAGTATTTCAAAACACACTTGAAAGAACACTTTAAAGAACATTTTCATAGATATTCAAGACATCTATCAAAGTAAAGGATATTCTTTGCTCATTGATTCAAGGTGGATTGACAGAACCACTAATATTTCATTTCCAAAATCAAAATTCAAAATAAAATGAAATGGTAATGCTTCTTAAATACTGATTCTGCAACATGTGCATAATAACCCTGATGCTTTTAATATGTCTCCAAATAAGGCTGAAAAAAGAAAGTCAAGATTGGGGCCATGACTCTCACCAAAGACTTTTGCTAGCAGTTTTCTTTCACGCTTTACCTGAAAATCAGTTTGCTCTTAAAAACATCACAAAAGAACTTACACACTGCAACAGAGAATTTTTTTTCCACTCTTAAGAGAGTTTGTCAAATAAAACAGTTCAGAAATTAATAGTTTTGCTCTGTTTTTACTTAAATGCTAATGCTGCAGTGAGGCTGGGATCACGGAGCTGTGAGAAAGAGGGCAGCAGCTTCAAGGAAACAGATGAATGCAGTAGCATAAAGAGCTTTGGCAGCAGGTGCTCAACTCAGAATGATGGTTCAATTTCAGGGAGACTTTTAATAATAATCTGAAAAAAACAGGCTAGATAAGAAAGGACACAATCACCACAGGGGATACAGAAAGCCACGATGTTTCTACTGAACAGACATGACAGTGGCAAGAGTGAGTTGAATCGTGTTTGCTGCAGTGCCTCTACCACTGCTTCTCCTCAATGGGACTGCTGATATCCACTTGGGCTGGTACTGGCTCATTATTCCCTTCATGGAACTGAAGGGAATGGCGATCTCTTTTT